>CM032639.1:19969756-20209756 GCA_019097785.1 Fraxinus excelsior | reverse complement strand
GTGAAAAACCGTCCAGGTAATTAGGGGGTTTTCTTCTTTTTTCTTATGTGTAGCTAGTAAGAGGGTAATTAAGAATTGTCTGCACACGGCATTTGAAATCTAAAAGAAGTGAACCACTCTAAATCATGCTATCTTGCGCAGTTTGATTTATGAATTATATGTTCTAATTTATGTGTGTTATGGAATGGAATGAAATTGCATGATTAAGTTAGGCAAATTAAAGTTGAGATTAAATGAGGCAAATATATGGAATTGACCTGTTGCTAAGTTTTCTAATGCTTTTAAGTGAGAGTCATACATTAGTTTCTTTATTCAAGCTTTATTCCAGAATTCACTGTGGTGTAAATGAGCATGTTGAAGCTGAGATTTGTGTTGATAAAGTTAGCATGAAATCATCATTTGGTGCTAAACAATGCTCAAAATTGTGTCATTTACTAATTAGGATGGTCAGAATGAGATTGTTATGAACTAAATCTTCATGGAGCTCAAGCTGCTTGCTTGATTTTTACAACATTTGACATTTATTAGCGTAACGAGCCTAGTTTGTGCCAACTTAAAAGGCTTGGGAATGTTATTATATTGGATCTTTGTCTCATAGGCTGATCTTTGAATAGCATTTGGCCAGTGAAAGTTTAGGACTTTTGATAACTATAATCATTTCGATGTGTTCCAAATATTCTAGAACGTGGTATTTTTAACCATTCCCAAATATAATTTGACATTGTGTGCTTTAATAGTGTCCTAATATTACTCCTCTAGTGGAAATTTGAAAAAATGACCACTTTTATATGGTCATTTGCAAAAATGTCCAAAAAATTAGCAATGTCCATTTTACAATTGTTTAGACAAAAATGCCCCTTTTAACACTTTTTAATTCCACACTAAGTACCATGTCAATTCATATCACTTTTCCCAATTGACCCATTAAAATCAACCCAAATCCACGTGACCCGACCCAGCTAAATGAAACAAAATCAAATCTAAGACTTTTGAATTGTAGGGTTTTCAACTCACGCCTCTTGAGTCTTAATCGAGACCACCGTCTCCTCCTCCATTCTCTATTTGTGAGATTGGGTCCATTGAGAGTCATCAACGCCACCGCTTCCTCCCCCTAGGAGAGGTGATTTAGCGAGAGATAAATTAGTTTCAAGTAAGTTTTTGAAATTATCCTTGTGTTTTTAAAGTTTTATTTCAATTCATATATATTCTGAACCCAAAATTGAAGCTATTGAAACCTAACTTGGAATCATCAACTTGGTTGTTGAAGGATGAGTTAATTGAATTGAAAGAATTGATCTCACTGTTCAAACCAACAGGACCATACCCAGAACTATTATTACCTTTCACCCCAGCTTTCAGTCCATCGTTGTTGAACCCAAAATTGAAGCTATTGAAATCAGACTTGGAATTATCAACTGGGTTGATTGAATTGAAAGAGTTATTAACCTCACTGGGACCAACCCTTATGTCGAAATTCTGCCTCTGCTCGGTGTGTTTTGTCGAATGGTTGGTGCTCCAAATTGAGTCATTGAAAGAAAGACTTGCCAAATTGCTTCCTTCAAGCCGAATATCATCACTAAATTGCCAGAAAGACGACTGATTTTCATTCTCCATTTCCTCTAATTCTGAATACTAGAATTAATTATGTATTAGCTGAAACGATAATATGGATAAGAAAGTCTTGGAGTGGGTATATAAGGTAGAAAAATAGGAAATTTCTAGGAAGTGGGATAGGAAATGGCGTGTAGATTTGGGGAAGGTAGTAATATAAAAAGAAAGGCAGAAAAATGGGAGTTTGACAGCGTAGCTTAGGTGAGAGAATGGGTGAGTGGGGATGACATATACACGGTTTGTAACATACATGGCTAATTTTCTTATAACTAGGATAATGATGTAAACCATGTTTTGAAAGTTTAACTTGATTTTTCCCTTTTGATTTTAATTACTTGATTGGTTGAAAGTTTATATTATACTTCTTAATGACTTTCAAATACTTCAAAAGAACATCGATGCAAATTCATCCAAACCATTTTAATCTATTCTAATGCAATCCATAATATTTGTTTATGAAGACTGAACATTTCAACTATACAATATTTTTCCAAATGTAGAAAGCAACAGTATCATAATGAAAGAAGCTTTATAAACAACACATTAAAGGATACTGTACTAAAGAAATGCATTCACTAACCTCACTAACAAGAGTCGTGGAAAAGCTTGCTAAGAAAGCATCAAATACTCTCGAACCAAGAACAACTAAATAAACTTGTTGATTCACATAATCAATCAATAGATTTTTTGGATGAAAATCTATAAATAGGGACTCGGGTGTTACAGAAGTTGAAAGTTGAGTATCTAAAGGCCAAGGACCTTTTTTACGTCAAATGGTAAATGTAGGTGAAAACTTTCCTAAATATTATTAGTTAACTGTGTTTGTTATATGATAAAATAGTACACACTCCCTTGACGAAGCCAATAACCAAAGAACAAAAAGTTTTCCCACGAGGAAAATACTTACTATTTAATATCACAATAAAAACCTTCAAACCTCCCTCTAAACACCCAATTTTGTAGAAGCGACCAACAATGATCCTGTAGGTACCCGCATTTGGCTCGGAACCCCAACTTGCATATGAACCAACACGTTATACCCCTCTACAGCTTTACTTTCTTTACACAAGTAATCAATTTATTATTCGTCGACCTAATTATGCTTCAACACAAACAGCATTAAATATTTTGATATCTTATAATTTTCCTTAACATTCCAATGAAACTATACAAAGACAACATTCAGTGGATTATTCCAATAAACAGTTATTGTTATATAAGCATCAATGGTTATTACTTAGGTGTGCAAGCATAATTGAAACAATTAACAAAAATAAGCTAATAGTTTCTTTGCCAAAAGGAAAAAATCAAAACAATTGTTAGCAAGGTGAAAATAAACAAAAAATAAATATGGATTATGATTAATATTTTGATACATGAGTAAGACCATACCTGTGCAAGATCTCCCTTATATTTTCCATTCTTTACACGGGCCACATGCCCTGCATTGGACTTGCTCTTGATGGAGAGCAAATGATGGATTTCATCGGGAGGTACTCTGGCCACTCGGCTTGGATAAACAGTGCAAAGTCCTTTACATGCATGTATTCATAAATAATAAGGTTAACATACCAGAAAAACAAGAGATGCAATAAAATAATTACCACCTATATAAAATAATGATTCTACAAACGAGCAACATGAATACCTCATTAATATCGTACTGCTTGTTGGCTTCAATATAAATAAAACCATTCGCATGGTCGAATGCCAATGCGGATATTATCTGTAGCTTAGTACTTAAATAATTCAAGGCTGCGTATTTGTGCATTAAGCAGAAAGCTAAATGCCTTTCACGACCAAAATCAGGAGCTGGATATTGACTAATGAAATATCATGCCAACTTTCTACATCTAGTATCATCTACAATATCAACAATTCAAAGAATTAATCCAGCAAGCTGATTACAATTACAGCCGAATTTGGAAAAGCTTCATCTCCAGGAGCTCAACTTGTCTTTCTTAAAAAAAAGTTTTTTTCTTAAATTTTTTTTTTGAGGATGTAGATGATCAAAACTAATTTTTAATTCAAAGGTGAAATATGGTGCAATATTCATCAAGAATAAAAGGATTTCTGACCTTCAAGCTGCCTTGCATATGCATCAATCTTTTTTGCTTACTCTCTATCCCTTTAAATTACATTTTCCATGTTGTCACCCAAAGAAACTGATTAAGGTTTTGAATTAACAACTCAACATAATCTCAATCATAGCATGGCACATGAAATTAATAAACCAACTTTAATGACGCATCAACATAAATATCATGGATAATCTATATATATTAGAAAAATACTTTTCCACAATGAAAATAGATACACTAAAACGAAGTGAATGCCTGTTGTTGAATTGAATCCAATGGCTGTGTAAATGAAGTATAAAAGTTTTATCAAACTGTGATATATAAAGAAGAACTAATACACTATTACTTTACTTTCAAGTATATTTTTCTTTCCACACTACTTCAGTTAAGTTACTTTTTGTTAGTGCAAGTAAAAGAAAAAAAAAGTAAGCAATTCTTACATTCAAAATAAGTACCATATTTCAATCATGGATAAATGTGTTAATGCTTCTCATGGGACAAGTTTTGTTCTCTGGTGGAGGAAATTCTCCTTATTGAAATTATAATTAGTTAGAGACTTGAGCATGAAGTACGAAATTATGATTATGATTTGTTTAGTTTAGTTTCCTGCTAAAATTCTTTGTAAAGCATAACAAGCACCTAGGATAGTACAAAATAATCATTGCTTTATATCAAACAAACATGATTTTTCCCATTGAGATAGCCCGGTAATTTCTTTCTTGGTTCTTCACATGTCTTCTCATTTGTACAAAGAAGTATTTGGTATTTATTTGTTTACTCTCAAAAGATATTAGTCTCATTATCAAATTTTGTAGTTACAACTTCATAATATTCTTCATAAGTTTAATACTATACTTCTTCAAGTTAACCTATGTTATTTTGAAATTTTTCGTATATGTAGTTGTAATTATTTATTCCTTCTACTTTACATTGTCTTTAGTTATTTTTCTTCTCTCACTATTCCTTTGTACGTTCTTATATTTTTCATCTTGTTTGTTTCATTTATTTGTAGATGTCTCCCTCACACCGCTATAAAATACCGGAGGAATAGCGCGTTCCTGGCCAAATTTCCTAAGTAAGCAACACAAAGTACATATCGATTGTCCTCAACAAGCTTGACGACCAGCAAAAGAATATGTTTGAGGAAAGCTGTATAGGCCATGTTGCGAAGCTGCCCGATGTCAAACTATCTGCCCAATTAATTCATGAAATGGTAAATAGATCTATTATTTGTCCAAAACTTCACGAGGCTTGGTTCAAGGTGAACCAACGGTTTGCAAGATTCGGTTTGCCGGAGTTCGCATTAGTTACTGGCTTGAAGTGTGGTGAGTTACCCAAAGGGCCGGCTGCTGAAAAAATCATCGGAAAAAATCGACTATGGGACAAACTGTTTACCAATAGAGACCGAATTACTTGTGGCGACCTAGAGAAGGTTTTCTTGAAATGTGTCAACCGTAACGATCGTTACAAGCTTGGGTTGGCACTAATTATAGAAGGAGTTTTCCATTGTAGAGACCGAAATGTTGGGATACATCCCGATACTCTTTCCATTGTCGATGATTTGGATTTCTTCAATGTCTATCCATGGGGGAGAGTATGTTTTACGCCTCTGATCAAATCACTAATCCGTAGATGGGGGAGAAAGGCAGACTTGGCAAAGGTAAACGATTGCGACAGAATGTCGTACACATTGTACAGATTCCGTCTTGCCGTGCAGGTATACATGTGTCCGCATTTTATTTAAGTTATATGCATTGCACATTTTTACGCTTCTCCGTATATGGTAACCACTTTTATAAATGTGTTGCAGTTGTGGGTGTACGAGGCAATCCCAGAGTTGGGAGCACGATTCTCGAGTAAGATTGGTGACGACATCCCAAGGATGTTGCGATGGTCGGGCACAAGACAGCCTCAAGCAAGAACATATTCTGATTTCTTCGACAAGACACATGTGAGCAATTTACCTTAATAAGTGAACTAGTACTGTCTGCCTACATTATCCTTGATTTTGCCGTCTTTTCCTCCCATTCGCAGTTACATTTGTGGGCTACGTTGCGTGCTTCTGCTGAAGAAGAATTGCGCCATACTTCTCCGAGTTAGTTCCATTCGAAGATGTTGCAGACTCGGTTCTGGATAGTTTGGTTCTTCAAAGTATTGAAATACAAGATTGTCCACCAGAAGTTCATGTCCTACCAACTAATGAGAACAACCGAGGCAAGAAATCGAAGACATCTACCAGAAGTGGAGTTCGACCGTGTGATTTCAGTGATGATGAGGGTGGAGAAGAAGGGCATCGTGCTCCAGTCAACGACTTGCCATCATCTTCTACAATGAGAAATCGACCAGTAGTGAGTCATGTTTCTTTGGATGACATCCGAGCTCTGTTCGCTGAACAGAGAGAGATGCTTGATCTCAAGTTGGGCGAGCTGAGAAGGGAAATGAATGTGAGGTTCAATGGTATCGAGAAAGAAATAGGAGATCATGTGTGTTCTGTGAAGGATCATGTTACATATCAGGGAAATATGATGAAACGGAGGTTTGAGGATGTAGTGACTGAAATTGGAGGACAGAAGGTGAGTGATGAGTATGGTATATTTGGTTGTGAGCAGATGGGTGATGAAGCGATGCCTGTACGGGATTATTGTGATGATGTACGGGATGATTGTGATGATGTCTCGTTGCCGAACACTTTGTACGACGAACAGCTCGTCGAGGCAAGCCACATGAATGCTTGTAACGTCGATGGCTTGATCGGGAGGTCCTCAGATGTGAGCGCCCCACCCGTGGATCTTCCTAACATGAATGTTCCACCGCCATCCCAACCTCGATCTATTAGAGTGAAGATGCCCAGTGCTAACACGCGGACTCCATTTACACGATCTGGTCGTCGAAAGAGTAAGAGGAACGAGTAGCTACTTTACATTGTTGGCGTAGCATGGTATTATTTTTGGAAACATCATGAATATTTGTGGCTTTGTTTACCATCGTTAGGAACATATTTTGGTTGATGGTATAGGTTGTCATGTTTTTTGTCTAATTGTAATGGATAAATGTTGGACATTTTGTCATTCAGTTACATGTAGAACAGGTCGAAGTACATATGTTGCTATCTTTTGAACTATTATTGAAGAAATTTGACAAGAGGGTTAAATATTTCTTCTATTGCTGTTATTTTCATATTTTGCACGAATTGATGACGATGAGAAGTTGTTAATTTTAGAAAAATTGATTTTATTGGGTTTCTGAAATTTAAATCTTGTCTTTGCAACAGTTCTTGATTGAGCAATATTTTTTAAAATTTAGGTTGTGTCTTTGTTAAGGTGGAAAATCTTTGAAAAATGTTGCAGGTACACCAATATTTACAATAATGAGGATTTGCAGGTACACCAATATTTCCCTTTTTGTGAGAATTAATTTTGATGTTAATGCTTTATTTGATTTTGCAAGCAAATGGATGAGATTAAGTAAATGTTGGATGTTGGCATATTGAGGAAAAGACTTTTCCCAATAGCTGTCTCCATCATTCTATCGCATCAGCTTGTATTTAGAACGTAAATCATTGAATTTTATTTTTATAATAAGCTATGTAGGCATTTTGTTCAATGAGTTGGTTCGACTTGCACAGAATGGGTACAATCAATTACGTGTACATGGACAAACTGTCGTTCCTGACCGTTCAAATATCAAGTGTCGAGATTGGCAGATGTCTAATGTTGAGAATGACAGATCACATGTCTAGAAATCATATGAAATGTAGAGAAATTTCCTGAGTCGGAAGAAATGTCGGTTTAGACATTTCACGACTGTTCAAGTGTCGTGAAATGCATGAAATGTCGAGAAAATGAATTGGCAAAAAACGTAAAGTTAAACCATACATCAATTCAATGGGTAGTAATCTGAAAGTACTAGCAATAACAACTTGTTCCTTCCGCTGTGTATTCAACAACCCAAGAAAACTCATCATCTCACAAGTACATTGTGAAAGATGTATCAATTAAATGTAAATAGATGTATTGAACTAGACATGCTCATCAACTATAACACATTGGCATTGTCTTCAATATGAAATGACAAGCATTAACTAGCTCTTCCTTCCATTGTTTATATCTTAATCCACCCGAGGAAGTCCTTATATCACAAGTACAAGGTGTAGACCCAATGATGTCAAAAAAGTGTCAATCAAATATAAATGATATTGGTGGGAGTTGGTGTGATTAATACTCATTCCCATTGCATTGCACAGGACGTCCAAGTCCTATATAAAACATTTGTTCCTTGCATTGCACATGAAATTACTAGAAGTAACAAGTCCTTCCATTTATTATGTCTTCATCCACCCAAGAATCTTCCACCCAAACAGCTCAGATTCATGTTGATGTTGCTACTAACTTCTCCCCACCCGGGTCGTCCGCGGACAATCCGATCGTCATTGACTCGGAAAATGATGAAGATGTCAACATTGTTGTTCCATATGTTCCTCAACCGGGGAACCGTCGTCGTAGGGTAAGCGTTCACCCCATTCCGTTTCCGGATCTAAACGAAGAAATTGATCCGGAAGAAGTTGGAGTGGGTGAACGTATCGTCGAGCGTGAGATCGTCTAAGTAGAAGTCCCACCGGAAGCACACCAAGTATTGTTTGATGACAATATCGCAGGAGTTCCAGTAAGAAATGAAGAGGTGATCATCATAAGCTCAGACGACGAGGATAACAGTGAAATGTCCACTTTGTCCTGTGTGGAACATATGTAGACGATGCAATCGTCGTATTTCAAATGTTGAAGTAAATGTAGTGACATAAAAATCCATCAACCCGATTGGTGATCACCGTTTTGTATATGTAGTGATGTAGAACATGCAGACAGTGATGACATGTTTTTTGTGTGATTACCATTTTGTATATGAAGTGATCTTCATCATGGAGGCAGTTATGGCATGTTTTGGTGTGATTTTCATTTTGTATGTAAAGTGACTTATGAAAACGAGTCATTTCATGGCTTCCTTCGTATGCAATACCGAAATGTATACACAATGACGGAGAAAGTTGTAGTGACATTGCTACAATAAAAGGAAACCCACCATATTAATACACTAAGAAAAGTAAAATTGGATACAAAAACGATGGAAAGCATGTAATGCATGAAACAAAAATTGCAAAACCTTTATAATCCATGGCAGCTAATCATTTCACGATCAACACAATGTTATTCAAGTGCACGTGTTACTCAAAGGTGTCGGGTTCCGACATGTTTGCCTGTTGTGTCTGGACCCCCCACATCGGCCACATTTTCGTGTGGTGGTCGACCTTTCAGTTCTTGAACGTTTACGTAGTATAGGAGGGCGACCTGGTGCATGCAAGACGTGAAACGTTGTATACAACATGTTCCCTAATTTTGTTTACTATTTAAAGTTGTTCTCGACATTTGAACCTTCGACACTTCAAGAATTACATTTAAAATATCATTCTCGACGTTTATAAACTGTCGAGACGGAAATCACTTCAACATATGCATTTTATCATCTTTTTCAACTTCAACCACCATTTTTGAAAAGAATTAATTCCACCATTAATGACATTCTCAACACACAGGAACCTGAAATTATTATCTACTTAAATTATTGAAGAGTGAATCTAGTTGCATGCAAGACGTGAAACGTTGTATACAAAATGTTCCCTAATTTTGTTTACTATTTAATGTTGTTCTCGACATTTGAACCTTCGACACTTCGAGAATTACATTTAAACTATCATTCTCGACGTTTATAAACTGTCGAGACGGGAATCACTTCAACATATGCATTTAATCATCTTCTTCAACTTCAACCACCATTTTTGAAAAGAATTAATTCCACCATGAATGACATTCTCAACACACAGGTACCTGAAATTATTATGTACTTAAATTATTGAAGAGTGAATCTACTACTTATTTGGATAATCCAATCCAATTCAATGAAACTAATCAACCCTAAACTTATCAATACACAATAAGATCTCAAAGAAAAATACTTTCTACCAAGAAATAATGAGAGTCGAATCAACTTCAAAGTTGGACGAGATTACATTTGTTGACTTGAAATCAAATTAAGCCTTCAAAGTTGGAATCATATACTTCTTTGTTTCTTCAATTTCCTATAATAATTGGTTCATATTTACTTAAAAATTTAAGTAAATGAACTTACATTGATAATAGCTACAAGTATGGGGGCTTCTCATGGAAGCCACTTGCTTTTCTTGAAATATGTGTTAAATTGAAAAAAAAAAAAAAAACAAACAAAAGAGAGAGAAATCTTTTCATTAAGGGTAAATTAGACAATTTGGTATCAAATTTGGACATTTTTGCAAGAATTATTAAAAAATGACATTTTTCAATTCACACTCATAAAAGTGGACATTTTTCAAAATATCCCTTAAAAAAAATATTTTTTCTTTTTGAAATTTGCCTGCAGCAGGCAGATTTTAGAATTCCAAACATCCACACGTTAAGTTGAAAGTTAAATAGATTAGTTAATGTATTATTTATGTCAAATCAATCATGGGAAGGTGGAGTGTTGGAGTAGAAATAAGAATTTAATTAAATGAAAAAAAAAGAATGATTTGGCTTTCCAATTTTCTAAAAAGTAGTGAAGTGACTTTTCAATTTCCATGATTTTATATACACGTACACACTCACCCACATATATTATTATTAATAAAATATAGAATTTAAATTACCTTTCTTTCTATCAAAATAACTCGATTATGACTCGCCCAAAATTATTTCTACTTAAGCCAAATTATGTTATTTAGCACGAGTTTCAAATTGAGTATAATATCGACATATGTTTTTCAACATCTGCAATTGTAACCGATTCTAAACCTGAATAAAGGAGGAGAATTTAAACTTTTATAATTTATTTAATTTATCACACGTATATAAACTGTACAAAATTTAAATTTTTGAAGTTAAAAAAAATCGAGACGGCTCGACCC
This sequence comes from Fraxinus excelsior, assembly GCA_019097785.1. Lineage (NCBI taxonomy): Eukaryota > Viridiplantae > Streptophyta > Magnoliopsida > Lamiales > Oleaceae > Fraxinus > Fraxinus excelsior. The sequence continues at coordinate 20,199,094 of CM032639.1, read as the reverse complement.
GCTAAGGCTCGGGTCAAAAGCTCGAGCCGAGCCTGTCTTATTTTGGCCGGGCCCAGCTCGGCTCATTGACATAGCTAGAGACAATTGAAGAAGATTGGGAAGCCGGAAGGAGATAGCATATCTTGAAAGCTACAGGAAGTGAATCGAAAAGTCTAGTGGAGTGGCTAGACAACATCTAATTGTAGAAGATCGGGAAGATGGTAAGTAAATCAGATCTTGGAGATTACAAGAATTACAATAGCAGGGACTAGTAGAATTTGTGATGCTGGAAACGGATTGTAATCCATATTGTCTATAGTAGAGGTAACTGGCTTGATCTCAGAGTTTTTACCTAGATGGGTTTCTCCGTCATCAATATCGGTGTTATTTATTTCTTTCTTATTACAAACTACATCAATTCAACTTAGGATAATTAGATTATTGTTTAACCATCTAGAATCAATTAAAAGTGACTTGTTGCTTGTTAATTGTATTATTTCATGCGTAATGTCAAACTTAGTTAGTAAACTATGATATTTCAATTGGTATCAAAGCCTAAATTTGAATCCTGGCCTTAAATTTCTTGATGAGTAATTCATTATCTGTCCCGTCATATTTTGATGGCAATAATTATGCTTATTGGAAGGTTAGAATGAGAGCTTTCCTAAAATCTATGGATGAGCGAATTTGGTTGAGTGTGGTGAATGGTTGAAGTGCCCCTAGTACAACTATGGACAACGTAGTAACCTTTACTCACATCGCCAATTGGTCTAAAACTAATTTGGATGAATGTAATTGGAATAGTAAAGCATTACATGCTCTATTTATGACAGTATCCCCAGAAGAATTTAGGCGAGTGTCCATGTATAAGGTAGTCAAAGGTGTTTGGGATATCTTACAAACCACACATGAGGGAACACGGATTGTAAAAAAATCTAAGTTGCAGATGTAAACCACTAGATTTGAAGAGATTATGATGAAAGAGAATGAAATGTTTGATGAGTTTTGTGCGAACCTAAACGACATAGTGAATTCTAGTTTCAACCTATGCGAGGGAATCCCGAAACCTAAAATTGTAAGAAAAATCCTTAGATCCTTACATGCGTGATTTAGGGCTAAAATCACTGCTATTGAGGAGAGTAAGGATATAGAATCTATTATGGTAGAAGAGTTGGTTGCATCTCTCCAGACTTATGAACTTACATTATCTATACCTACAAACGATAAGTCATTGGCCTTAAAAATTGTGAGGAATAGTCATAAAGAGTCCTCGGATTTAGACTTTCCTAATGAAAAGGAGTTAGCATATTTTGCTAAAAAATTTCAAAAAATATTTAGGAATAAATAAAAACTTCAAGAGAACCATAGAATTGGTCAAAGTAAGTCTTAACTATTTGTCTTCTCTAGTGATTCTGAAAAGTTAGATAACATTTTAAGAATGGGCAAACCAACTGGAAATAAGGAAGGTCTTGATTTTAAGGAAAACAACGCTAATACTTCTAAGACCACATTTCTCCCTGCCACTGACCATCCCAAAAATGTGTCTAACCTCGATCTTAAGGATAAGGAATTTGTTAGACAGAGGCCTACTAGACAGCGTAGGACCCGTCGACCTAGGAATAGACGTCAGTGTGCACATACCTTTGGTCCTAGGATTATCCCTACTTGTTTTCATCACGGTGAGTTAAGACACATAAAGCCTATATGTCATCATTTCCTGAATAGAGATAGAAACTGGAACTTAAATAGAACTAAAAATCAAGATTATGTTGGTCAGATTGACTTCCTTTCTAATCAGGTAAGTAAATTGATCAAGTTAATGACACAGATGACAGTGAATATTCCTTTCACTAGGCAAGTTTGAATGAAAAAAAGTGATATGAAAATTTTTGAAATAGATCACGGTGTTCTTAAAGGTAAGTGCATTTGTATATTTAACTGATTAGGTACTTTTGGTGCATGTTCGTTCTTTATCATAGTGTGACATTAATTTATGCATACATCATATTTGTTTATTTGTTTCATATGTAGAAAACTCATGTATATTTTTTTTTTATCTTTTTGTGTTTGACATTTTTTGGTGTGCTTGGTGCATTCATGCTACAAAATAAAATAAAAATTGAGAATTGAAAAATAAAAATGCAGGAAATTATTTTTACAAGGATAATATATAATATACTTAAATATGTTTGTTATAATCAAGCATGTGTTTAATCGATAAGCTATAACATAGTTTTCATTGTTGGCTTAGATTATTATGGAGTACTTAGTATATGTGTCTTCATGTACCATCTGCACTGCACACACTATGATATTGTTAGTGGGACTTTACCGCGTGTGTGAGGTTTCGGATGGCAGTCTTGTGTTAGTAAGGTAACTTTGAACATGAATTGACTTTATTTATTAGACCTAAACACAAATTTATCCCTGGAAATAAAAGCTCAATATCTTTCTTTTTTTTCGAAGCCTATTTAACTCGAGCAATTAAGCATGTGGAGTTTCTCATAACCTGCGGGTTAACCGGCCTAAAGTTTGCTACAATGGTCATTTTAGTACTTAATGGAGAAGAGTCTGCACTTAAAATGTGAAAAATAATTATGAGCTTAAAATATTGAAAATGTGAAAATAAAATATGCTCAAAGTTAGTGGGAGAAAAGGAAATATCAATTCAAAATGAGCTTTTATTTAGCTTTTATTTAAAGTTCTTAATGTGTTTTAAATGGTTTGACTTTCATAAGTAGATGAATACACTTATTGGCAGTGATATTTAGCATGTCTTTTCTCACAAAATTAATGTTTAGAGTCCTACTTACAAAGAATTAGTGACACTTTACACACATACGTCACTTATACAATTTACTCCATGTTAACTTGAACTGAGTATGTGTGAAGATTTATTGCGCATTGATTATACTTATGCATGCTAACGACTCCATTTTTGAGTGATTTTATGTTATTGTTAAAAAAAAAATTTATCCCTTTGTCATTTGTAACAAAAAGGGAGAGAGAGTGTGGTTACACAAAGGGTGAAAAGGTTGAAATTGAAATTGGGGAGAGACATAGATATATTTTGCATGCTGCATGAATATGTTGAGAGTTTGCAGTAAGAGGGAGAATTGACAAGCATTGCATTCAATATCTTAATGTATAAGCTATTTGAGTTTTGATGTTTCATGATGTTATTTCGGTTGGTGTTTTGATTGGCATTAATGTCACGTCTCAAACTAGCATGTTTAATTATGATTATAAACTTCAATTGTTACATTTCCTGTATGATGTGCTTTTACACTTGGTATTTGAGGTTTGGATTTTAGGAAACAGGTTTAACAAGGAATGCAAGATACATCGATTTGATAAAACCTGGGTAGTTTAGGTTTTGTATTTAGTTTTCCTTGAATTATTGTAAAGTTTTTTCACAGAGTGTCAAAAGGGGAGCTTGTTAGGTTTTTATTGTTGGCGATTCTGTGGACAAAAGGACTAATTTGTAACGTGTTATAAAAGTTAAGGACCTATAGTGCAATTTGTATAAATTGAGTTATGAGGTCTAGGATTCGAGCATGAGAAGAGGAGAAACCTCGCACCACAGTTTCGCTAGCCTATCACCTAGACACTGTTTGAGCGACAAAACAGAATGAACGTCGTCCACCTGCTTCCAACTTCTCGTTCGAGTGATAGGTCGATCCGAAAAATCCTAATTGCTGTTTTGAAGTATTTTTTCGGCACATTCAACCTAATTATCCTCTCCTACAAGTACCCAAGCCTATGCATGAATTTTGGGATGGTTGATTATTATTCTTTTGCCTCATATCATTCAATTTAGAGATCCAAGTGCATATTCCTTCTTCGTGATTTATTATTTTTCGTCTTGAGATCTTTCAACCACACTTTGAGAAAACGTCAAATTGAATAATCCAAAACACATATTTCCTAAACATCCTTAGGAAGGTACTTTTTCAGTTGAGCTTCAAAGACTGCTGAAGGTTGAAAGATGTTGGACTGCAAGCACAGGAAAAGCACAAGAATTGGAGATTCTTGGAAGTCCACTTGGAAGAGACAATTGAAGAAGATTGGGAAGCTGAAAGGAGATAGCAAATCTTGGAAGCTACAAGAAGTAGATCGGGAAGTCTAGTGGAGTTGGCTAAATATCATCTAACTATAGAAGATCGGGAAGTTGGTGGGCATAGCAGATCTTGGAGATTACATGAATTACAACAATGGGAACTACTGAAATTCGCTATGCTGAAGTGGACTGTAATCCATATTGTGTATAGTGGAGGAAACTGGGTTGGTCCTAAAGTTTTTACTCATTTGCGTTTCTCCGTCATCAATATTGGTGTTATTTATTGTTTTCTTATTACAAACTGCGGCAATTCAACTTATGATGATTGGATTGTTTGTTTAACCATCTAGAAATAATTAAAAGTGACTTGTTGTGTGTTAATTGTATATTTCTCATGTAAAGTCAAACTTAGTTAGTAAACTACGATATTTCACAAACAACCATTTACTAGAACAAAAATAATGGCAATTCACAAAAATAAGTTACATTTGTTTTGGTAAAAATGAATAAATTTTACATTTAATATTGTCGACAAGTTGAATTTAGATTTTTACTAAAGATGTTAACACAACTCAAAGTTTATTTCATTTGTTGTTTTATTGTAACAAATAATTAAATGTTTACGTTTAAAATTGTTGATACGTCGGAATTAGATTTAAATTAAAACACGTTTATTGAATTTACGGAATTAGATTTAAATTAAAACACGTTTATTGAATTCACTTGTCATACTTTGTAATAAACATAAAAGAAAACGTGTTTATATGAAGTTGAAGTTGGATTCCATTTTTATATGCAAGAGAAATTTATATTGACAATCAACCTAAACTGTATGGCTATTGTCAGTGTAAAAGAAAATGCACCGGATTGTTTACATTCTGTATTTGAGGCATTCTTTATAATTATTGTCAATAGACAGATTTTCCGGTGGATGTGCATGAATTTTACTAAATGTAAGAATAGATGCATACAAAAGTATTAATGTGAAATTAAATTCTTCATTCACCTTTCTGTTTCAAAGTAAATGTTTATGCACAAGAGGAAGTGATGTCATTTATCTTATAGTTAAACGAACATGCATGATTTACTTTTGGCTTGAACATATGCCATGAAATATGCCTCAATTATACTTGAACAAATATGCCTCATTTATTTTTGAACTGTTGTGATTGCATATTTGAATATGCAAGTTATGATGATCCATGCTACCATTTATGAGATATATAAACTATGAAGTATGCTTTCGATGAAAGATTATGTGAATTAAAAATAAATTGTTGGTTCATTTTCTACATTTCAAGGAAGATTCAAATGGATCACGATACCATCAAGAATTGCGGTCTGAAAATTGACTATATATTATTACCAAGAGAAGTGTAATATTTGAGATCATGTTTGCTTTCGGTAGATCCACGGGATACAATGCACTGTTCGAACAAATTGTTCTAAATGATGATATTCTCAAAAGCCATTATTTTCTTTCATAAGTGAAAGAAGTGGAATTTTAAAGTATTTTAAAGCATGTTGAGAATTTAGAAAACGTTAGTAAATTAACTTTTCATTTTTGCTCCTGATAGGAGTGGCTATTCACCTCCTATGATTTTGCATTTATGTTTGCAAATTTTTGTAGTAAAGGTAAAATCTAGAACAATTGAATTTCGGTTCTTGGAAGATGTAATTCAATTCTCTTTAAAGAAAAAAAAAAACGAACATCTTCACGTACCAACATGGAGAAAGCATGTAGAATAATTATTTGTTTTGTACACGCCAATCTTTTCTAACATGACTCGAGTCGACCAGCATAGTGCAACTGAAATCTTTGAGTCTATATATTGATTGTTGTCAAATCTATATGTCCCAATTAAAGTTGGATCGATCACAATTCAAAATGAGGTTACAATTTCTTTAAAATAAGAAAATGGTTTTTCATTTTCATTTTGTGAATTAACAGTCCTAAATATAAAAGTGCACAAATGAGACACGGACATTATTAGTCACTTATCTGTTGACTAGAGGTGAAATAAAGTTGTTTATCCTGTAGATAAATATAATTAACAATATGATCGAACTTTAGATAATTAGATGGATATTACGTTTTTAAGTTAATTTGTATTCAGAATCTTGAGGTAGGATGGTTGTTTGCATAACATTTTCAATTTAAGTTCAATGCACCATAGCATTTGTAGGGTTGGAATTGCTTGCTTCAATTAAGAATAAAATTATCGGTTGACTAGATGTGAAATAAAATTGTTTATCCTGTAAATAAATATAATTAACGATATGATCAAACTTTATATAATTAGATGGATATTACGTTTCTAAGTTAATTCCTATTCAGAATCGTGAGGGTATATATGATTGTTGTTTGCATAACATTTCCAATTTAAGTTCGATGCACCTCAGCATTTGTAGGCGTGGCATTGCTTGCTTCCATTAAGATTAAAATTATCTGTTGACTAGAGGAGAAATAAAAATTTTTATCTTGTAGATAAATATAATTAACTATATGATCGAACTTTATATAATTAGATGGATATTACGTTTCTAAGTTTATTCGTATTCAGAATCTTGAGGTAGGGTGGTTGTTTGCATAACATTTTCAATTTAAGTTCAATGTACCTCAGCAATTGTAGGGGCGGAATTGCTTGCTTCAATTAAGAATAAAATTATCGGTTGACTAGATGTGAAATAAAATTGTTTATCGTGTAGATAAATATAATTAACGATATGATCAAACTTTATATAATTAGATGGATATTACGTTTCTAAGTTAATTCGTATTCAGAATCGTTAGGGTAGGATGGTTGTTTGCATAACATTTTCAATTTAAGTTCGATGCACCTCAACATTTGTAGGGGTGGCATTGCTTGCTTCAAATTAGAATATTAAGATATTTGAACAATATTCAAAATGATAAACTACACGATAGTGAATACCTTGTTAAACTTAAAAAGCATATGATGTTTAAAATTGAATATCCAATACAAGGATTCAAAATCTACTCGTATATATGTTTTATTATTAAGAGCGTAATTATTTCATGAAATCCACCACAAATCACTTGATATTTGAAATTTTAAAATAGAGCTTTCCATAAAGTTAGAAGGAAGCATAATAACTTAAACATTTTTAAAATAATTTTCTAATTGGTGACAAATTTGTGCCTTATATCATTTGATCAAGGTTGCTAGCTACAAATGGAATGGAACAGATGTCGTGTTTAATGGTAAGCATTGAAATATACGTTGCGACATAATACCATTTGACAGTTATTCTCAAATGGATTTTTTTATCAAAGATTAACATATCTGATTCGTTTACAAATGGGTTATTTAGAGAGAGAATAGATTGCGCATCGAGGAAAATGTGTGTAAAGTCTAAACTAATAGGTCAATCTAGTAGAAACTTACCATGGCAACTAAAGACTCTGTAGACTAGGTTCAATAGGAAAACTAATTATTACTAACTCGATAAGAAGAATTGCGGAGTTTAACACCTTTTCATTTCTATGATACAAGTAAGTGCTGCCTACAAAAGATTAGTTAGGATAAACTATGCTTTTAATTATGAATATATTTTGTAAATAGTACAAGTGGAGTATTGTAGGGTACTCTTTGTAGAACATCACATATGTGAGTACGAACTTAGCCGGTTCTATGAGAATTTTACTTAGGCAAATTCCCTGACGTACACTTGCATAATAAAAAAGGTTTATGGCCAAAATAATAAACACAATAGAGAACCAAAACTTTATATGAGACATAATGTGTTGCATTTATTGATTAGCCAAGTGAGTTCGATATATTCTTACTAAGAAAAATTCAAAGCGAAATCTATTGATCATGATGCATTATATTTTATTTGTATTATTCTTTCTCTTCCTTGTTCTAAGTTGACTTCTTTTATTTATGTGGGGGATTGTTGGAATTTATGGGTTAGGTTATCATTAAAATGTGTGGATTGGAAAACTCTCCAATACCTACGTCAATTGGATGCTATTATTCAAGTGAAAAAAGTGTGAAGATAAGGTGCAATCTAGATCATCAATCACGAAATTGTGCGATCTAATTGTTAAAATTAATTTGTGCCTAGGATCATCCTAATTCCATTCTCTTCACTCAAAACCAATTCCTTATAATTGATTTCTAATTATTTCATTCTCCAGATTATGTCAAAATAATTTACAAATTATTTTCGAGTTCCGTGTTCAATACTTAGTATTCGATATCTTCCATTCTAAAGAGTACACTCAAGCGTTGATTCTCTTGACAAGATTAATATTGTGATATATTAATTTTGAAAGAAGTGTCGTGTCTTGGAAGAAAAAAAAAATCTGTCATTAGGAGATTTGAATTCGTATACCTACTTTATTTCATCTCCTTTGTTAGGTATTTAATGTTATGTAATTGGCTATTCTGTGTACAAAAGGACTAGATTTGATATGTTGTAAAAAGTCAAGGAATGTTCAATTTGTCAAAAGTATGGTTTTTAGGTCTAGGGTTCGAAAATGGGAAAAGAAGGAAAAATGACGTAAATTTCGCTAGACTGTCACCAAGGCTTAGCTCGAGCTTCAAAAACAAAAACATCATCGCTAGACTGTTGCACCCTCCTTCGCTCGAGCAGCAAGTTGTCGCTCGACTGTCGCTGAACCCTCAAACGAGCGACAGTGTTGTCCAGGAAATTTTTAATTCATTTTAAATGCTTTTTCTCCGAGCCATTTGTTTTATAACCTACCTATAAATACTTGAATGCCACAGAACGGTTTTTCTAAGGTTGAACATTGAGTAAACACATTGATTTCATATTCTCTTCATATCTTGAAACTTTCAACCTTCATTATTCACATTGTGATCATTTCTTGGCGGTGAAAAACATCAGTTTTACAATCCAAATACCAAACTAACGCTTTATCCATATCTTTCAGAGTTGCTGAATATCAAGGAAATGTGAGTAGAGTTCCAGTTGGTGAAGAACAAGGTGTTCTTCGTGCATCCACAGAAAATAGACGATTCCACAAAGTTAGGAGTTGCTGCAAGATAATAGAATCCAAGAGAGCTTTGAAAATTGTAGTTGGGAGTTGGTGCAAGAGCACAGAATCCAAGAGAGCTGTAGGAATTGTAGTCAGTAGATCAGATAGTACGTGTCATCATCTAATCTGGTAAACTGTAAGTTAAAGAATCGTTTATAATGGATTGATTGCTCGAATTTTTTACCTAGTTGGATTTCTCCGTGATCATTCTTGTGTTTCTTTATTGCTTACTATATCTATGGTATTTAAACATAGGAAAACTGGATTTGCATGTTTAACCATCTAGAATAATAATTAAATTAGTGACTTGTTGCTAATTTATTCTTAAGTTATTTTAATTCCTTATTATTACCTATTCATCCCTTCTAGGTATTGTTAGGGTCGAACTACTTAACTTTCAATTGGTATCAGAGCCTAAATTCTATTCATGACCCTTAGTTATTTCTAGATGAGTCAGTCGTTGTCTGTACCTCAGTTCTTTGACGGAAGCAACTACACTTATTGGAAAGTTCAAATGAAAGCTTTCCTTAAAGTTTTGGATGAACATATTTGGATGAGCGTTCATACTAGGTACCTTCAACTATTGTTGCTAGTGTGGTCACACCTACTAATATTTCTCTTTGGACTAAAACGAACTTAGATTAGTGTAACTGGAACAGCAAAGCCTTACATGCCATATTCATGACTGTGTCTGAGGAAGAGTTTAGGAGAGTATCGATGTGTGAGATTGCTAAGGAAGTTTGGGATATTTTAGAAACCACACACGAGGGAACTAAAATTGTGAAAAATTCTAAACTGCAGATGTAAACATCTAGGTTTGAAGAAATCAGGATGGCGGATGATGAATCGTTTGATGACTTCTATGCTAAGCTTAATGACATAGTCAATTCAAGTTTCAATCTAGGTGAATAGATCCCCGATTATTAGAAAAGTCCTTAGATCCCTACCTGAAAGGTTTAAATCTAAAGTCACCACTATTGAGGAAAATAAGGACCTAGACGCTATTAAAATTGAAGAACTCGTAGGATCCCTTCAAATTTATGAACTCGCTGTTTCTCAACCTAAAAAGGTTAAATACATTCCCATGAAAACTATTGGAAAAGAAGAAAGTGAATTTGCTGATACTGAGACGCTTAGGGACGATGAAAGAGCTTATTTCGTTAAAAGATTTCAGAAGGTGATGAGGAATATGAGGAAGCCTCAAGAATGAAGAAATGAAGTCCCTAACAAATTTTAGAAGGATAGGCGTGAGTGAAATACCTCTAGGACCCCCATTAAGAAAAATCAATGTGGTCAATGTCATGAGTGTCAGGGTTACGGTTACTATAGGAATGAATATTCAAATCTGAAAAGGAGTGCATCTAGAGAAATACGTAAAGCATTAGCAGTGACCTTGAGTGATGTTGAATCAGATTCTAGTGCTCATATTGATACATCTGGTGGTGAGGATGAACAGAATTTCATGGCCTTCACTTCTATTGCTAAGATAGAGTCTGATGAGGAGATTGATAAGGTCGAAAATAATGAATGAAGCGAAAAATCCGAGGAAGAGTGGAGGATGAACTAGATATTCACGAATCTTATCGTGGGTTATTTGAGAAGAGTCTGAAGATTAAAAAAAAGTCAATAAAGTAGTTCTAAAAAAGGTTAATGATCTGGAAAGAGAAAAAGAAAAACTTTTAGGTGACCTTCAGGACTCCACCAAAAATTTAAGTGAGTTGAAGCTTGATAATGAGAACCTAGAAGCTAAAGTTAAATCTTTAACGAGCGACCTTCAAAAATCTAACACTCAACTCCAATCTTTCATGAGTGGTTCACGGAAGCTGGATAATCTGTTAGGGATGAACAAGTCTGCTAGTAATAGGCATGGTTTGGGTTACATTCATAATGGGAATACTACTGCTAGTACATCCAAGACCACGTTCGTCCCAGCCTCTAACAAAGATCAGAACATTGTTTATCCTGATCCAAAGGTCAGGTATGCCTTAGGATCGAGACCTACTAAACAATGTAGGGTCAATCGTCCTACATATCGGCAACAACCTCCGAGCAGGTTTGAACCTAGGCTTATTTCCACTTGTCACCATTGTAGCACACTAGGACACATGAGACCTAGGTGTCATAATCGTGTGACTAGAAGTAAAAGTCAGGACTTCTCTAGCAAGGTTAACTTTCTTGCCAATCAAGCTAGCAATTTAACTAAGATGATGACTAGATTAACTAAAATCACATCTACTTCTAAGAAGGTTTAGGTTAAAAAGAGCTACCTAGAAGGTCATGAGAGTGATCATGCTCTTAAAGGTAAGAGCATTTATATTTCGGTGTGACTCGGTTCTTAGTGCATGAATGTGTAGTTTATCGAGTCCATTCATTCTTGCATACATCCCACTTGCTTGTGTTTTGCCTTTATTTTGTTCTATGGTTTTTAGTTGCTTTGGTGTTATTTAAATTAAGAATGTGTGGTTGAAAATGAGTAGATGAATGAAAAATAAAATTTTAATGTGTACCAAACAGAGGCTAATATCCAAAAAATTATGTTCTTTCTATGCATTTATAGCTAACACTACATAACCAAGTAATCAGCTTATCAACATACGACGTTGATCTTCATTTCATACCTCCTAAAAAAACCAGTGATCATACATAAATATTCTTTTTGCCTAAAAATATAATGGTTATTTTGCATACAATAATTGTTAAGGGATATAAATTCTATATCGAATAAAGAGAAAAACATAAATCCACTTGTAAAGGATTGAATTACTCCTCTTAATAAAGTTGACATTTTAAAATGGAACCAAAAATCTTAACATGGTATTAGAGCCCATTAAGTTCTAAAGAGCGATTCGATCCTATTAAAACTAAAAAAATGAGTACACGAAATTCAAGATTGGTCTGTTCAAATCGAACCACCATCTTGTGGAGGCATGTTAACAAATAAAAGTCCTACATCGAATAAAAGATAAAAACATAGACCAATTTATAAAAAAATGAATTACTCTATTTAATAAGGTTGGCGTTTTAAGATAGAACAACAAGTCTTAACAATAATCATCAATATACATTTGACAAAAAAATTCTAATATAGTAGAACAAATAAAATGACACTTGACATAATTCTTTACATCATTTCTTTTTACTTCAGACTCCTGGCATACCTTTCAGACTAGAATCAATCGACACCTACCTTTCAAGAGGCCATGAGTACTAATCAAAATTAGTTTTGCGAACCCCTCCTAATCAAAGAAAAACACTCAATCCACACTCCGGATCTAGTCGGGCCACCCAATGCTGACACGAAGTTTCCCACAATTTCTAACCTCAAAAAATATTTTGTAGATTCAGTTGCTCCCCATTATAGGGCAAATGAATACATTGTGAATGTGCTTTATAGAATGAGACCTTTATAAGGAATAACATCTTCCAGATTCAGTTGCTCCCCTTTTGATGAGGAATTTCATGTATATATTTTCTCCAAGGCTATTGCTCCTTGTGTCAACTTTGAGAAATTGGTATGGACCCGGGTGCCCACTCTCTTACCCAAATTATCTGCACTTAGTTTTTTGAAATTACAGAGGATACATGCAGTAGTAAAGTTGAAATTTCAAATAGCTCAAAAAAACAGGTTAACATTTTTTATTTATATTTTTCAAATCAAAAGCGACTTATCTTTGGATTTCCGAGAGATTATTGAATTTCAACAAAATGAATGTCACATTGTAATAATTTCCTCATAAAACTAAATAGAATTTTTGTAACAATAGTCGTATAAAAAAATTCCATGTTTTAAAACCAGAAACACCATCAAAATCCAAGTGAGGTTTTTAGGCCTCCTTGATCGTAAGGAGAGTTTGGCTTCCCCAACCTCGTCTTATAAATAATGCAATCAAGTAATGAGAGTTGAATTTGTATACCTTAACCCCAGTGTATACATGAAGGAGTTAGAAAAGATTATTTTGAAAAGCGTCAGAAAAGTACTATTTCCATTATATCATAGAAGAGATTTCATAAAGTAGCAACCAGTAATGTAAAACCTCTAATGTTGGATAAATTGGTGCATGATTATATTACGTTCACTAAAATATGTGCATGATTTTATTTTATATTGATATGCAAATTATCGAATATTATTTTAACTTACCGAAATCAAGATACGTGCGTCAAAAAATCGACTTACTGAAATATCGAAATAAGGAGATGAAATAAAGTAGCTATGCGCAAATTTTCTTAAGACGGATTTTGCCCACTGCATTGGTGAAAACAGGATTAAACCTTCTTGATTTTGCAAGTGCGTCAAAGAATTCGTCTTAAGTAAAATTCTCATTAAATTGATATAATTCACACTCACATTGGTGATGTTCTACAAAGAGTTACATACAATAGTCCATTTGTATTATTTACAAAATATATATATAAAAGCATAGCTTATCCTAATCAATTTTTGGTAAGCAGCATTTATTTGCATCATAGAAATAGGGAGGAGTTAAAACTCCGAATTGTTTCTTATCAAGTCAATCATAACTAGTTTTCCTATTGAATCTAGTCCATAAAACCTTCAATTGCCAGGTTAGGTTTCCATGAGCCCCCATTTGGGGCGTCGGCTCAAGCCGGCCCAGCCCTTGAGCCTAAAAAATAAAATAAAATACTTGCCTGTCACTTCCTTTTTGTTAATTTTTAATTTTTTTTTTCTTTTAATTTTAGCTTTAGTTTTTTATATATATTAATATTTAGTTATTTTTTATAATAAGTATAAATTGTACAAATTTTAAATTCTTTAAAAAGAATTTAGATTTGTCACGAGTTTAAAAAAATAGAGAGACGGCTCGGCTCGCTAATGCCTGAGCCGAAAGCTCGGGTCGAGCCAAAAAAAAATTTGGCCGAGCTTTTGCTCGGTTCAAGCCAAAAAAACTCAAAATATTTTTACTCGAGCTGAGCCCAAGCAAAAGGTTTCGACTCGCGTCTCATCTCTGACACCCCTAGGCTGACCCATTGGTTTAGACTTTACACCCATATTCCTTGATGCCCAATTTATTCTCTCTCTAAATAACCTATTTGTAAACCGATTTGATAGGTTATTCTTCAATAAGAAAATCTATTCAACTGCCGAATGGTATTATGTCACAATGTATATTTTGAGACTTACCATTATACATGACGTCTATTCTATTCCATTTGTATCTAACTATGTCGATCAAATGATATAACAAGCACCAATTGTCATCAATTAGAAGACAAGACAACACTGTATTTGTGAAGTAAGCTTCCTAACAGAAATTAAATCAAAAGTAAAAAAAGGGTTACAAAGGACATCTCGCAAAATTATGGACTCAGTTATCTGCACAACTCCTATATGTGTGATAGGAGACAAAGTTCCATTGGGCATCATAATTGAGTAGGAAACTGAATAAATTTTAAGAGTAAAATAGGAAAAGTTACAGATCATATGATCCTACACCAGTATCAATAATCCAAGTAGGTTGCGGTAGCGTAAAATGTTATGTGGTGTGAGCTAAAAGATAAAGTGATATACCAGATATAGATGGTAAAGGATTAGGTATGAAGGTCACTTTCTGGACATGATTAGCAGATGGCATAACAGTTGAGGACCCCTTTGTTATACAAAATTACAAGATGAATATTACAGATCCAAATAATTGAAAACCCCTATTACACAAGTATCAACTCCTATAACCACTAAACATCAAGATTTCATAGATTGTAGGCTCTGAACAAAAAAACCTACTCATTCAACATAGTGAGACCCAGATCTACACAATAACCCTCACGATCAACAGAGTAAATGTGAAGTTGCTTCAATGAGCTAGAAGAACCAAACGCTACCAACTACAGACCTTTCTCACACTAGATTTCAAAAAGAAATATCGTTCAAGAAACAGATTCAAAAGATCTTCACAAAGAATAAGATAAAAGAGTGGAGAACACAGAAGACTCCAGAAGCTCGAAAGAAAACAGAAAAAAATCCAAAAACCATTCGAATCCCTCAAAATATCAAGGCCTCGAGATTAGTAGCATTCATCCAACGGCTCAGAAAAACTAACACTTTTAACATAAGGAACAAGGAAAATGCTTCAATCAACAAACACATTTTCCACCTTACTGAACCGAATATTGGGCATGGTTTCACTAGGCTCACTTCATTTAATAATAAGGCTATAAGGAATGGGCCGAAGGCCAGATCATCATCGCCTTATGTTAGGCTGAACTAGCATAACAGCCACACAATCTCCACCTTGATGCCAGTGGTTAATTAGGCAGTTTAATACTATCCTTAATTGGATAAAACAGTTTCCATTGATCACCCTTCATAGCATCAGCTTAGGATTAGTACCTATACAAATCAAATTACCCAGTATCAATTTTCAACACTTACAAACAAGATTTAAATTTGGTTAGAGGCAATACATTTGTACCCATATCAACTGGATTAAATTGGGTAGCAATTTTCTCAAGTAGTAAAACATCTTTAGAAACAATATTTCTTATAAAATGCAACTTAAAATCAATATATTTAGTTCTTTCATGACAAATTGGGTTTTTGCATAAATGTATAGCACTTTGACTGTCAAAATATAATGCAACGGGATTAGACAATTCATTAATTTCAAACAATAACCTCTTAAGCCACAAGGCTTCTTTTATTGCCTCAGTAACAGCCACATATTCAGCCTCAGTAGTGGATAAAGCTACAATAGGTTGCAGTTCGGATTTCCAACTAATACATGTTTCACACAAAGTAAATATATAAGTTGTAGTAGATTTTCAATTGTCAGTATTACCAGCAAAGTCAGAATCCACAAAACCTTTAAGTAATATACCATCATTACAAGCACTAAAATGTAATCCTAAGTGTGAAGAACCTTTCAAATACCTCAACAACCATTTTAAAGTGGTCCAATGTACTAAATTGGGATTAGCCATGAATCACATCAGGCTAAGGTTACTGATAGCATGAGCCACATCAAGCCTAGTACAAACCATAGTATACATCACAGATCCTACTGCATTAGCATAAGGTATCTTTTCCTTTTTTTTTAATATCAAATTCATTTACATGAGACTGATCTTTACTCAATTTAAAATGGCTGGCCAAAGGTATAGAAACATATTTATAAATGTGCATTGCAATCTAGTTACCAAGTTTATCACATAAGCAGTCTGTTTCAAAGTCAGAAGTCTGTCATGCCTTTTTCTAGTTATTTCCATGCCTAAAATTTTCTTAGCATGTCCAAGATCTTTTATTTCAAATTTAGCACTCAAAGATCTTCTAATTTCATTAATGACATACATATTGTGTCCAATTAGAAGCATATCATCCACATATAAGAGTATAAAAGCAACAATAGCATTTGCATCATCTCTATTAAAATACGAACAATGATCAAATTCACTTCTTACAAAATCAACAGAAGAAACATAAGTATCAAACATTTTGTATCACTGTCTTGGAGATTGTTTCAAACCATACAAAGATCTTTTTGACAAATACACATGTTCAGTTTTAGATTTATCAATAAAACCAGGTAGTTGTTTCATATAAATCACTTCATCAAGATCACCATATAAAAATGTAGTTTTAACATCCATTTGTTCAAGTTCAAGATTATAATGAGCAACAAGAGCAAGCATAACTCTAATAATAGTATACTTAATCACAGTAGAGAAGATCTCATTATAGTCTATGCCTTCCTTTCGTGTAAAAGCTTTTGCAACTAGTCTAGCCTTAAATCTTATAGGCACCTTCTCAGTGTTACCCTCCTTAATACTAAAAATTCACTTGCAATCAACAAGGGATTTACCTGCAGGTTTAGGAACTAACATCCAGGTCCCATTTTTAATCAAGGAGTCCATTTCATCATTCATAACAATCTGTCATTCCTTAGATTGTTGGCTGGAAATAGCCTCTTCATAAGATTTAGGCTTTCTAAATATCAAGTCTTGATAAGAAAGCAAAGCCAAAGACAGGTAATCTCTATATCTAACAAGCTCTCTAATATATCTCCTAACTCTATCTCTAGTCAATTGATAATCACTAACATTATTCAATTGCTCTTCTAAATCCTCTTGAACCTCATTCTCTTCTCTAAAATCACTCGGATTAGTATTTCCAAGTTCATCATTAATCTGTTTAGAATCAACAGATTGAGTAGGCATGCCAAGCTCCACATACAGCTTGGTCTTATCCCTTTCTATTCCTTCAAGATGTTTTTCAGATTCATTACCTTTTAAACAGGGCATGTTAGACTCATCAAAAGTAACATCTCTACTAGTGATGATCTTAAAACCACTAGACTCTCTACTCCAAAGCCTATAGCCTTTAACCGCATTAGGATAACCCAAGAAAACACATCTTTGGACCCTAGGTTCTAATTTTCCTGAATTCTGACGAGAATAGGTAACACATCCAAAAATCCTCATATGTGAATAGTCAGGTATAGTTCCATTCCATTGCTCTTCAGGTGTTTTATCACCTAGAGCACTTGAAGGAGTTATATTAACAATGTAAGTGGCTGTCATCAAGGCTTCCCCCCCATCAACCAACCAGCATGCACCTTACCTTATCTAACAAAGTCTTATTCATCCTCTCAGCCACTCCATTCTGATGAAGGGTATACAAAGCAGTTTTATGTCTCCTAATCCCATTCTTAGCACAAAATTGATTAAACTCGTCATTACAAAATTTAAGACCATTGTCAGTCCTAAGAGTCTTTATTTTCTTTCCAGTTTGATTTTCTTTTGACATTTTCCAATTTTTAAACTTCCCAAAAAGTTTCAGATTTGTGTTTCAACAGGTAAACCCAAACTTCCTAGAATAGTCATCAATCAAATAAAAGAAATATATATTTCCTCCTTGAGATGTAGTGGATGATGGCCCCCATAAATCAGAATGTATATTTTCAAAGACAGAGGTAGGTTTGTACTTCCCAATGTTAAAGTGCAATATGTGTTGTTTCCCTAAAGTACAGTTTTCACAAAAATGGAGCCCTAGAAATAGAATCCTTTCCAAAAATACGCCTTTTATGGAGGATATGGAGGCCTTTCTCACCTACATGAGTTAATCTTTTGTGCCACTTTAAAGTGGCATCAAGTTCAGCATTGGAAGACTCGGCTACTTTATTAACTACAGCACTAGCCTTAGCAACATAAATCCCATCTTAAAACCCTTAAACATCACCAGTGATCATCTTATCACCTTTAATAAATCATCACCTACCTTACCTTACAAACCTAAATCATTTAAGTTTCCCATTGAAATCGGGTTCCTAGTCAATTCAGGAACATATCTTACTCTTTCTAGGGTAAAGATATATCCATTTTCAAATTTCAATATCACATCCTCAATGTCTTCAAGCCTGCAAGCAATGTTGTTATCCATAACAACCTCTCCACCATTAATCTCCTTAAAGGAGTCAAACTAACTCCTTTTAGGAAACATGTGGAAGGTGCAACCAGAATCTAAGATCCATTCTTGGATCTGATTCTCTCCATTAACAACATTAGCAAAATCACAATCAAGAGAAGGCTCGATCACAACATAGAAATTAACACTATTAAAATCACTAAGTTCTACTAAATTTCCTTCATCAATTCATTTTCCTTTCTATTCATTCTTCTTCTTATAGCAGTCTTTTCTAAAATGTCCAGTTTTCTCACACCTATAGCACTTCTTATTTCTAGTCTTAGACTTAGACTTGTCCCTACTTTTGAACTTCTTCTTATTAATGTTTCCCTGATTATTACAACCTTCTTTGTTTCCACTAAGCCTATTCTGGATCACCCTAACAAACAAAGTCTCAGGCCCTCCATTCTCCCTTTCAGATATAAGTTATAGCTCTTTACTCCTCAATGAGTTAATAACTATCTCAGGTGTCAGGGTTCTCTGCCATATTTTATTGCAGCCTTAACCTCTTTATAGGTATCAGGAATGACATTCAATAACACAATAGCCTTATACTCATCAGAGACTTTATCACCTGCATTGGTGATATCTTGAACCAACCTAATGAAGGTATCAAGATTGTCTTCTATATCCTTGGAGGTGTCTAACTTAAAACTAAAGAACCTCTCTAACAGGAACAACTTATTGGGTAAAGACTTAACTATGTACATTTTCTCTAATTCATCCCATATGGCCTTAGCATTTTCTTACTTTCCTACTTTCCTCAAAACCTGATCAGGCAGATGCAGAATAACAGAAGTGTATGCAAATTCATCAGCTTCAGTTATTTGATCAGTTGTCATAGTTTCAGGAAAGTTTTGTGTTATAGCTTTAGCAATCTTTTGATGAAATAAAACAATTTTCATCTTTTGTTGCCAAATGGGGAAATCCTCTTTTCCATCAAAAACACCAAATTCAAAATTATTTCAAAAATATAAAACTATGACAACTGAGGCACTTATGAAAATAGTAAATTGATCTACACAAACTGATGAAAGGGAAATAGGTCACACTGAATAAACAGTAAACATATATCATAATTATTCAAGATTTACAAAAGAATTCAAAGCAGATATTGAAAAACGCGTAGCTTAGCCCTAATAACACCTAGAGGGGGTAAATAGGTGTATAATGCGGAATTAAAATTGTAAATGAATTAAACAGCACAAGTCACTTTTTAATTCTTTTCTAGATGATTATTTATACAAGTCAATTTAGTCCTAAGTTTGAATACGCAGTTGTATGATCAATCAATGTAATGAAAGCAGTAAATCAACACCAGAATGATCACAGAGAAACTCAACTGGGAAAAACTCTGAGCACTTTGCTAGTCAATCCACTATAAATGAATTTAACAACTTAAAGTTTACTAGACTAAATGACCCATATTATCTGATCTCCTGACTGCACTCCTTACAGCTCTCCGTGGATCCCGTGCTCCCCTACACCAATCATTAGCTGCTGTTGTCAAAGCTCTCCATGGAATCTGCTACACTGCAGTACTCCAAGTATTGTGAATTCGTTTATCTCCCATGGATCACAAAGAACGACACGTTCTTCACAAACAAAAACTTATGTCAACTTCCTTCGATCTTTAGAACTCTGGCCAGATGTAAAGGAAGTAGTGGTTTGGTATTTAGATTAATAGACTAATGTTTTTCTCACCAAAACTATCATACAGATGAAGATTGAAAGAATATATTATGAAGGAATTACTTTGTAGCCTTTTCTCTCTATATTCAACCTTAAGAATTTCATACATGAGAGTTTTGGTATTTATAGGTAGGGTACAAAACAGATGGACCGGTAAAAAATCCTTGAAATTGCGAAATAAAAATTTCTCGTATAACCATGTCACTCGAGCGAAGTCCTGGCGACAGTCCAGCGACGATGTTTTTGCTTTTGTAGCTCGAGTCAAACCTTGGCGACAGTCTAGCAAAAAATCCTCGTCGTTTTCCTTCTTTTCCCTTTCTCGAAACATTAGACTCAAATACCTACCTTTTGACTAATTACACATTACTCCTTGAGCTTTTACAATATATTAATTTCAGTCCTTTTGTTCACAAAATCGCCAATTACAAATTATCTAAACCTAACAAAATCCTTATTTGGCCTTTTGTGACAAAACTACAAATCTAAGTCAAGGTAATAATTAAATAAAAATTACATACTCAAAATATGACTCAAACATCAACTAAAAACTGTTTTGAACGAAATCTTCAATTCATGGTCTAGTACTTGTTTCCTGAAATAGACAACTCAAATACCTAGTGTAAAATGTGTGGAAAACGGGATCAATAATAAGCATATGTTTGACACCCATTTTTTTTCATTCTCATTCTCTTTCTTCATTTCAACCACACATTCTATCAATAAAATAACATTACACGTAAACCTAAAAATTCTCCTTACTTTTTAACCACACATTCTTCCATCAATCATTATTCAAAAACCAATTTTTCTCTCAAAATGGGTGTCAAACATAAGCTAAATATAGTTCAAATAGTTTAAGTGTAAGAATCATTTAAGCAATTGTAACTCATAAAGTATATTTTTCAGTTTTATATCATAAGCTATACTAAGACATAGTATCAATACAACCCAACATACCAAAACGAAACATTGACGCTGTAAAAACATCGAAATCTTAATTTAACAAAAATGAAGTTAAAAATGCAAATACTCCCATTACTACAAACTTTCAATGATATTAAAGTAGTAGGTAAATGTATCTATGTCTCACCCCAACGACCCTTAAGACATAAAATGCAAAACAATGATTATATGCAAATCTAGCTCAGATTACCCAAGGAGTAAATGATATAGGTGACCCATATGTGTTAAGTGACACTAATCCTATAATAGTAGGACTTCAAACTTTAGTTTTGTGAGAAAATACTTGCAAAACATCACTGCTAATAAATATATTCTTTTACTTATGAAAGTCAAACTAGTAGAGCACATTAGAATCTACATATGAAAACTCATTTTTATGGAGAATGTCCTTTCTCCCCCTGACTTGCAACATAAAACAATTATCTTATATAACAACAGTAACCAGGAATGCTCATATATATTGTTTTCATCTTAAGTGCAGATTTCTTTTCATTAAGCGACTCACATGACTCATGTAACGAACTTTAGGCCTGTTAACCTAAGTTAGTTGACCATAGGCACCAGGTTATGAGAAACCCCACAAGCTTAATTATTCAAGTCAAGTAAGCTTTGAAAAGTAGCATAACATATTGAGCTCCCTTTAATTTTTTTATATATATAATCATTTATAATTGTAGGGATAATCTCGAGCTTAGGTCTAAATAAGATGGTCAATTCATATTCAGAGACACTATACTAACATGTGACTGTCATCACAAATCTCACACACGCGGTAGAGTCCAACTATCAAGTTCATAGTGTGTGTAGTGCAGTTGGTATATGAAGTGACATATTAAATACTCCAAAAGTATCCTAAGCTAGCAATGGGAATTATATTATAGCTCACTAAATAGACTCATGCTTGATTACGACCTACAGAATCAAGTGTATTGTATATCATGATGTAAAAACAATTTCCTACAACAACCTTTTTGTTCTCCCCTTTTTTTAAAAAAAAACAAAATATAAAATCATAACAATGAAAAAAAATTGTTTTTTTTTTTTTGTATTAGATTCAAACGTGAATGCACCAAGTACACAAAAAAACATAAAGAACAGAAAGTGAAAATACATGAGAATAAATAAGTAAATAAACATGATGAATACATAACTCAATGTCACAAAATAGTAGAATACAAGCATGTATCAATTATAGTCAGTCAATGAGGCACACAAATACCAATAGCTGTTCTAAGATATTCGAAACGAAGCCCATCCAACAGTTTAGTGAATAAGTCAGCTAATTGATTTTCAGTGGAAATATGTTCAAGAGTAGTCGTTTAAGTTTCCACAAGCTCCCGAATAAAATGATGCCTAATATCAATATGTTTAGTTCGAGAGTGTTGAACAGGATTTTTTGAAATATTAATAGCGTTGGTATTATCACAAAATACAGTCATAGTTCACTGTTCAATTCCATAGTCACTCAACATCTGCTTCATCCAAAGCAGCTGAGTGCAGCAACTTCCTGCTACAATATACTCGGCCTCTACCGTGGATATAAGATAGAATTTTATTTCTTACTCGTCCAAACAACGACATTAGCACCAACATAAAAACAACCTCCAAAAGTACTTTTTCTATCATCGGCATTTCCTACTCAATCAGTATCGGAATAACCAACAAGATCAAGGGTAGAATCCTGAGAGTATAGGATCTCATAATCAACAGTATCATTGATATATCTAATAATACATCGTACAACGCTCATGTCTGATTCCTTGGGATCAGCCTGAAAACTGATTCAATTCTTCGTGCATGGCATTTACCTAACATTCATCCCTAAGGGCTTTTTCCACCTTTTTCGATTCAATCTAAGACACGTAGCTCGCATATGACAGGTTGTTTAAAACCCTTTTGCGAAGTCTCATACCTTCTTCTAAATCTCCAATGATATTATCCTTAGGGTGATTCGACTTAACTCTGGACGAAGGTTCTTTATGTGGTTTAGCTTCACTATCGGAAATAAACTCATTATTGGAAGCAACCAACTCATTCGCTACACGTAGGGGATCAGGAACTGAAGTGTCCTTAGATTCAGTAGCCTTGTCTAGATCAACATTCAACTGGTCCAGCTCAGCACAATCTCCACCAATCTCCCTCTTACTACAAGCATCATCAACAACCACATTTATAGATTTTATCATAACTCGAGTGCGATTATTGTACACCCTATAAGCCCGACTATTTTTGGAGTATCCCAAAAATATACCCTTATCGCTTTTGGAATCAAACTTAATCAAGTTTTCTTTGTTTCTCGGGATGTAGCACTTGCTGCCAAATACACTAAAGTACTTGATAGTAGGCCATTTACCCTTCCAGATCTCGTAGGGTCTTATGTCGGTTTTAGGTCTAAGATAAACCATATTAACAATGTGACATGCAGTGTTTATGGCTTTACCCCATAAATGCATAGCCAGTTCTTTACCGTGAAGCATAGCTCTAGCCATTTCTTGAAGCACGCGATTTTTCCTTTCAACTATCTCATTCTGTTGTGGAGTGATTGGTGAGGAGAACTCATGTTGAATTCCCTCTTCCAGATAGAAATTCTCAAGATTCAAGTTTTTGAACTCTTTTCCGTGATCACTATGAATTCAGGACACATAAAAACATTTCTCATTTCTAAGTCTCTTACACAATGAGATTATAAGGCTGAACACTTTACTTTTATCTCTCAACAATTCAATCCAAGTAAATCGAGAAAAGTCATCAACCACAACCAAGATATATCTTTTACCACCACGACGTTCGGTCCTAGATGGTCCCATTAAATCCATATGGAGTAATTCAAGAGGCTTGCTCATCAAGATCTTAGAAGTTTGATTGTGGGGTACTCTAAGCTATTTACTTTGTTGACACGGGCCACAAACAGTGGTATCAGCATTATCCATCTTAGGTAAGCCATTGACAATCTCCTTCTTGGCAAGTTTAGACGGACTGTTATGGTTCATATGACCCAGTCGTTGATGACATAACTCGGTGACAATGATCTTGGCACTACTACAAATGTAATTGGAATTAGGTAACATTCCATAACGATTTTCAGAGGTTATAATACCTTCAAGAACAATGTTACCAGTCGAGTCATAAACAGTACACCTTTTCTGGACGAAGGTAACCTCAAAATCAGCATCACAAATTTGACTAATGCTCAACAAATTTGACTTCAAACCCTTCACATACAGCACATCTGAGATAGTAGATAGTCCGGCAATACTCACAGCTTCTTTTTCCTAGTATCGGTGCAGTAGCTTCATCACCAAATGTAACTACACCGTCATTCCACTCATCAAGTGAAGAAAAAAAAAAGCTTTGTTACCACACGTGTCTTGAACATGTACTATCAAGATACCACATGGAGTTATTTTGAGCTTTGAGAGCAAGGTTAGCCACAAAACAATTTATTTGTTCTTCAAACCATTCACTGTCTTCCTCCATTTCCCCTTTCTCCATCTTACGATTAGACTCAATTGTAGTAATCGAGCTGAAAGCCATATAATTTTGTTCATCTTCACCACCGGATGTCTTAGTCTCAAAACTTAAATCTGACTCCTCATCACTCATGGTCACGAAAAAAGTCTTGCGACGTTCTTCACCTGAACTCCTCTTCAAATTAGGACATTTACTCCTAATATGACCAAATCCCTTGAACTCATGGCATTGGACAAATTGAGATTTCTTAACGGGAATCCTAGAGGTATTTTTCTCATGTCTACCTCTCGAGAGTTTACTAGGGACATCACTATTCCGCTTCTAAAGCTTTCTCTTATTCCTCATCACCTTCTAGAATTTTTTTTAACGAAATAAGCTATTTCGTCGTCCCTAAGGGTCTCAGTATTAGTGGACTTGCTTTCATCTTCTCTAACAGTATTCATGGTGATCGATTTAACCTTTTAGGCTATGAAACAGTGCTTTCATAATTTTAAAGCGATCCTACGAGTTCCTCAATCTTAACAGTATCTAAATCCTTACTCTTCTCGGGCAATGATCTAAGGACTTTTCTAACAATATTTGACTCGAGGATCATTTCACCTAAGTTAAAGTTAGAATTAACTATGTCATTCAGCTTCGCATAGAATTCATCGAACGATTTATCATCCTTCATTCTAATCTCTTCAAACTTAGTGGTCAACATCTGTAATTTTAAGTTTTTAACTATTTTAGTTCCCTCGTGTGTGGTTTCCAATATATCCCAAACATCTTTATCATTTTCACACATCGACACTCACCTAAACTTCTCAGCAAACACAGCTATGAACAGGGAATGAAGACCCTTACTGTTTCAATTACACTCATCCAAATTAGTTTTGTTCAATAATGAGATGTCGGCAGGTGTGACTACAACTGCAATAGTTGTTGTAGGTGGAGCCCACCTATTTTGAACGATAATCCAAATACGTTCATCCAACGCTTTAAGAAAAGCTCTCATTCGAACTTTCAAATAAGCATAATTTTTTTTGTCGAATTATGAGGCACGGACAAGGACTAACTCATCTAGAATAATATGATAAGGGTCAAGAATCAATATAAAGCTCTGATACCAATTGAAAAATGCGTAGTTCGACCCTAATAACACCTAGATGGGGTGAATAGGTGTATAATGTGAAATTAAAATTAGTAATGAATTAAACAGCAACAAGTCACTTTTTTATTCTTTTTTAGATGATTATTCATACAAGTCAATTTAGTCCTAAGTTTGAATACCGCAGTTGTATGACCAATCAATATAATGAAAGCAGTAAATCAATACTAGAATGATCATGGAGAAATCCAAGTGGGAAAAACACTGGGCACTTTGCAAGTCAATCCACTATAAATGAATTTAACAACTTACAGTCTACCAGACTAGACGACTCGTACTATCTGATCTCTCGACTGCACTCCTTACAGCTCTCTGTGGATCCCGCGCTCTCTTATACCAATCCTTAGCTGTTGTTTTCAAAGCTCTCCATGGAATCGACTACCTTGCAACACTCCAAGTCTTATGAATTCATTTATCCCCCGTGGATCACAAAGAACGACTCGCTCTTCAAAAATAGGAACTCCTGTCAACTTCCTTCGATCTTTAGAACTCTGACTAGATGTAGAGGAATTAGTGGTTTGGTATTTAGATTAATGGACTTATGTTGTTCTCATCAAAACTTTTACACAGATAAAGGTTGAAAGAATATAATATGAAAGAATCACTCTGTAGCTTTTTTCTCTCAATGTTCAATCTTAAGAATTTCATACAGAAGAGTTTTGGTATTTATAGGTAGGGTACAAAAGAGATGGGCCAAGGAAAAAGCCTTGCAATCGCGAAATAAAAGTTTCTCGTATGACCATGTCGCGCGAGCGAGAGCTCGACGACGATCGAGCAACAGCCTGTCGCTTGAGCAAAGTCGTAACGATAGTCCTACGACAATGCTTCTGCTTTTGTAGCTTAAGCCAAACCTTGGCGACAGTCTAGTGAAAATCGCGTCGTTTTCTTTCTTTTTCCATTCTCGAAACCCTAGACTCAAACACATATCTTTTGACTAATTGCACATTACTCCTTGAACTTTTACAATATATCAATCTCAGTCCTTTTGTTCACAGAATCGACAATTACAAATTATTTAAACCTAAAAGATAGCTCAAAACAGAATCAAGAAAGTAAGTAAATAAGAAACAAGTTGATGCAATAAATCAAACAAGACAGGAAGTAGAAATAAGAGCTGTAGTAACCTCAAGAATGATCAAATTCAATAGGACTCCATGAAACTCTTGTTCTCAGGTCAATGCTCAATTTGATCACTCTAAATGATAGCAAAAATATACAGTGGGAATGATTAGTAAGATACATTGTGGGGAAAATTTAGTGTAAGGAAGTGTAAACCAAAGAGTGGTTAATGGTCAACCACCAACAAATATGCCTCAGAACAGTAGGGAAATTCGAAGGTCACAGTAGAGAGGTGGTGTTCAACCAGATAACCACAAAGGAGGTCAAGAATCATGGAAAACCCAACATATAGAGTATCACGTTCAAAACAAGACTAAGGAACACAAACACCAAACACCTCTCTCAACCTCAAAACCAGATCAGAACTCAAAAACCTCAAGAACGAAATAACAACAGAATTAGGGTTTACAGATTTTCAGGCGATCAAGAAAATGAAGACTGAAAATTAATTTTTCAACCTCCAAAACTCGATCAAAGACACTAAAACAGCAAAATAAGGCTCTAATACCACTGTTATACAAAATTACAACTTGAATATTACAGATCCAAATAATCGAAAACCCCTATTACACAAGTATCAATTTATCCTTCTTTCTTTTCCAATTGCTTAGAAACAAATCCAAAACTGAAATAAGATAATAAAAAAAAATAACATAAGTTAAGCAAAATGCAATAATAAAACGGCACAAAAGTTTAGTAAAATGACCCCGAATAAGGGCAAAAAAATGCACTTATCAATAACCACTGAACATCAAGATTTCATAGAATGTAGGCTCAGAATGAAACAACCTACTCATTCAACACAGTGAGACCCAGATCCACACAGTAACCCTCACGATCAACACAGTAAACGTGAAGTTTCTTCAATGAGCCAGAAGAACCAAACGCTGCCAACTACGGACCTTTCTCACATTAGATTTCACAAAGAAATATCGCTCAAGAAACAGATTCAAGAGATCTTCACAAAGAAGAAGACGAAAGAATGAAGAACACAGAAGACTCCAGAAGCTTGAGAGAAAACAGAAAGAAAAGAATGAATAATCCGAAAACCATTCAAATCCCTCAAAATATCAAGGCCATAAGATTGGTAGCACTCATCCAATGGCTCAGAGAAACTAACACTTTTAACATTAAGGAACAAGTAAAACGCTTCAATCAACAAACATGTTTTCTACCTTACTGGACCGAATATTGGGCCTGGTTTCACTGGGCTCACGTCAATTAAGAATAAAGTTATAAGGAATGGGAAGAAGGCCAGATCATCATCGCCTTATGTGGGCTGGACTGGCATCACAGCCACACGCCCTTAGCATTGAACAATGTAAGCAACTCGTGATATTGACCATTGTTTAGTGATATTGGGTTGGCATGTGCAACACCATTATCATCATCATGTTGGACCGAAGCTTGATTGACATAGGCTCCAATTGGTTTCCCTTTTACCATGAAGCTTATAGCAAGGGGGGATACCCATTAAGTTTGTAACATTTTTCAGCAATATGACCCACCATATGATAGTAGTTACAAATTGATAGCTTGGCATTGCCTACCTTAAAATAAGAATCAAAGTTGTGACCCGCAATTTTGTAGCATGTACACTATGGTCTTTCCTTTTTAGAGCCAGATGAATTTACAAACTTACAGGGACAAGAAAGTTTTCGTGTAGCTAGAGCAATAGATTTTGCAGAAGATGTAAGTGAAGTCTATTCGTTGTCTTTCCTATTGCTGAATTAGGAGAAAGCCTTAGTTACAAATGGTAAGGGGTCGATTCTAGTCATGAAAATTAGATTAAGACTCGTTCAATCCCATTAGAAATTGCATCACACAATCGCGTTGGTACCTTTCTAAAAGCAACCTTAGTTAAGGTAGAGTGTCATAGACTGAGAACCCATCCCATAAACTTTTAAGTCTATTATAGTAAATACTCATAGAGTCTTCATCTTAAGTCAGATTTATAATACTTTCTTCAGTTTATAAATCGAGGGACCATTTTGCTCAAAAAATTGCTCCTGCAACTCTATCCACACGGCATTCACATTATCCACAAAAGCCACCATACATCTAAATTGTTGGTCGATGGAGTTGTAAATACAAGACACAATCATGTCATTATATCGTTCACATAGCTCGAAAAGAAGGTCGTCAAGAATGTTGGATTTCTTCATAGTACTATTGATTAAACCAAGTTTATTATTAGCTCGTAAAGCTCATAGCATGGCTCATGCCAAGGTTTCATAGTTTCTAGTGGTGAGTAGTTCGGTGACGAGAACTGTTCCAAGGTTGTCCGAGGTCTCCAATCGATATGGATTGGAAAGATTTGCAAGATTGGTAAATGGATTAGTGTTTGGTTGTGTCATGACGTTGTTATTTGTTCGGACAAAACCTGCAAGTGTATGGGATCGTTTACAGGTAATGTGATGAGTTTAGTTATCATCCCATGAGGAATTAGAGTTTACCGATTTTTATCAAATTCGATGTAGTAACACGAAAAAAATGTGATTTTTGCCATTATTCTAACTTACGCTACTAATTATGCAAATGGGTTGTTTATATCAAGTTATGAAGTGAATGTACCTATTGGCATCTATTTCTAATTCTCGAATCACGCAATTAGTGTTGTTCAAGTGTTCAATACAATCGGTATATTGTTTAATATTTTTCTCCAAGATAAACCAAACATATCTTAAGCATGATCCAACCCTATTCCTAGTCTGAATTCATATTCAAAGAGATGCATTCAACCACACGATTATCACATAAGATCGCACACGCCACAAATGTTATTCCTAACACCTATGGCCATGTGTCATTATACAATGTTCTAACCTATTTTGAGTCTTACAATACTACAATAAGCAACAAGTTATATAATTGGTAACTAAGCAATCAAATAACGTAATAATAATGCATAATTAATTACCAACACAAGAATTCACTAAACTATCAATTCAATAAATCAAAAACACGTAACATATGATTTCACCATTCACCCAGTACAAATAAAGAAGTTTAACATGACATATTTGATCTAAATTGGACAAAGAGTAAGGAAAAGTCATCACCAAGTTAGAATAGATGTAGGAGCTCGACGAATCAATTTCTTTCACTTTTATTCTATTTGAGCCTTGAATCTTCAACTTCTTATGTTAATTCTCTCTAAAACTCTTGTTAGTCTTCGCTTTGATCGAAGAATATGTGATAAGTATGCTCTAGACAACTTCTTGTAGGTTAAAAAGGTGCAAAACATGCAAGAATAGTGTTTTTAGCCTCGGTCAGACCTATAGAAGGTTCATGTAAACGCATGACATTTATACCATGCGCACGCATGGTTATGACCATGATAGGTCATTAGTATTTTTGTCATATCTTTCTCTCTCGATATTCGATTGAGCCAATTCAAATTATGTTGAAAATCTAACTCAAAGGACTACAATTCTTCGAGATGTATCATATTTCCAATTTTAATGTCTACTATGAGAAAAATGGATTTTAATCTGATGCTAAAAATCTGGAGCGTAATTTGTTTAGCCAAAAGTTGATGTGTGAGAATACTTGACTATGTTTCACCCATTTGACTTCTTTTCTCATTCAATTGACTAACAACACTCTTGAATATTTGCCGTGAAGTCAGACACAACTTTTAGTAATTGCACTTTATTCCCCAAAACTTTGAATGTCTTGAAATTGAGTCATTTTTCATCCTTTTTTCTCCAATTATGCAATTTTCACCGATCATCACCTAGCAAACACAATAGGGACAAAATTAAGCCATAATTCATAAAAATTTCCACTAAACAATCTACTTCAAAGACCTAAATAAATGTACAACATACACTTATCACTACGAAAATGATACTAACCGGTCCAACCATGTAATACACACACACCGCTTAATATGTTACAAAAATACTCCATACAGCTAAGAGTTCTAACTAAAATTATAATAGAATTACACATCAACAAGAACACCTTCTATAAGCTGGGTGTGAGTTGATTTGTATATGCTCTAATGTGTAGCTAAAAATCAGAGTTTTAGGCCATGTTTGAGCCATATTTTTTCCTCACTAAAATGAAAAATATGACCGTTATCCATCACATCAACATTTAAATTCAAATTCTCTATCTCTTGTGTGGGCCCCAATAACGGCTATATTTTTCATTCTCATTTTCAAAAAAGGTGACTCAAACAGGGGCTTAATAGATTCTGATAAAAATTGATGAAATGTGTGGTTGAAAAATTAATAAAAATTGAGTCTTATAAAATATTTTAGTTAACTTCAATGTAATTAATTAAGTTTTAAAGCCAAAACAAACAGGGACTCAATAAATTAATAAGAATGTAAGAAAAGTAACATGCTAATTAATGCATAAGCAAAAGTGGATATGGTGAACCCCTTCCCTTGATGTAAAGAAGAAAAGAGGAACTGGCGTTATCAGCCAAACACCCAAACATTGATTTAGGCTTCCAATGGATCAGATAAAAACGTAATTAATTCAACTTATGTGGAATATTGAAGGTACCTCTACAAGTAATTATATCAATAAAAAGCAAATATTAAAAATAAAAATAAATAAACCTTGCCCGAAAATCGTTACCTTGAGAGAGAGGATTTCACTTAGAATCTTGCGTTTTCAAAGATTTGATTAGAGCCCAATAAGTTGACGGGACGAAAAATGAAGACACTTTAATTTCCGATACCAACCCTATTCATGATCTAACATTTCAAGTTTGTAACACTGTTAAATTGTTGTCATCCGTCCATGTTAACGTTATATGTCTCACTTTTTAAGCGACAAAAAAGCACACAAATTATTGAAAGAATTTGATTGAACTAGGATCAAGGTAACAAGACGCAGACTCACTTTTACAAAATCTTCTTGCATCTATTCGTAGAATAACAAAAAAAATTACCATATTCTGCCAAAATTTGGCAACCAAGATGAACCAATATGCAAATTTCAAGCCATTGGCCTGGGAGAGCAGAGTATCCTTCGAAAAATTTGGCAATTTTCAGCTGACAGTGAAGATGTGATAAATTCTCCAAATTACAGAAGTACCAGCCACTCATCATTTGAGATTCTCTCTCGCATACTGGCATTGCCATAAATTAAAACCTGCACACTGGACTCAATCCAAGGAGAAATACCATTCTTGATCCAAATCCAGCACAGATCCTCAAGTGCCAGCAACTCCACTATGTTGAATACCCTTCTCAACCAAGATTTGCTCCAACGTAAATGTCTAAAGGCCAAAGATCAAACATACAAAAGTAACGGCACAGTTGCCATGAACCAATTGACTAATTGGTCTCCATCAGAACAGAAGTCTCTTTCTTTACATGCGGCCATAATGGAGACAAAGCAACGACTCTCCCAATGATGATTAGAGTTGGCGATACCAGCTGATTTAGTGCGATTTCATCAGTAAGGTCCTTCAGTTCAGCAAACACCTAAATGAATGCAAATAAGCTTCAATCATTTATTACTTCACCAAAATTACAAGTCAAATGTGGAAAACTGTATATCTGACAACAAAGGAATGGAAACAATACAATGAAACACTATAGCCACAATGGTGGGAGACAAAAATATTTTTAGGTGGACAAGGTTGAGAGCTTCAGATGGTAAGCCAACTGGTTTTATTGAAAAATGAAACTGGCAGAGGTGGAATAAAGTCAACAAGAAAATTCCTACATCATCACATTCTACAAGAATGGTGAATTTTTTTAAATCAAAATGTGGAACAAAATGCACCTTCAAAAAGCTGCAACTGCAGTTTTCACCACTTATTTACAGGAGATCAGAATATGTTTATGTAGATATGAGTAAATGATGCTATTGATTGTGCACAGCAAAAAATACCGTCCTTTTAAGTATTCTTTCATTTTTTTCCTTTAGTCGTTCAAAGTTCAGTCTATATATGATCTTGTGAAGTAAGATTTGAAAATAGGAATGTCAGTTGTTGGGACTTGCACTTGTCCCAAAAGAAAATATTTGTAGTTGGGGCCTTGAGATTGAAATAATCCAGTTTATAGATAACAAATTTTGAGATTTATAAAATGTCACATTCTTGCATTTCATCGTGTAACAACATTAAAATTGAATGGCCTAGTCTGAGTAAGAACTGGGTGTCCTAGCCAAAACTATTAACTAAGAAGAAAAACGTGTGAAAGTATCTCACCATGCGTTGTTGAGGAGTTGTTCCTCGTTCAATAGCCACTGCTGCTGTATCTTGTGGCAATCCATGATGCATCAATTTTGAGGCAAGAGAAGGGAGAGTTGACAAGCCCATATAAACAACCAGAGTAGAATCAGGATCTGCTGCATTCTCTGCTACAAATAGAGGATCTGTCCCACCATTTCTTGAGTGGCCTGTGAGAAACCTAACACTATTTGCAACACCACGGTGCGTCAATGGAATCCCCAGTTCTGCAGCTATTCCAGAGGCAGCTGTTATACCTGCCACATATCTGCATTTATTACTCAGAATGAACTCCTTTAAGGTGATATTAAATTTAGTTGACATCAGGATTTCGTTGTCGTAAAAAAAACTTGTTCTATTATATAAGAGGCAACCGCAACAAGCTCCAATTTGCAGAGATCTGCTAAAACATATGACGGTAGAATTCGAGCATTACACTGGCCTATGTCCATCTTATCCATATCAGGAGGAACCTGGGAAATAGTAGTAGCTTTGGAAAAAATGTGCATACCTACTCAAAGTAGTCAGGTATGAAGGATAAGTGCAAAATTAATTTGTTCAGGAAATTGAAGTATTTCTCTTTTGTTGTTCATTTTTAACATGAAAAAATAAAAAGAGATAGATATAAACAAACATGGCAAAAACTAAAGCCAACATATGGTCAGAAACTAAATAGATTAAAATGAGTGGGGGGTAAGTGAATAGTACTTGTCGGACCCTCGAAATGTGTGGATAAAAAATGGTTTGAACAATTATAAACAACTTATAAACATGAGCCAGAAATGGGCTAACTCTGTACTCCTTTCAAGTAGGCTAATAAATGCATGTGAACTCCAAACATGAAACAAAAGAGAATCCTCTAAAGCAGAAGGAAAGCCTAGAAAATTAAAAAAAGGGGAAGCCAGCATCCTCTATGGTAGCTATAGTGAAATATAATTCTACTGAGTGCAAATCGAAAAATGTATTTGCTCCTTACTAAGCCACGAAGGAACTTCAATGTTCAAACAACATGGTCCAATGTTATATTGTTCTTCCCCTTTTCCTTCTCAAATTCTGGATAGGTAGTCTTTTTCGTACATTTTGTATCCTTTAGTTTACTAGTTTATTACAAAAATGGCATCTGCCTTCTTCCACGATCAACGATGCAAAAAAAATAAATAAATAATGAAGAAGAAGAAAGGAATAGTTTGTATAACCACACTTCTACTTAAATTGCATAGCTCAAACTCGAGAGGGAAAAATAACTAACTGACAAACAAAGGAGAACACTTCAGATATTATGAATCTATTTATTTCATTTTTCAAAAATGCTGCCCAAAGTTGTAAAGCTTGAGAGCTTATTTTTATAATCACCATACCTGGAATGACTTTAACTTCAATTCCTTGTTGTTGAAGAAAGTCCATCTCCTCTCCACCCCTTCCAAATACCTGATGAACCAAAATCAGTAATTTCCACGATCTAATTCATAACAACAGCATTATGGAACTCTACTCAACTCTTCCAAGAATTGATGAAATTTTCTATTAAAAAAACTACAATATTTCAATTGATCACATCTACATGCTTATATAATTTGGACGTGTAAAAACATCAAAACTCACCAATGGATCCCCGCCTTTCAGCCTCACTACATTCGCCCCAACTTCAGCAAAGCTCAAAAGCAATTCATGAATTTCCTCCTGCAGAAACACTCTACCATTAGCACATCTTCTCGCTAAGTAAGAACTTATATACAGAGATGATAAAAGACAGCTATTTGAGTAATGATCACTTGGTAAGATTTCCCATTAGCTACAAACCAATCTCAATTTTGCATCTAATATGATAAAAACCAAGCACATTGTTCATTTAACTACCTGTACTACAAGAAGGAAATAATGCATGTCAATAATCCCTTGGTACTCTAGCTGATTATATTCGATGTTTTTGACAAAATACCAAAAAAGGTAAATTTTTCTCCTTTCAATTCCTCCGGTTTAACTGAAATCATCCAGAACATAACACATACCCAACTGTACTTCCAACTACTACCTCAAATTAAAAAATTCCCACTGTGAAGGAAAAATTACGCATAGAAACAACTACTATCAAATTTGACAGAGTTCCATTTTTCTAATATCCAAGTTCTAGTACAAATCCCAGAAATATAAAATACCAAATTCTCCTAGGAGGGCAAATTTTGGTTGCCAAAAATACAAGAAATCAATAAAAAAAAAGAATCAAATTCAAATCACAAATATGGTCTCAATTTATCAAAGTTTTGAACTTTTTGCAAAAACCCACTTCGAAACTCAAAAGTTCCTTCACACCCAATTCTCAAAAGCACCAAACTTACACAATGAAAGATGCAAAGATGCACAAAGTACACCACAAAACCAACCTGGGTTCTGCTATGGTACCCAGCAGTTTTGCCAACATAGAGAAGCCTAGCACTCGGACACACCAAATTCAACACATCATTAGACACCAATCTATCATACAATAATAGATCAGCGCTCTGTATTACCCTTAATGCCTTCACTGTCAGCAACTCAGGGTCCCCAGGCCCTGTCCCCACCAAGAAAACGTTTCCAGGGCCCCCTCTCTGAGCCCTATTTTCACTCTCTCTCTTTTCTTTCAAAACTTCTAGCAATTTCTTTAGCTTCGGGAGCTGCAATGCAATATC
The DNA here is from genome assembly GCA_019097785.1 of Fraxinus excelsior. Taxonomy (NCBI): domain Eukaryota; kingdom Viridiplantae; phylum Streptophyta; class Magnoliopsida; order Lamiales; family Oleaceae; genus Fraxinus; species Fraxinus excelsior. Next base: position 20,163,345 of record CM032639.1, on the reverse strand, counting down.
ATGCTCTCTGATGGATTCAAGATCAGGAGGAACTGGGCAAGAGGAAGATAAGGAATTCTGTAGCTGGTACTTGTACAGCCAGCTATCCCTTTCGTACCTTTCAACAGAGTGCTTTTCAGTAAAAGGCGAAGTTTCTTGTGAGTGTAATGAACCGTTAATGGAAAAAACTGGTGTGAAACTAAAAGAATTGGATTTTCTTGATTGGTTTTTCGTAGTTGAACAGGAAGCAGAACAAGATGCAGAAAGAGAAGGGATTCTCGTTACAAGAGCCATTGTGATGGAAAAGGAAACGTCCTCCAATTTGAACAGGCAAAGATTATGCCTTTATAGGCATTTGTGAACCTGTACGTGGAGAAGGGATAATACAGAGTTTGGGTTTGAATTGGAAACTTGTGTCACCCTTTTTGAGCTCCAGGGGTTGATGAGAAGGCAATTTTTTTCAGGAGCTTTTGAGGTTTTGATAGAGACGTGTTGGTCTTTTGTCCGCCCCCAGTTGGCTGCTAAAGTTTTTGTTTTTTTTTTTTTTTTTTTTTTGGTATGAACTTTTGGCTCAACTAGTGATATTATGATGTGAGAGCTGCTACATGTAGTGTAACACCCCGCGCTTAATTTTCATAATTATCACGTCGAATAGATTATGTATTTGTAACGCTACATATGATTAACATGATAGATGTTTATGTTTTCTAATATTTATTTAATTGTGTACTTAATAATTCTATTGTTCTTGTGATTAACTATCTCTTGTAGTAGAATGAACATTGCATGCTCTAAACGATTAACGTGTCAATCAAATTTAATAATTAATACACATACATGTATATATATAATTTAATGAAATTAAGAGTAAAATATGTTATAAATGTCTATGATTTTATAGCTTACTATCATTACGAAAAATAATCTACACATGAATGGAAAGATTCGTGACTTTTTCTTTTATAATATTAAGTAAATTTAATATTATTTAATTTAATTAATAGAAAGTCAATATACGAGGCATTATCTCAGGTAATCGAGCCAAACTCGCGGATGTTTTTTATTTGCAAATTACCATGTTTTATTTATCTAATAATGGAAGTCAAAATTTTACTAATTTAAATTCAATGTTCTCTCATTTTGGCATGTGCATGTAAATGGTGGAATTTTCTTTGCAAAGTAATGTGTGTGTGTAGATAAAGAAGATTTGAAATTTAAATCCAAACCCTATAATAAGCTTGTTTGGACTTTTTTTTTTGAAACATTTATTTTAAGTCAAAAGAAAACATACACCACTATTATTCATATTCAAAGTTTTACTTAGAATTTTGAGTGAAAGGAGTGCAACCTGTATTTTGATCTTACAAAAAACCCTTTGATCCACTAAAGGTAGGATATTGTGTGCAAGTTCATCCGCCCTTGCAATATTATAATTTTTTTATGTAATTTATTTCATGAAATGCTAATTAACATATGGATCTTAATGAAATGAAATGTGAGATTTTCTTCGGGTTTTCTCAATTGTTTGCAGAGAAATGTGTTAGAGTATTCGATTGATTTTCGACTGTTCTTGATAAATTGTGGTATGAAATGTCATAAATTTATGTTTAAAAATTTATTATATTGTTTTGGGTGCACGTATTCTACTCAATTTAAATTACTCATTCCTTCAAATTTTAACATTTCAGATTAGATCGGTCAACGTGGATGGTGGTTGAGCGGTGCACAAGTGGCCCAAGTAAAATTTCAGGAAAACATTCAATAAATTTTGTTAAGATATTTTTTCTTTTTCTTTATTTATATTAAATGTTCTAAATTTTCGTGACTCTATGTTTATTTAATTCTGTATATGAAGGTTCAAATAAATTGAGGGTTTAAATTTTCGATTAAATATTTTCGCTTCAAGTTTGATTATAAAATGGTATCGATAACACCTCAAAATTGAGTAAATAAAGTTTGGGACATTACAGTTTGGTATCAGAACAAATGTTTATTTTTCTGTACACTAAAAAATTCATAATAGAACACTTTCCAATGCATGAAATTTTTGTTCTCCTGCCTAGTTACCGAACAATGGCCATTGTGAAGGAATAAAGATATAAAGAATTTCGTTTTAAGTGAATTTTATTTCATCCATATTGTGATTACAGTTTGAATAATACTAATAATAATAATTATTATTATTATTATTATTATTATTATTATTATTATTATTATTATTATTATTTTTATTATTATTATTATTATTATTATATGGATGTGTACTGAAAAATATATGTATGAATAAATGATATTTTTATAATAGTTTTATTTTCACTATTCCAGTGTCACTGTTCATCAAAAACAAATCACGTACCAATAAACCCATTAGCAAGAAACGAAAATTTCGGTAAACATTTTTAAGAAACAAGAATTATAACAAGATTCTTGGCACCTAGCATTAACCAATCAACTATCATCTGACGGATCAAAGGTATTACGTAATATGTTTTATTTAAAAAAAAAATCACATATCGATAAGCCCATTAGCAAGAAATGAAAATTTCGGTAAACATTTTTAAGAAACGAGAATTATAATAAGATTTTTGGCACCTAGCATTCACCAATCAACTATCATCTGACGGATCGAAGGTATTACGTAATATGTTTTATTTAAATTTATTTTGAGCATGAGATATACCTTCTTATATTTAATTCGAGAAATGTTCGAAATGAAATTAAATATTATATTCTAGTATTGTGAGCAAGATGTTAAATATATTTGCTTCCATTTATGAATTGTTTTACTTTCGATAGAAGTATAATATTTTATGTTATCCTTATAATGAATTATGGGAGCACAAAAGACAAAATGTTATCACTGATAAAATATTAAGCATAATTGGCATTGGCTTGTATGTGACAGATATGGCTAGAACTAGAGAGACCGCTCGGAAGACAATGGCTTGTAGGGTTGTTTTAAACTATATGGCAGCAGTTATCCAAGCCTACGAACATTATGAGGCAAAACCGACTAACACACTTATTGAGCATGTGGAGGAAGTCTTCACTAGGTGGACTGCGACAAGAGGTGTAGGACACGAGGTTACACCTCTTCAAGTTGTTAACAACTTTATACTAACACTGCCACCTCAGTAGAGAGACATGGGCATTGTGGTGTGGACGAAATACTAGAGGGTGTAAGTATTATGCCCTAAGTCCAATCAACTTCGGACATAAGCACTTTTAATGTATATATAACCGATGCATATTTATGGCAAGATCTATTATTTAATTCAATTAATATTCTAATTAATTAAATAATATAATCCGTAGATTCAAGTCTTGATGATTTGTTAATCACAAGGAGTTGTGATTGTGAGATACAAATTACATATGACTGAATCTTAAATTGTCCGTGGTCGTATGTAATAACGGGATACGGATATCGTTATTACGGATAGACCATCACGTGTGTCATTTCTTACTTATGAAGTAAGTAGTTGATCTTACAAACTAAAGTGTGGAGACACTTGAATGAACACGTGAATGTTTTGTTATAGAACAAAACATTGGAGACCCGCCGAGAGATTCCACATGGAAAACTATCTGAGTGTCAGTGGTTAATCTCTAACGTTCGGTAGTGGATTGGTCATTTGACTTGAGGTCATCATAGTACCTTATGTGAGGACAGTCATGCTTTGGTTATGTCGGATGTTGCTCTGTCAAGGGTCGCTAATACGGCATCGTTCGGGTATGTCGAGAATCATATGAAGGTTGTGATGATCAATAGAGGATTCGTCACTCTTAGATAGTAAGAGATTATGATCTACATTTCATCCAGTTAAGTTGATAATGAAATCCTTGGCCAAGGTGAACTCATAAGTCGGAAAAGAGTTTTCGACTTACATTGACTTAACAGTAGGATAAAAGATATGATCGATAATTGAGATTGACACACGTCCATATCTCGTAATTGATCGGATCATATTGACGAAGGGATTATAGTTTCACGATAAACGAACAAGTTTGATTTTGTCACGCGACGTGACATTTCCCGTCACATGTATTGCCCTGACACATTGCTAGATGTCATCTGGGACAACAAATGTAAATTGATGATAAATTAAAAGGGTATTTTAATTTATCAGTTTTGATTAGATCAAAATAATAATTTACGTCGTTAGGCATCGTAATCGGGAACCTAATGGGTCACACACAAAAGAGAATCAGAAGAATGAGATTTACCATTTAATTAATTAACAAGTGTTGGATAATTAATTAATTGTGTTGCTTATTAATAGGCCCGAAGTAATTAATTGGATTAATTAATTCATGGACCGAATTTAATTAATTTGATTAATTAAATGTTGGACCGGGTTAAGTTAAGAGATGGGTCAGCCCGTTTGGACTTATATTAATAGGCTGCTAGGGTTTGAAAAACCTGATGGATTATTCATTATTCTTGCTAGCACGAGAAAAGAAAACATTGGCCGTCATTCTTGTTCTCTGTGTGGATCACCATTGGAGGCTGGACAATTGGACAGCTTGGATTGTAGATCGTGATCATTGAAGTTCGTGAATCAGCAAAAGAGTTTGCAAAATTCATCAAATGTATTATTTCTATCACAGTTTCTATCTAAACATAAAGCAGATCCTTGTTTGGGAATCGAAAATTGTTTTACTTCCGCTGGCACGATTAAGTAGGTTCCCAACAGAGGGTAACCTTCCAGAGTACCCAGATAGACCGAGTTCGAGCTGTATTGTGAAACGTTTCTAGATAGGTGAATTTCTACTCTCGAGGTTGAACCCAAGACAGAGAAGGACCTAGAGGAAGACCCTGAAAAAGACTCAGAAGAGGAGCCGAATTATGAATCTGACTCGGAACCAAAGAACGAACTGGAGTATATACTAAGACCAGGACCAGAGCTAGAACCAAAGTAAGAGCCACGGTTTGAACTAGACCCTGAGCTAGAGGTTGGCCAAGAATCTGAGCCTGAGTCATGTATATCTTTGGATGATGAGTCTAAGTTTCGTAGGATTCAGAGTGTTTGGACAAGCTAAGATGAAGACTACAACCTGGAGATGGTATAGTTTAAATAAATAATTCCTTCCCTTCTTAAATAAAAAAATGTAATCAATGATTGAAATAATCTATAAGTTTTTCTTTCATCGTCTAGGATTTAGTCGTCCCTATTGTATTCTAGGATTTAAGATCTTATGAAACTGGGTTGTTTTCATTCGAATATATTGAACTGTTATTGAATTTATTTGGTTGATTTAAAGGAAATGGCACGTCAACCAACATAAGCAGTTATGTTTAAGGATTTGTTGAGAACTGTGCAAAGTCTTGGTAAGCAGCATGTAATACTCCGAAAATTTGTGCTCGTTTAGGTTGCTCATTTAATTTTTTAGGATAGTAATTTAACTTTTCAAAATTTTTATATGGCCAAATTATTAGTGATGCCTCGTTTGCATTTTTTGGTGATTGAGAGTTTACCAATATTAGTTAATTAAGGGTTTAGAATACATGTTAAATTGTAAAGTGTAGATAAGCATGATGTGGTAAATGGTTAAGCAAGTATGAGGTGGTTAAATGTTTAAACAAGTATGAGGTGTGTTTAGCAACCATAAGCTGTTTAAAAGTTAGGCATAGGGTGATAGTAATTCATGCATGAAGATGAATCAAAACCCACGTGGAAGGCATAACCTTTACCTTGGTCAATAGTCACCATTATACATTACTTAGTCATGGGTTTTCCCTGCCTTCAAATACTTAAGAAATGTTCCTACAAATGTCTTGGAAAACCATAAAATTACTTGCAAACAAAAGAAAGAGAGGATACGTGAAAAAGGAAAGCAAAGGCTAACACTTTCAAGTATACATTTCAACTAAAAATTTCTTCAAGTTTTAAGGTAAGATACTTTCTATGCTCAAGTGGTAAGATTTCATGATAATATTTATGATTAAGCTATGCATGAAAATCATAATATGAAATATGTGGACAAGTCCACAAAATTAGATATCTATTTATGCATTAGGACAAGTCCAAAGGGCACCGACAAGCCGGAATGCGCAAGTATGTGTTTGAATGCTTTCTTTTGTGTAGTATTAACATGTTAAACCCGAGCATGGTATCTTACTGAGTATTCTTTATGCTCATAGTATTTTATACTAAATTTTCAGATCCGTAAGCGTTGAGTTGGTGGAACTCAATCGGCATACTCGATGATGGGTTAAGGACAAAGCTATTTTGTATTGAAACGTCTCGTTAGTACGTTTTGTTCAAAGAATGTTTTCCATATGTTTTCGTGTGGTATTATATATAAATGTATAAGACGTGAGGTACTATGGTACTAGAAGTAAATTTTGTAATCATATCATGTTATGCTAAGAGGCATGCTTATAGATTTTTTTTTCCTACAACGATAAAAAAGGCAGAAGCTAGACAGTTTTTTGGGTCCGTTCAAAATGCTATTATTAACTCTATAAATACCTATTTGAGACTCTAAAAATACTCCCACATTTCTCTTTGAGCTGTCTTAATATGAACACAAGAATCACTCAGTTTGGATGTCTGTGGCCGGAGATATAAATTTTTAACTGTTTTTAGTAAAACGTCCACATCATATGATCTCGAAAACTCTCCATATTTTAACCAGGGAAACTACTTAGAAATATCTTTCGAATGCCACAAATTTCATAGAAAACAGAGTTGAGGTGAATTTTATAACAATGTTTGAACTGGCTGCCCAAACTAGCCGTGACAGCACCGAGTCCACGTATGTAAAGAATAATTTCAAGTCGGCATGCACTTCTGCTGGCCATTAAATTTTATAGAGATATTTTACTATAAATTAAAATAGGTTTCCAGAATGCATTACCTTTTATTTAAGAGTTTTTACATGTAATTAAAGCGGAATTTATTACGTTTAGTACGTGACCCTCGAAGCTTAAGTTCGGGGTGTTACACAGCAAACACAATCGCCTCCTCAGAATGCACAGACTAACTCCAACAATACGAGCTCAATCGTGGAACAGTTTCATTGTTACGAGCCCCCTACCTTTAACGGGATGGGTGACCCTTGGCAGTCAAGGAATGGATAGGGGGTTTGAAACGGATCTTCAAGCATCTTTCTTGTACTGATGCCCACAATTTTTTATGTGCGTAGTTCATACTAATTGATGCAGTGGGCCACTGGTGGGAGTCCGTTTCACACACTAAGACTGAGGCACAACAACGTAACCTCACTTGGGCATGTTTGAAAGAGGAGATAACTGGAAAATATTTTCCACAAGCCTTGAGAGATCATAAGGAGATAGAGTTTCTGTAACTTAAACAATGAAAGATAGTATTTGTTGATTATGAGAGGAAAATCGAACAGTTTTCTAGGTATGCAACACATCAGTGGATACAGAGCAAAAGAAAGCTAGAAGTTAGAATTTGGATTGCGCGTAGAAATTGGAGGAATCATGGCATCTAATGAATTCACCACGTATACTCAGGTTCTACAATGACCTCAAACAATTTCAAATCGACTGGAAATTAATCAAACAGTTCAGGAAAGTACTGAATTTTCAGGAAAGAGAATGGAATGGGCAGAACGAAAGTAAAGAAAATGGACAAAACAAGAAGGCTAGCTTTGAAAGGTGGTCAGGTCAGGGTCAAACAAGCCAAATAATGTTCTTACTCCATGTCCTAAGTGCAATAAGGATCATAGAGGCGAGTGTTTGTATGGAAGAATGTATGTTATCGATGTGGAAAACATGGTCATATTGCTACCAATTACCATGAACCTCCACTAAAAAGGGACAACGAACAAAGCAAAAAAAGGAACATACAGTCTTTACCTTAACCCAATAGGAGGCAACTGAGAAGTAGGACATGATGGCAGGTATTTCATCAATATATGAACTACTTGCTTATGTTCTTATATACTCAGGAACTGCCCATTCCGTGTTTATACTCTTTTTATTGCTAAATCTTGTATTGTTTTGCGAAAAAGTTGTCAGTGTTCTAAGAAGTTATTATCTCATTAGACAATACACTTAATACCAATTAATGATTAGGACAGTCAAAATGAATGGAAAAGGATTTAATGGCCCAGGTACCTTTTAGAGATGAAGGTTTTCGATGCCATCTTAGGAATTGATTGGTTAGGGAGTATTTACGCGACAATACAATGCTTTGAAAAGAAAGTAGTCTTTTTTTTTTCACAAGTCGGGAGAAGAGGGGATCAAGATCATGTACCCAGAACTCTTCACCTAGATAAAAGAATTTCAAGGATGAAATTTATTTTGAGGGATAGGATTTTGTAACACCACGTGCTTAATTCTCATAATTATCATGTCCGAATAGATTATGTATTTGTAATACCGCATATTATTAACGTGATAGATGTTTATGCTTTCCTAATATTTATTTAGTGTGTACTTAATAATTATATTGTTCTTGTAATTAAATTTATCTTGCAGTAAAATGAACAATGCATGCCCTAAATGATTAACGTGCCAATCTCAATAAAATTTAATATATATACACACACTGAAATTAAGAGTAAAATATGTTATAAATGTCTATGATTTTATAGATTGCTATCATTACGAAAATTAATCTATGGAAACATTCATGACCTTTTTCTTTTATATTAAGTAAATTTAATATTATTTAATTTAATTAATAGAAAGTCAATAGGTAATGGAACAAAACTCACAGATATTTTTCATTTGCAAATTATCATATTTTATTTATTTAAAAATGGAAGTCAAGATTTTACTAATTTAAATCCAAACAAATTATGTTATCTCATTTTGGCATGTGCACGTGAATGGTGGAATTTTCTTTGCAAAGTAATGTGTACATGTAGATAAAGAGGATTTGAATAACATTTATTTTAAATCAAAAGAAACCGTACACCACTATTATTCATATTCAGAGTTTTATTGAGAATTTAAAGTGAAAGGAGTGGAACCCATATTTTAATCCTACAAAAACTCTTTCATCCACTGAAGGTAAGATACTCTGTGCAAGTTGATCCGTCCTTCTAATATTATATTTTTTTTACGTGATTTATTTCATGAAATAATAGTTGACATACGGGTCTTAATGAAATGAAATGTAAGATTTCCTTCAAATTTTCTCAATTATTAACACAGAAATATGTTAGAGCATTCGATTGTTCTCTGACTATTCTTGATAAAATGGTGGTATGGAATGTCATAAATTTATATTTAAAAATTTATTATATTTTTTTGGACGCACGTATCCTACTGAGTTTAAATTACACATTTTTTCAAATTTTAACATTTTAGGTTAGATCAGTCAATGTGGATGGTGGCTGAGCGGTGCGCAGGTAGCCTAAGTAAAATTTCAGGAAAACATTAATCAATAAATTTTGTTAAGATATTTTGTATTTTTCTTTATTTCTATTAAATGTTCTAAATTTTCGTGCTCTATGTTTATTTACTTCAGTACATAAAAGTTCAAATAAATTGAGGGTTTAAATTTTGAATTAAATATTTTCGCTTCAAGTTTGATCATGAAATGATATCGGTAACATCTCAAAATTAAGTCAATGAAGTTTGAGGCGTTACATGTACACTAGAAATTTTGTCAGGTATATAAGCAAGAACACTTGCCAATTTTTCATGGTAAAAGTGAGTTAATAAAATTAGAGTGAATTAAATTATTAATCACCAAAATTTATCTTTGGTTATTACTTGTTCAATAAAAAATAAAAGGTTATTGTTGCTCACTTTCTTTTGCATAATGTTACACATCCACCATCTATCTAAATTTCATTCATCCACGTGACAAAAAAATTCTACATAACAAATAAAAATCCTACGTGACAATTAACGATGTTAAAATTTAAAAGTTCATTAAATGAATAATCATTAACATTTATCTTTGGTTATTGTTTGCTCACTCAAAATTAAATAACATTTACCTTTGGTTACTATTTGCTCACTTACGATTACATGATGTTACCTTTTCATCATCCATCTCAATTTTGTTTCTATATTTTTCAATTTGCTTATATGTTTTTTCATTATTTTTTGCAAATTACATTGCTCACTCTATTTTCCTCATTTTTTCTTTTACAAAATCTATTTTCGGTTTTTATTGTCCGGCTTGTTTATATAATTTTCGTGGTTTTTATTCCATCAACTAATAATTATTTTAATTTTTTTACTATCTAGTCTATTTGTATGATTTTTATTTTCCTCATTTTTAATGAATTATATTTTTCTCAGATTGGTTTTATTTATTCATTCTCTTTGATTGTTTCTTCTAGGAATTTGTTTTGATTTTCTTTCTATAAATCCATTCACTTTAATGTTTTCTTCTATACTTTTTTCAATTTGTGTTTACTGTTTTCATGATAAAATAAATTTTTATTTTCTGTTTCACAAGATGGAGAATCAGAGAATGGATGGGAGTAACTATGTCAAAAAGCCGAGCAGAGCTGAGCCGAGCCCGAGCTTTTTTGGACCAAGCTTTTTTCGGTCCGAGCCGAGCCGAGCCGGGCCCGGCCAAAAAATGTGGCTTGGGCCTAAGCGAGCAGAGCCTTTTTTTTTGTGACACCTTATAGCCTAATGTCGGATAACATGTTAGATTTATAAATGACTAAATAAGTGATTATCCATTATAACAAAGTGAGAAACCTTTTTTAATAACCGATTTGAAATTTCTTACAAATTTTAGTGGTCATTGCCCATTGGTGAAATTATCTCAATTTTTAAATGTAATCAAGCAATATAGATCACTAATAATTTCACTTAATAGTTAATATAGAAGAATAAACGTGTGAAAATGAAAAAAAAAATGCTTACTTACATTTTAGGCACTTAGATAAATGAAATAGTAATAATGCAATAAATATTAAACAAACAAATATCACACATTTTTCAAAATAATCTAGCTGATAAATTATGAGATAAAATTGTCACTTATAATTAGTTTATTGGTTTCATGATGAGAAGAATAAGTTGGTTAAGCAAATTGTGATCATTTGTCTTAATTTAAGTCATCCATCCCCAATAATTTATGGTGTAAAATAAAAAATGTTGGGCAAGTTTTTTTTTACGGGCCGGCCTGAGCCCGAGTCCAAGCCGTCAAACTTTTTTGTCATCCCTAGATGGGAGCCATATAAAACATTAGGCTACTTAGGTGGGCGTCTATCATTTGTGTCATGACAATATCCAAAACCACATCAAACAATAAAAGCAAAAATAACTTTTATAGAAGAAAAAACAAAGAAAATAGATTAAGCAACATAATTTGCAAAAATCATTTCAAAAATAATATAACTAATTGAATGGTATAAAAAAAAAAAATTGAGATGGATGGTGAATAGGTAAATTGTGTAAATATGAGTGAGTAATCGATAATCTTTTATTTTTGAGTGAACAAACAATAATAAAAGATAAATGTTAGTAATTACCCATTTAATTAACTTTCAAATTTTAGCACTGTTTTGTGCCTGACATATGGTCATCTAGATGCCTCTCAGAGGCATTGTTGCTGGAATTTAATTTGTAGTTTGCACAACTCTCGCTTAGGACATTGGGTTCTACTAGGGGATTTTAATGAAATTTTGTGTAACGAGAGAAAAAAAGGGGGTCGACCCAGACAAGAAAGGCAGATGGTTGAGTTTAGGAGGATGATGGATGATTGTTGGCTGAGGGACTTAGGGTTCCAGGGGGGAAAATTTACCTGGTGTAACTGGAGGGATGGGACTGGAAGTGTGCTCGAATGATTGGATAGAGTTCTCGTTAACACTTAGTGGTGTGTTTCTTTTTCACAAGCTGCTGTAATACATGGGCACTCCCCATACTATGATCATATCCCGTTGTGGTTAGAGGTTGAGGGTAAAATGACAGAAGGAAACAGGGTAAAAAACTTTTCAGATTTGAGGCAATGTGGTTGGGAGAGGAAAACTGTAAGAACATTATTGATAGAGTGTGAAATACGGGGGGAATGAGGACCTGCCGTCAAAGAAGTCATGAAACTGATTTCTAAATGTGGAGATGAGCTGCAATGCTGGAATGAAACATGCTTTGGAAATGTTCAGTCAAAGCTTAACAAAGCACAACTGAACCTTAAGTATATGCAAGATAAGGGACTTATGGGTACAAATCAGATGGAGGCGAGGAAACAGGTTCAAACTTGGCTGGAACGTGACGAACTCGTGTGGAGACAAAGATCTAAGGCTCTTTGGTTGAAGGAAGGTGATGGAAATACTCGTTTTTTTTCACTCAAAAGCATCACAAAGACGAACAAGGAACTGCATTTCAAGACTCAAAGATGAACATGAAAATTGGCTGGATGGGGAGAAGAGAGATAACCTGGTCAAACAGTACTTCACAGATCTGTTCTCAGCAAACACACAGAGGGGATCTATGTCTTTTCTGGAATCTTTAAGGGGTAGAGTGAATGCAGAGATGAATGGACTATTAACTAAAAGATTTACAACAGAGGAGGTCGAGCTAGCACTGAAGGAAATGGGTCCATTAAAGGCACCTGGCCCGGATGGGATAAGTCCAGTATTTTTTCAGAAACATTGGGCAACAGTTGGCAGTAAGGTGACGGATGCAGTACTTCAAGCCCTTAACACAGGTGATTTTCCCTAACTTTTAAATCACACTTTCATTACCTTGGTCCCAAAGAAGCTATCCTGCTCAAATTACTGAATATCGGCCTATCAGTCTATGTAATGTGTTATTGCAATTGATCACCAAGACTATTGTTAATAGAGTGAAAAGCATCTTACCTCATGTTATCTCTGAATCTCAATCAGCCTTTGTGCCGGGTCATTCGATTACGGATAATGTCTTAATTGCATACGAACTGATCCATTATCTACGGTACAAGAGGAAGGGGAAAAGGGGGTATATGTCTATCAAGCTGGATATGAGTAAAGCTTATGACAGAATTGAATGGGATTTCTTGGAGAAGGTCATGGCAACTATGGGGTTTGATACCCGAGTAATCACTCTGATCATGAGATGCGTGAAAATAGTGTCTTATTCGATTTTGATTAATGGTAACCCTTCATCTACTCTTTTCCCCACAAGAAGCTTAAGGCAGGGGGATCCCCTCTCACCTTACCTTTTCCTCCTTTGCATTGAGGGTTTAATCACCCTGCTACATAAGGCCAAAGATGAGGGCAAAATCAGTGGAATTAGGCCGTGTCGAGGAGCTCATATGATAAACAACCTCCTCTTTGCATATGATAGTGTGATTTTCTGCCAGGCTACTGTACTAGAGAACCAGAATCTGTAGTCACTTTTGAAGATCTATGAATTGGCCTCGGGGCAAATGATCAATATGGAAAAGATTTCGATGGTGTTCACCAAAAATCTGGCAGCTCAGCATAGAAGACAGATCCTGGAGTTGTGGCACATTCAACACGAGAATAATTTTGGTAAATATCTAGGCTTGCTACCGATGGTGGGAAGGGCAAAGTCGAGAGCCTTTTCAGATATTAAAAATCGAGTCTGGAAGAAATTACAAAGCTGGAAGGAAAAACTCTTATCTCAATGTGGAAATGAGGTCTTAATTAAGGCTGTCGCAACAGCAATCCCTACTTACTCCATGTCATGCTTTCTACTGTCAAATAGCTTGTGCACTGAGCTTGAGTCAATGATGGCTAGATTTTGGTGGGGCCAAAAAAAAAGGAAAGGAAAATTCATTGGGTTAGCTGGGAGAACATGTGTAACTCGAAAGTTAGTAGAGGTTTGGGCTTTAAAAGGTCGAGGGATTTTAATTTAGCGATGCTAGCAAAGCAAGGATGGCAATTGTTAAATGGGGAGGGTACTTTATTGCATACAATATTCAAGGCAAAGTACTTCGCAAACTCAGATTTTTTGAGTTCAAAACTTGGAAGTAACCCCTCATATACATGGCGTGGTATATTGGAAGCCAGATCAATCTTCACACAGGGCTGCAGATGGAGAATAGGAGATGGAAAAGGAGTGAGAATATGGTTTGATCACTGGATCCCCGAGGTGGAGCCAAAAACATGCCAAGATGAAACAAACATAGCTATTTTCAGAAATGAATGATATGACATTTGATTAGTTAATTGACATGCACACGAGATGGTGGGATTTGGAAAAAGTTAGAACTCTCTTCAATTCAAATGTGGCTGGAAAAATCCTACAGAACCCCATTAGTCCAGCCTTGCAATCCGACAAACTGATTTGGGAGGTAGAAAAGAATGGGAAGTTCTCTGTAAAGTCTGCATATAGATGGATGCAATTTAATAAGTCCAATAGTAGAGGTGAGTCATCTCATTCTCAAGCACTTAAGGATTTATGGAAGACTATATGGAGTTTACACATTCCTCATAGGGTTCGAATTTTTGCCTGGCGAGTGTGCTTGAACATCTTACCAACTGCTACTAATATGATCAGAAAGCAAATAAATGTTACAAATGGTAGTGGATTATGTGAAGCGGGGGCAGAGGATTTCATATTTTTTTGAGTTATCCTTCTTTGGTTGATTATTGGACAAGGTTTCTCCCTCAACTATCCCAGGTTGACCGGAACCAAGATTTATTTGAGGTGATTATGCAGATTAAAAGAGTAGGCGGAAGAGAGGCTCTGGGGTTATTTTTTTTACTGTTGCTTCCAGTATATGGCGGTGTAGAAATAAAAAGCTTTACGAAGATGAAAGTCTACACATGAGCTCTACCATAGAACATGCGATCTCGATGCTACATTTGTTTAAAGGGGTCAAAACTCAATCGGGCTCTGCTTTGAACAGTTACTGTGCATGGAAAGCTCTTCCGGCAGAGTTCTTGAAGCTGAATGTAGATGGTGTGACCTTTCCTCACCTTTACAAAGCAGGGATTGGTGTTGTTCTAAGAGACCAAGCAGGGAAAGTGTTAATAGCTACTTCAAAAGGAGAAAGGGAAGTGTCTGACCCTGAAATGATAGAGTTCCTTGCGGTAGGATTTCCATACGCCACATAAGAATTTTTGCCATGTGGACAAACGGAATTTAAATAGATGATGGATGAGAAAAGTTATGTAAAAGTGAGTTAGCAACCAATAACTTTTTAAATTTTTTTTTTATGAACAAGTAATATTCATATATAAATATTAGTATTAATCATAATTAATTAAACACTAGGTAAACTCTTCAATTAAGCCCTGTTTGGTCCACAGTAAAATTTTCATTTTCATTTTTCTACTCATTTTCAACCACACAGTCTTCAATAAAATAACATTTTTCATCACATCAATAACTTTTCCTTCTTTTTCAACCACATATTCACCATCAATCTACTATTCCAAAATATATTCTTCCAAAATAATGTGGCTCAAACACACCCTAAGTCTCAAATATTATAGAAATGAAAGGTTGGGACTGAGGTTGCCGAAATATTAGGTTGGGACCTACTTGTTCTATTTTCAATAGCTTGGGTCCCCTTTGTGAATTTTTATGAAGGAAAAATAGATTACGAAGAACGTTGTAATTTACAAGTAGTTCATATCAATGCTTGTTTCTTGAGTGAATTGAAATTGAGAGATTTTAAAGAATTGTCATTTTGTTCATAACGCTTGACAACGTTAATTAATAGAATATTTAAAGAAAAAAACAACATAAAATGAGATAACTATTGCGAAACAAGTAAAGACATCGACTTCAAATTTAGCGTGAGAAAAGAACCAACATTAGTGCATTTGAGCCCCTGTTTGATGGCCATTATAAATAGCATGGGGAAATTGATATTTTGAATAAAGATTTTTTGAAAATGCGTAGTTAAAAATTAGAGAAAAGTTTTAAATTTACATGTATTTTTTTAACTATGTAGTTGAAAATGAGTATAAAAAAATTTAATTTATAAAAGTCAAACAATGACTAATTCAAGCTAAGATGGACGAACCGAAAAGCAATGCACACGCATGGCCTTAAACCCCTTGTGTGCGTTGCGCCCAATAAGACAAAACCCAAGGCTAAATCAATTGTACCATGCGCACTCAACATACTGAGAAACTAAGCGTGAAGTTTTCCGTGTATATTAGACTCTAAGTCCCCTTTGATTTGACAATTTTTTCTAGGGCTGTAAGCAAAAATCGTCAAATCGAAAAATCGAACCGAAACAGCATTTTAGAAACCGTCGGTTTGGTGCCACGTGGACCCGTCAACGAAACGGTTTTGAACCAAACCAAACCGGTCAAAAACGGTTTGGTTTAGGTTTGAGAATTTTAATTGCGGTTTAAAACCAAACCGGACCGGCGAAAAATATATAAAAATAAAAATAATAAAAATAATGATTTTTTTTAAAA
This sequence comes from Fraxinus excelsior, assembly GCA_019097785.1. Classification (NCBI taxonomy): domain Eukaryota; kingdom Viridiplantae; phylum Streptophyta; class Magnoliopsida; order Lamiales; family Oleaceae; genus Fraxinus; species Fraxinus excelsior. The sequence continues at coordinate 20,147,085 of CM032639.1, read as the reverse complement.
ATTCATCCAAATATGCAAAATTCAATAGTTTTGTCATTTGTATGTATTTTTGTCAATTTATAATTTTCTATTACATATATATTATTATTACTAAATAATCCTAATTTATATCTAATAATCTCAAGACTAACCTAATCTATCAAAACATCTTTTTCTCTTTAGAATTCAAATTTTAATAGTTACTTCAATCTATATTCTCAAATGGAGGTCAGATACTTGATTCCTTTAGGAGTTTATTAGGTGCAAGGATGGTTGATGCTTGTATATGCGGGAAGAATTGATTGCAAATTAAGAATGAATCTTGGTGCTGTGCCAATATTTACATGAAGTGGAAGTATTTGATGATTCAATGAAAGTTATGGCAGATGGTTTATATTTTCTATTATCATATTTTTAAAGATTCTCTTATCTATCTAGTATCCAATACTATGATGATATAACGAATGCATTTGTTTGACAATGGAGACTATGAATCATGTGTGACAACAATTGGTGTTTGAGTATACGTGAGAAACTGAATTCGTAACAAAATACAAATGTAAGTTTGTGTAATTATTATGTTTAGATATTATAAATAATTGATTTATTATTATGGTTAGTTAATCTCTCTATCTATTCAGTAGTTTTGTTTTTCAGATATGATGATCACGAGCTCTTGTTGAACATCATTATATTTTTGGACTTTATATTTAGTTTAGTAGACTTGTATTGTAACGTTATCGTAACGTCTTAACCTAAAATGACAAACAAAAAACTATATTTTAGTTTATTGTGATTTCACTTTGATTTAGTTAATATTTAAATTTGTAGTAGATATATTTAGTTTGTTTTAGATTTATTGTTAGTAAGATATAAATATATATTGAATTCAATGAATTAATATCATAAAAGTAAACAGACAAAAAAATATTCGGTGAAACCGACGGTTTAAAACCGGACCAAATCGTTAGGTTTAGGTTTGAGTTTTTTTCAAACCGTTCAAAATGGTTTGGTTTAGGTTTAAGTTTTTCTCAAACCGGTTTAAACGATTTGGTTTGAAAATTTGTCAAAAACCGCAAAAATCGGACCGCTTATACCCCTAATTTTTTCATGGAACTTGAAAATAAAATTTCATCTTCCATCAAAAGTCACGTTTGATTGGGAAAATTTTCTTGGTAATTTATTTTTCATCTTTTGCCTCACACGGTTTCAATTCCATGGTTTTGAGAAAATTCAATTCCCACCAATTTGGTAGGATTTGATTTTCCAAGTTACCTTTTTTTTTTTTTTTCTTTTGCAATGAAAATAAATTTTACCCCCAATTGTAACAAATTATATCCCTTTAATGGACAATTTCCATATAAAACAAAGTCAAACAAACATCAAAAGATTCAAAATTCAATATTTTCCACATAAAAAATTATATTAATCAAATACAATTAATTGACAATTTCCAAAAAAACAATTCTAAACAATTCAATTTCCCGAAATTCACTTTCTTTTCATCCAAATTTCACTATTACAATCAAATGAATTCTAATATGTTAAATTTATCTATTTCCTGTTTACGTAGGATAATATTGAATTCCACCTATATAAAACATTATTATTGTAAAAGACAACTTAATTTATGTGAATTAATTAAGGTGAGATTCCATTTTCTTCTTCTTCATTGAACTATCAAGAATTCATTACAAATTTCCATTTTTGTGATATTCAATCCTAAAATCTTAATTCTTGATTCAAAAAATCATTGGATCAAGGTTCTTTGATTTGATTTTAACTTTCTTGACACACGTCTATCGAATCTTCTCGTGAATTTCAAGATTCATCCTTCATTTTCAAAGAATTATCTCTATGAAGAAAATGGTCTTTGAACCCCGTTATTTTTTAAGAATGTATTTTGAAATGAAAAAATGTGGCTAAAAAAAGTTATTAAATTTGTGTATAATATTATTTTAATGAAGATTGTGTAGTTAAAAAAATTAGAGAAAAATGTATTTAAAAAAAAATGAGAACCAAACATCCCCCATTTATAAATGGAAAACCACAGCATTATAGCAAGCTTTCAGTAAATGTTGATGTTCAGACATGTCCCTGCTAGATAAAAACTTGCTCCTTTTCTCATCTTCAAGGGCTGAGGAAATCATCATTCACCTTATAAATAAGTTAACTTCACTTTGTATTGATGCTGTCCAATGCAAACACGCTCCAGTTTCTTCAGATTAAGCCAGAGTTGCAATATACAAAAAGCTCAGAGACTTCGATGAAGTGCTGCTGCTGAAGGAGATGGACCTACATAGAAGAATACCCAGCATCCATTAAAACTAGACTCAACGTTTAAAGCTCGAGAAGATGATGCAATAAAGGCTGTCTTAAAGACTATGAAACCCATCTTAAGCACCATACAATACAATGTCAAAATCAATTGAAAAAACCAATGTAGGACCATCTAAATATTTTGCAAAAATGGGGCAGGAAATTCTTTGGCTATAGCCTCTTCGGCATGCACATTTTGACGTTCCTGGAATAATTTTTCAAGATGTCAAATTTCCTGTGAATTACTGTGTGATACGTTCATCCGTTTCTCAATAAATAAAACATAACATCAAGCAGATCAACAAAAAGAAAGACGACCTATGCCAGTTACTTGCAAGCTGCCAAGCTAGAAGCGATCATCACAGTCAATTTCATCTAGTATGCAAATAACAGTTGAACGGTGGTGACATAAAACTGATTGAGACAGGTGTTTCTTACCTATATAAATAAAGAACTGCCGAGCACTTTTAGCCTGAAAATTGTTCCTTGAAGAGTTTAGGTGTAACCTTCAGAGAAATATCATCATAAGGTTTTTCTTGATGTAAATTCACGAGTCCATAATTCTTAAGAACCTGAAATGAAATAAAAACAAAGGTTTTCAAAATATTCAAAATGGGGGAGAATGGCTGCTTAACAGAAGTGCATCTCTATACTTCAGGATTTGGCTTGCTTCGATGATAACCTTAAGAAATGCAACAAACAACTTTTAAACAACGGACCCTAAAATATGACCAATTCTTATCCCAAATACTATATAGTAAATCTAGTCAAAGTTGTTCTGGCAACCTAGTAACTACAGAAAAATAAATTAACATCAAATCATTTGAAGACTGAAGACATTCTTTAAAACTCAGCAGAAGTATATGATTAATCAAAAACATAAAATTAAGCAAGTCAAGCAATACCAATTTGAAGTTCATCTTTTATTTCAAGTCAAAAGACTAATAAATACTGAAATATTTACATGCGACAAAGCGACTATTTGAGCATTTACCAAGGTCTCAGAAAACATTCGAGCACATATTTTTCTCGGTTTGCCTTCCAAAATCTTGAGCAAGCTGAGATCTCCAGAAGACTCTTCTGAGTTGCCAGTGACGGGCGTTACTGAGGCCTGGCTTTTTAAATATTGAGCCAAAGCTCTGCAAACCAATCACACAAGAATTTATCACAGAAAAGCTCCATTGCTAATAAATTTGATTTGTTTTAGTGGATAGAGTTTGACAGGTCACTCGGGTACAGGATGAGGACCGGGGGGAAGAATCTACCTTGTTCGAGAAGACAAGGTGTGCACTTCAGGAGTCCCCTGATTTTTTGAGAAAAACCCGGCTTCTGGGGTTCCTTGAGATCCTATTAAAGCAGAGGTATTTATCATGTCTCTTTACAACAAGCATAGTTTTAGTAACTTGTACAGGAGTCAGGAAAAATAACATATTTGAAATTACCAGCTGGCGAATGGTCGTCTTGTTCTAAGAAACCAAGCTCCTGGACCATAAGAAATAAGCAGCATATTAGATGCAAAATTCAAGGAGTACATGTCATAAATTTGTGGAATTAGTTTTCATCTTTCAATTAAATGGAAAATATGACCCATAACACACCACCATAAAAATTGAAGATGAGAAAACTTATAATATCATAAAAGGAGTGCAAAATTGTGCATATGACAAACAAGGAAAATGGAGCAAAATTCTGTTTATTCCAAACTCATTTTTCAAGAAATAAGTTACAGAATAGCATGGACCATGAAATAGAAAATGGTCTATCCTATATGAAAGCTAGTAGAATTTAAATACATATAAAACAAATAAATGGAATGTTTATATAGGTTGTCTAGGAGATGCAATTAGAAAATAAGTCAACCTAACAAAGGCAAACATGCATTCATGTACAAAATATTTTCAGACATAATGTTCTGTATTAAACATTGCTTAAACCAAGTGCACTTCCCACAGCATCTGCTTGTACTGCACTTAAGTAGGCTGTGGATGGACATTTAAAGAGATGCCTGCTACATGTGAAAATATAAACCATGCTTCAACATGGTTTAGTCAGGTTAAAATAATTTAGAAGCTGCGGGTTCATAAGAGCATTTTGGATGGAATACTTCTAGGAAACAAGAATTATAGGTAACCATGAAAACAGACTTAATACGAATCTGCAAATATTGGACTAAAAATCAAAACTCCAGGCCATCGAGTGTTATTTGAGTCTACTTGGAGCAGATAATTAAAACAAAACCTAGTTTTTTGCTTGAATTATCAAATATCCATTAAAAAGTAACTGTAAAATGTAGAAAATAATAATATATAATGTAATTAAATATTATCTTATTGATATTAAAATATACAATATGACAAATTATAATGTAGAATAAAGCTCTGAACCCAGTTTGTGAGCTAACAAGCACTTAAGAGTTGTTCAGGTCGACTTGACTTGAGCTCAAAAAGTTCACAAAAGCAAATCAAAGACAACCTCTACTTAGTGTTTTAATGAGGTAGAGAATAAGTTGTGGGTAGAAAAAATGCATAAAGAAACATCCAAAAGTGTGAGGTAAGGAAAGAAGATGACGGCGTATACTAGATGAATACTCAAAGTCACAAAAATATATTAAGCCTCATAAACATACACCAGCAGAAGTTGCAAGCTCAGGAATATCAGAAAGTGCTGAATGCTCCCCATTGAATGTCTTTGGAGTTTCCATGTCAGAATAAAAGGTGCCAGTAGATGCTCCAATATCTGACATGGGCAACGTTCCAGCCCCTTCAGTTGTTTCTGCACATTCTGATTGGAACCCAAAATTGGCGGCGTCAGGAGTGAAGTCATTTCTTCTACTTGGAGTAGTTGGTGAGGGCAAAGAAGGCGTAATTATATTTGTTGAGTTGTACTCATTATTACGAAGAAGTTCACTTTCCACATCATTATCATGCCTAGATGATGAAGGATCAACTATAGCCTCTACATGAGCTTCTTGCATGGTAACCAAATGAGGCTTTGCAGAAATAAACTCTTCCTTAAAGGTATCACTTAGTTCAGCACATACTCCTGCAGAATTACAGATCCATTTTTCTTATGAAGAGCCTGTCCAAATATTGAAATCGAAGCAGGTAAATTTGTAGATAATACTACCAACCGGTTATCAAGGGCTCAAAAAGGGCACCATCCTTTCTTATTCTGTTGTTTAATTTCCAGATGTCCAGAGAAGAGCAAGGACAGTTCTTGTTCACGCGACAAATATCGCTGGTGTCATTTAGCGAGTTTCTCATATACCTGTTATCACCATATCCTATTATAAAAAAGAAAAACAGTATATCTGAAATTTTATAGGAGTGATATGTCAAAGTATACCCATTGCTCAACACAGTAGACTTGTCAAAGGGCTGCTTTCTTTTCCTCTTTCTGACTTTTGGTTGTGCAACAGGTGGGGTTGCACGGATTTCTTCTTCAGGCGAATGGTGGACTGAAAAACCAGACAACATGTTTGGTTGATCTATTTTAAAGTGAATCTATTTCTGATAACATAAGTTTGCACCTACCAAAATGCATCGGAGGATCTGAATGATTATATGAATGTGATTCTTGATGCTTCTGAGATGTAGAATGTACTTCCGGCTTTTCTACATATGGAGTACGAGTTTCTATATCCTTTTCGATTTCTTTCAAAATCTCTGGGTCTGGGTCAGCTCGATCAGACAATGTTGGATTATCATTGAAATCAGAACCATAATTAGCATCACGCATCATTTCATGACTTGGCAAATCTGGAAGACTGTTCTCTTCAGCAATTTCTTCATCAAGCAGTTGCTGTTTGCTCAGAGACTGATCTTTAAAACCAGGAATTATGTTCTCTTGAACTGGATGTGGAACACTGCATCAGTAAAAGAGAAAAAACTCTATTCATAACTTCCACAGAAGACATAATGAACAATTCACTTTTATAGGCTAAGTAATCCATACTCTTCTTCAATTGGCATGGTCCCTATTGCGTCCCTCGGAGAATCCTACAATTAGAAAATCTCAACTGAGAAATAATATTATATTTAAACCATCTTCAAATCAAAAGGATGTGTAACCATGGAAGTACCTCATCAAAAGTGATGACAATATATGGATCTTTCCCAGTCGGAATTTGCTCTGTAACATGTAAATTTTGAGGTATTATCTTCGCAATTATTGTTGGAGAGAAGCATGAGTGAGAAGGCAGGAAGAAACATAATCTGTATAGAAGCAACAATACATAATATTGCTACCTGTCAAAGTAATATCATCATGGCTCTTAAGATGATCATTCTCACACCTGAAAATATGAATCCAGGAATTTGTCAGCATCTATAGCTCTTAGACAACAAAAGAAATAGTTCTATAAAACAAATACCATGAATAATTGTCTAATTCCATGGCATCAAGCTCGAACTTTTCTGGTAAAGTGACAGAGTGAAATGGTGCATGATTTGCATCTTCGGGTAGATTGACGTTCACAGAAGTAAAGGCCTTGTTTATTGTTATCTGTACAACATGGCAATCTTCATAAAGATAGTCAACTTGCTTTGAATATATCCGAGCAACCCCAAGTAGAAGATGTCCCGACATTCTCAGAGCAATAGGCACCTCAGGATACATGATGCGTTCTGCAAACAGAGTGATAAAATAAGATTCAACAATTAAGAATGTCAAACACTATCATGTATATAGAGCTCAAGCAGATGTCAAATAGATGAGAGCATGAACAGCAATAAATTCACCTTGTGAATAAGTAGTATTAAATTACAGCAGCCTCTTGGTAGAAGTATAAACACGAAAAGCAATTTTTTTAACTTGTGAGATAACATACGATTCCATATTTACCAGTCCCAAAATGTAAGATGGTGCAATTGGAAACATATGGACAGCATTAAACAATATTGAAACGACAAGATCAATAGCTAAATATGAAAAATATCAATGTATTCCTAAATTTCAATTGCTGTTGCGGATTTATGTTGACAAAAAAGATATATTGTTTAGGTATAATTGTACCATAAATTAATGGAAAAATGTAATCTTTACAGATTGACGTCAATAAATATTGTTATCATCCAAAAATATAATCTTGGAAACTATATTCACGTCAGATCACCTAAATTGGGGAGAAAATACATAAAACTTCAAATTAGATTGTTTTAAGTTGAACCATGCTACGCGAACACCTCCGTTGACAACTTGGATGACCGAACACACACCCCTCGGGGGTTGGGCATTATTTTATTCACGCGGGACCCCACGCGCAATGTGATGGTCGGTCACCTGAAGTGTCAACCATTTTTGGGTAAAGTGGCTTTACTCTTAAGGATAAATCAACTTTTCAATAACTCAAAAGATCCCAAAAGGTGTAATCTTTATAACTGAATTAGAACAGTAAGGAAACAAAGTTATTTACAGTTGTATAATTAATAAAAACATGAGAGAGAGAGAGAGAGATTATAGGATAATCAACATTTTCGTAATATCTGTGCAATATTTAGATTAAAAAATAAAACAAAAACTCTCCCCGGCATACCATATAGACCAACGATCAAGAACATTTTTTTTCAATGACAGAAATTTAATCAAAATCCACAAATCCCAGTTTTATTTTTCAATTGAGATGTATATATACAGATCTCATCTTTTCCAACACTGGAAAAAAATTGTATAAATAATAAAATTGAAAAAATCAACACTAAAGAATGAACAAAATAACTAAAAAGGCGAAATTAATATCAGAACTTTAATTTTAGAATCGAGGCTTTTCACATAGCCCATGATAAAAATAGATAAAAATTAATAAAACAATAAACCTATAGGCATGCGGCATTCCATACAGACCCAGAGAGCAAAAACAATTTTTTTCTTTTTTTTTTTAAGAATTTCAATCATAACCCAGAAATCAACATTGTATTTCTCGATGAAAAAAGTGTAAAAACTGACCGACTGTGGAGAGGATGTTGGTGGAGATGTAATGGGATTTTTTGAGTTTATGCTGCAGATGAGCGGCACACCACACCGTTCCCAGCGGGCCCTTCCTCGCCAAAAATGTATGAGAGTAGAACATCTTCTACACTGCTGGATTTGATAGTGTGCATAAATTACTGTGTATCCAAAAGTGTATGTATCTGTGGTACTATATATGCCTGTTGGGTGGTAAGAGAAGGGCGGGATAAGGGAAAGAGGCGCGAATTTAGAAAAAATGAGTGTATTGTTATGGGCCTGCATTTTGAAAAAATTGCAATACTGCCACCGAAATTTCGTGGGTCGTGGTTTACAGTAATTTTTGTATTTGTTGCACAAGTGCGACCAGTTATTATCTCGCGTGTGACTCTCTGTAACATGTAAGAATATAACCCCTCTTTGGTGAGTATGAAAACTAGATTTTTAATAGATTTTAATAAAAATTAATGAAATATATGGTTTAAAATGTGTGAGACTCATAAAATATGTAATTAAAATTAATTGTTAATTTTTACTTATATTAAAATTTGAATTTTAATTGGTACTAAACATGAACATAATTGAGAATTGTGACATGTAAACAAAACATGTGACCTTAAATCATATGTGTGATTTTTTATTTCTGTGCGACCTTAAATGTTGGATATTGGATTTAGAAGATATTACATATTTATGGATTCGTCTTGAATGAGATATTGTTTAGTATGTGTTTGTCTCTCATTATTGTAGAAAAAATTGAGTAATGAATAGTATTTTTTGAAGAATGCGTGGTTGAAATTTAAGGTAACTTTATTGGTTTGTGTGTAGAATATTTTATTGGGTGAATATGTGATGGAAAATCTTACTGTAACAAAGAATGTTTTAAAATAATGTGAGACAAATAGAGCTTTAATGATTTGGGGATTGCGTTTTCTTTTAAATTTATGTATTTGATTTGGCATATTCTTTATGAATGTTATTCATAGTTATTGACTGCAGTATTCATCATAAGTGATATATCATTAAAAAGTAATTCTCTTTCTAAATTATTAAAATTATGCCACGCAAGATTTCACCCAAGGATGACTACTGTTTCATTGAGTATGAATGACATTATTGAATCTTTATGGCATGAAAATATATAATGTTATTCATGATCAAAGGGTGCCTAGTCATCACGTGACATAATTTTAATAATTTAACGAATGAATAACTTTAAATAATGATATGTCACGTAAGATGACTAGTATCATTACTACTGCAATCGTTAGACAATGAATAGCACTACTCGTGAAAATAGGTACAGGGAATTGTTTTGATAATACCCGATTTTCCAATATAGAAAGATAAATTACAGAGAATTTTCTCTTGTTTTTACCCGAATTAATCTCGGACTAAGGTGGAGATTAGTAGCATGCATGAAATTCAAATGACAATCAAGAATAAAAGATCTAAACATGAAACAAAAATAATGCCCTTGAGCCTGTCTTGCATAATCTTTTTAAAGCTCAATAGGGTCAAGCTTGACTTTTACAATTAGTAGTATTCAATAAAGGATAATGCTACTTTGTCACCCTATATGACCACTAGTTTGACATAATTTTGTCATTTTATGTGTGTATTGTCCATTATATCCTTATTTCTAAGTTTTAATTATTTTCTGCATTTTACCATCAAAAGTGGTATCATAGCATACATGAATGGTATGTATCCGAGTGGAACTCTATAGAGAAGAGCAGTAATTATCGACTCTCCGCCCCCAGCTCGTGGCCTCTGGCAGGGGTAGAACCTCGTAATTCGAGGACTCTAATAGGTACTTTTATACTGATGTCAAGTCAGGGCCGCTTCTGTAAACTCGGACGGTAGAGGATGCGATTTACGCAATCTGGTATAAATGGAATTACAAAATATTAATATATTAACTAATACTAATCGAATTAAATTACAAGAATTAGCAATAGATTTAATTATTAAATATAAACCTTTAAGTGAAGAGATAAAACAAGTAAATAGTTCCCAACAATTAGCTGAAATAAAAAATAAAGGATTACAAATTCTTGTAGATGAATTTTTCGAATATGAAGAAGAAGATATCATAATAAATCAATTTTTAGAACAATATGATAATTATGCTCAACATTTCGGAAAAACAGATATTATAAATCAAGATGTTATAACTCATATAAAAAATATCGAATCTAACTTAGAAATTGTTAATGACAATATTAAAATAGGACCAAAAATCCTATATAAACAAATTGAATCAAAATTTAAAGAATCAAAACTAAAAAATGATCATTATACAATTGAACCACCTTTACCGGCATATGTTATAGAAGAATTAGAAACAAAATTCTATGAAGCTACTAGAGAAGAATTAGAAGCCTATAAACAAAGTTTAGAACAATTAGCTATTGAAACTGAGAATATTTATATGAATGGTCCTCCACCCAAAAAAGAAACTACTGAAATTAACACTCCACCTTTAAATCAACAAGTTGAGACTCAACTATTAGTCAGAGAGACAAATAGAACTAATATTACTACATATTAAACTCAAGTCGAATCTAATGATTGAAATTTAGAATGGATGAAAGAACATGGAATAATAGAAGAACAAGAAAGTCATAATTTTAGAAAAGTATCTAAAACTATATAAACCAAACCCATACACCTTAGGGATAATAATCCTGTTAATCTTTTTACTGAACAAATTCCTACAACATGAATTTGGCTAGATGTTGATGATAGCAATAATAAAAGTGAAATTATTGACTCACGGGCAAAAGCTACTGATTTAGCTGTTGATTTTCATAAATGGAATATAACTCAAGCTTATAACTTTATAATCCACACCTTTAGATGAACTACTTCAGATATTTGGAGAAGAACATCTGAGGAAACAAAAAATAAAATCAAATATGGAGAAGAATCCAACACTATTATTGATAGCAATGAAAGTTTAGATGCTGAAAACTTTAAGAAAGTTTTATAACGAATGAAAAATTTCTTTAGACGCTTACTTTTAGGAGAAGTTATGCTAAAAACTAAAATAGACATGATTACTCAAGAAACCTTACAAGCAAAAAGAGAAATAGAACTTTTAAAAATCTGCGATATGTGTGAATTAAACGAATATACTAAGAAATTCGAAAAGATATATCAAAGCATCAAAATACATAAAAGAATGGAATCTATAAGAAGAAGATGTAAAATTAACTACTTTGGCCGTAGGGTCAAAAATTATTTGAAGATTACCAAATTTATTGGAATAAAATAGAATTGGAAGATCATAACCACAAAGCAGATACATTAGGAATGAAAACTTCATTTGCTAAAAGAAAAATATCTGAATGGTGTAGAAAATCTATATACCAACACCTATTTAGAAAACATGGTAAGAAATCAAGTTTATACTGTTATGGAAAAATAGCAGCAGCACCACAATTTGGTTGTCACCAACCATCTAGAAAGCCATATTATAAGAAGTATTTTAAATCTTGAAAGATAAACAAAAGATTTAAGAGCCAAAAAAAATATTTTAAGAAAAAAAAACCTTGGAGAAAGGAATATAACCAACATAATAAATCTCAGAAGAAATCTAAAGAAGAATTCTATAAAAAAATATAAATGTTTTACATGTAAAGAAATATGACATATATATCTCAATTGTCCTAATAGAAATAAAAGAGAAAATGCTAAAGTCATTGGATTAATGGAAGAAATAGAGTCCGACTCAGATTATGAGATAATCGAAGATTTAGACGAATTATCTAAAACAGACTCAATCTATGAGCTAGACATAGAGGAAATTGAAGAACCGAAATTTAAACAGATCTACATGAATCAAGAAATTATAGATACTATTAAGACTAACTTAGACAATGAAGAGGAAACTTCACAAACAGTTATGTTTGATGAAGAAATATATGAAGCCATAAAAGAAAAATAAATATCTTTAAAAGATAAAGATGTTTTTATAATACCAATATTATCTTGGTTTAACAAAACAATAGACATTGCCAAATATGATGAAGTACCTATTAACATCGAAAATATTAAAGGCAACACTACTATACCTCTAATAACAAAATAATGTGTTAATAGAGAATTAGTAAAGATAAAATGATCCACTAGAGAAAGATTAAAGAACATAGTGATTGGAGGAATCCAAATAATTGTCAAATGATATTTTAGAGAAGGAATGGATATTCCTATACAAATGTACTTAATGGATAACAGAATACTTCGTGATCCTATGGACGCTCTATTAGGAGTTGTCTCTGAAAATCTTGTATATAAGAAAATTATTTTTACCATGAGACTTGGATTTGCCATGTCCTTATTAGATGAAAACTTAAATCTAGGATTAAATCTATATCACATAATTGATAGATTAATTATGTCACCCAGAAGTAAAGCTATGATTTTACATTGTAAAACTTTATATGTCTTTACTACTACGCACCAAAAAGAAATCAATAAAGTCCCAGAAGACTTCATACAAATTCATGAAGACTTTAAAGACCTAGTATAATTTACGCCACCTAGAATGTTAAGTAATAATAATATTTCATTGCCACAAGATATATTGCTTGATTTTCATCAGCAATCTAAAAGAATAGACAATAATGTAGGATATCAATAATTAGTTACCTTGAATACTACTAGATAACTTGTAGCCAGAATGCTTAGTAGAAGAATAGAAAGAAGTATCAGTACTAGAGAACTCTCCAACTCTAGTAGAACATCTACAAGTAGAAACTACCAAACAATGCCTAGAAATAGCATTAACATTGATCTCAGAAGATGTGAGGAAGATAATTTCCTTATCTTAACAGAATATATTAATAGTCAAAATAACTACGAAGAAATCATAGCCCTTGTTAATACATGAGCTAGTACCAGTCATATAAGAGCAGACTTAATTGATCATTTACTAGAAGAAAATTTACCACAAGAAATAACTCTTACAGATTAACATGAGATTAAATATGAAATCAGAATATTTGTTAATCTAGAACTAAGTTTTACAGATATATAGAAGGAGAACAATTTAAACTAACAGCCCGTTTGACGCACATTTTGAGAAAAAAAAAGTAGAAAAAATTGGGATATTATCTACATCAAAGTGCCGACAAGTATTGCAAAGTGGGATAAAAAAATCTATGCCAAAATGTGTAAAATGTCCAAAAAGCCCTCGTAATTGGGAAAGTGTTTGTCTTTCATAATATATGGTCATTGACACAACCCTGCATGGCTAAGATTTGCAGCACTTGTCTTCCAAATTACTGTAGGTAACGGTTTAATTTTTTCTATTTTTTCAATAAAAATGTGCGTCAAACGGGCGCTAAATCTTAAAATCCATAAAGATTATAGAAAAGGAAAAGATACTAGTCCAATATTACTTGAAATGAATTTTCTTGAGAAAGTCTCACCATTCTATATCCAGAAAAATAATTTACAAATAACTATAAAAGACAAACAAAAAAGGCTTCCTAGAGTTAATAAAAACGATTTTATTCTTGTATATGTATTGTTCAATCTAGCCTGCTGCTGGTTCACCAGTATAGGAGGATGGATGAAAATTCTAACATACGTAACTTATAACAAAGCTAATTTATATCCAGGAGCTCCAGTATATTGGGTTCGTGCTCCTTACGAAATGGGAAATATAATTTGTATTTACCCATCAGAATCCTTAAAAGAAATTTCTATGTTACCAAAGAAGTCATCAAAATGACAGCCTTCCGTAGAGCCAAAGGATACAAAGAGCAATTTGAGCATATTCAGAAAGTTATTGAAGAAAAATAGAAAATTTGGGTGTACGAGTCACAAGACTACATGATTTACAACAAAGCTGTGGTACCCACCAATCAAGAAGATTGTCACTATCTCGGCACATGATGTGATCATATTTTTGAAGGACACGCCAGTGAAACGCATAAAGCAAAAGAAGAACTGTGTAAACAGTTTTGGCGATATCCGAATCATAAGTGCGAATTTTGTATTATTGAAGACGACAACTCACCAATTTCCCTTGATCCAACAGAATTCCCGGATGAGTGATTTGAGTCTCATATGGAAAAGTAATGTACCCTTTTATCACTACTTTATCAAAGTCACTTTGATAAAGAAAAATTGTGAGTTTCACCTCAATTATTTTTCATGTTAAGACAAAGAACTTTAGGCCACAGTAAGATGCCCACTATCTTACAAAGTAAAAGCAACAATAATGAAGGACAGTTGTTGAACTTTTCCAATCTATAAATTGAAGACTAATTCTCAGAAGAAGTAAGCAATTCTTTAGCCAAAAAATTATCTCTCTACCAACATTCCAAATCTTGTAAACATTTTCAGTTTCTTTCTTTGAAGTGAAATTTGTAATAAGGTAATCTCTATGGAGTTCTAATCTTTTTAGAGAAAGAACCAAGAGTGTAGCTGAAATATGTATGTATACTATTATGTAAGAGATATTAGTGCGATGTGTTTATAAAATTAAAGTTGTTTGAAGATACTGTCTTCTTATCCTTATTATTTTCTCAAAAACTCTTATTTTACTTATACTCCAACGGTGACAACCTTAAATGTTAGTGCAAGTATCTTGTTGTCGTGTGTAGGCGTTTTAGGCATTGTTAGAGAACCCTGTTACCATTCAAGATGATGTTTTAACTAGGAGTTGAAGGGAAAACTATGATTCCGCGTGATCCACTGTGAAATATGTAAAATAGTTAGAGAGAAAACCAATAAGAGTGTGAAAGTCGTGTTGGACCATAACCCACTTTCTTAAACTCAAATAACACCTATCAATTATGTCCGAGTATACTAACATATGGAAGCAAGTTCAAGGGAAATCTCGTTGATATTATTCCGCGACCTTTTGATTCAATACTGTAAGATCTTTCTTATTTATGTCAGTTACTTGCATTAATATTTGCACTCCTGCTATTTATAAAGTTTTAGTTACTTTTATTCGAAAATTCAAAATTGACTGCGAGAGAAAAAAAGAAGAAATTAAATCATTTTATACCGTACTTGATTATTTTCTGAAAAATAATAAAAATACACTTGTGCCTATATTTTTAAAAGAAAATATAGTCATAATTAATAAAATAAAATAAATAAATTAGAAAATAAAATTAGAACACTAAACGATTGTTTTGATAAAAGATATATAGATAAATACGAACATAATTGACTTTTCTATTTATTAGGAGAAATAAACCAAAGTTATCCTATATTGAGAATAGAGAACCTTAACTTAACTAAATAGTAGATGAAGGATATTTATTTCTTTTTATAAGAGAAATGTCAACCAAGATATCACCAGGATGGTAGTGTAGCATGATTGTTCATAAAAGTATGAAACTTGGCGAAACGTAAGGTCCAAGCTTTGGTCTGGACGTAAAAATGTCTTTTCTTATTTTAATATTATTTTAAATTTTTAAATCAATTTAAAAATTATTTAATAATTAAAAGAAAAAAAAGGCATAAAAAGCATTAAAAATAGCGCCGAGCCACGAAAAAATAAAAAATTTAAAAATAGTGAGGCAAGGTGTTTTGTGCCCACTTCGCACCCCCACCTGAGCACGCCTTGACATCACTTTTTAGAACACTGCAGTTAGTTACATTAAAACTAAGCCAAGCAAATCAGAGCTCAAAACAAAATTTAACCGTCCATTCCTCACAGGCTATAAGATCTAACTTCATCGTAGAGTTTCCATCACAAGAAAAGTCTCCATGTTCTAGTGCAATAGACACTTGCTATCTCTTCTGATAATTCTATGCTTTATTGACCCGAATCTTCTGCCCTTCAAGCACCTGCAATGCGCAAGTAACGTGAGGCAGAATAAATGTCTACACAACTAAACCATTTATACTCAAATGAACGAAATATTAATTTGATTTGTCAAGTTCTAAAGGATAAGACCTATTTCATGATTTCGAAGGCATATTTCAGTTCATCTTCTCAACCTTCATCTTTTACTTTCTTTTGAACATTTAACATCATAGTTTATATATTCATTCTCTCATTTTTATTTCTTCTCTGTATGTGTGTGGAGTTCTAAACGCACTCTAAAAACAATTCTATAACAAGTTCACCTTTGTTAGACACAACTCAATTTACTAATCATCCATCACCACCAACCCACAACTCCCAACTTCTTCTCACCAAAATGTTTCCTCGCTATCACACAACAGCTACTCGTAATTGACCTCTTCAATAATTAGATGTCACAACGCATTTCTTCATTGTGATCTTGACGAAAAAGCCCACATGACTCAATCTCGAAGATAGACGTAACAGAGGGAGAATTTAATGTAGATTCAACAAGTTAATACATGGCCTAAAACAAACCTCTCACAAATGGTTCTCAGAAGTTCAGTTTTCAGTAATCTGAGGCTGATTCACACAGAGTAAGGAAATTCCTTTACTATTGTTCTAATTTATGTTGACGATATGATATTATAATGATGATACGGTAATAACTGGTGATGATCAGTTTACCATAGATTAACTCGAATTTTTTCCTTACAATTACTTTAGAATTAAAGATGTTAGGAAGTTGAAATACTTTTTGGATATTGATCAAAAACAAGGAAATACCTTCTATTAACAAAATACACTTCTAACGTCATGAATTGTATGGGCTTCCCTAGAGAAGCCATTTTTCCGAACGAGCAGGATCTAGATCTTGGACTCATACAAGGTCATGTTCTTAATTCCTATTACAGAAGGATTATGAGGGCATGTCTCATTTACCAAACCATGAAATGAAATTTTACATTCAGAGCATCTTCTCAGTCAATTTATGCAGCAATCACACAAGCAACTCTTAGAGTACTTCCCAACTCAAGATGACTTGAAACTGATGGGATATTGTTACACAAACCGGGTTGTACGTTCGATTGCTGAAATATTACTCACTAGATAGTGTGTTTCTCGGCAAATCGCTTACATTGAAGAGTAAGAAGCAAGATACTTCATGCTCATGGCAGCTATTACATGTGAGTTAACTTGATGGAGATGTCTCCTTCAAAATTTACATTTTAAACTTGCAGCAAATATTCTTATAACCCGAAACTTTACATTTAGTAGCAAATCTAATATCTCACGAGAGGACTAAAAAATATCAAATTGGATTGTCATCCTGTTTGAGAAAGTAACCAATCACTACAGATTTCCACTCTCTTCTTACCCCCTCATCCGAAAGTTACAAATATACTAACCAAATCTAGGGGAAGTTCCATTTGCATTACAAGTAGGTCGAGTTGCAGCGTTGGACTCGTTGATAGAGACAAGTTGGGATTTTCTAACCACATTTACTGCCTCTTTCCTTGTTCTGTTGATCTATCAACTTTCAAAATTTATTTCGAGCTGGCTAGAGATTGTTTATAATTCATGAGATCAGTCATAATTCATGGGAATTTCCATTCTTAATGATTGTCCTTCGTGCTCTAGCTTGAGGGCAATTTTGGAATTTTTTATGGAGAGAAGTGGATATAATTGTTACCCATTTATCGCCCCTCTTCTTGTTCTGGTTAATTGGTCAAAATTCAGAATTATTTTGAGTTCACAGGAAATAGATCATAATACAGGGGAGTGATCATAATTAATGCATATGCCCTTTTGCAGAGTTGGATTGTGGACTCATAGTGATTTTGCTCACTAGTCACTTCTCTAAGTGGATGAAGATCATTGACAAACCAAGTTATATAATTGTGTCTTCTTTAGTTTTTACGTTTTTTTCCCTCTTCTATTTTTTACCCTTGCTAGGTCTTTTTTTTTTCCCCAGGGGAGAAAGGAAAAAGAGGAAGAAAAAAAAGAAGGAAAGAGAAAGATATATAGCTTCATAAATTACGTGGTAAAATATTGGGGTGTGTAAAGAGTTATTTTGTTAATTTAAACTCAGTGGTAAGGTGTAGAAAGAGAATGTGGAGAATAATTTCGTGAAGTAGCCAAGAAATGGACGTGAATATCATTGTAATGAGTCACGACTCACAATCACAGTGGCATGAAGACATATGCCCGTAGGAAATCATATACAACACTATCAATTTACCAAAAAAGGCATCAACTATAAAGCAGTCAGTGCACGAAGAAAAGTCCTACATTAAAAAATTCGAGAACTCAATGTAAGTCTGCAATAACAATCGAAGCATGTTACATCTTTTTGTTATTTCATTTTTAGTTTTCAGTTCCCCATTAAATTAGATGTCAAGAGAAAATTGATGGGCATGCTCAAATGAGTAGGATAAAAAACTGATAAAACTCCTACATCAGTGTTGTCTTCACAGATACTGGAATGCCAAAATTTCATTCAGAAACTATATGTATAGCAAACTTACCGCATTATTAAGAGATGATATGGCTGTGTCCACGTCCTCTTCAGAAGAGAAACTAACAAATCCGTAACCACCGGATTTTGAGGTCCCCGGAACTCGAGATACCTTTGCACTGAGAACTTTGCCTTTCTCTGAAAAAAAGGTTTTGAGCGTGTCTGTGGTTACAGTCTTTGCAAGATTGCCCACATAAACTTTATAGGGACTGTCAACAAATTGGGATTCTTCTGACTGAAGAACCGGCAAATCCGTAGATTGCAATGGTTTTTCCGTTATATTAACTTTGATTGACCGTCCTCCAATTTCCTTTACAAACAGCAAGCCAATCAATACTTTCCAACAATGTCATCATAACACCAAAAGATCATTATTATCATAACACCATAAGAACGAGCTTACTGTGCCATTTAGCTTTTCAATAGCAGCATTTGCATCCTCAGCAGTCTTCATTGTTACAAAAGCAAACCGTCTACTCCTTCCAGAGTACTTATCATACATTACCTATCAACACAGAATGGTAAACTACATATCATTATGCAATATAATATATTTATTGAAGTTCCGCATCTTCATTGTCTTCCAGCACAAAAATAGGGGATCTTCACGTTATGTTTATCCATTTTTTTTCAGTATTTTGGGGGGTTTCTATCATGCAGTTTGTGACTATTTGAATTCTTAGCTTAATATAATTTCTTGTATGGAGTAGACATCATAATTGGTACGTTACTATATTGTCTTAATAGCATGCGATTTCCAGCAGGTTTATCATCCACCATCTTACTTCTATCTGTCAGTTAGCATCAATTGTCACACATCATAAATGAAAAGGCATTCGTATCTATATCGTTTTTAGCAACCTGGAATTGAGAAGTGACAACATTACACTCGTTCTATACCAAAAACACCCAATTAAACAAAAGTATAATCAGACATGTTATGTACATATCTCTTGTTATCTGGTACCCAATTAACCTCTTTGTTGTTTTTGAGGTTGAAAAGGTTTTTCTCTACCCATGGGAATGAGTTTATATGTAATGTGTACCATATGTAGCTATAGAATCCCTAGTTTTTGCCTTATTCCGAAACTTAAATGTTGAATTTGCACTGTATTCACCATTCATATCCCAACTTAACCATGTGTAACTTGAGAAGAAACTAATTTTGCGTCCCTTACTGATATTCCCAGAACATTCATTTGTATAATTCTTTAAGCTCAAACTTCACAAACAATGTTTAATTCATGCAAATCCTATAATTGTTATGTAACTTTCTTAATTTAAAAATGACAAATTAACATGATAAATAACTCTCCAAACAATCAACCGTCTCTGTAACTCAATTGAGAAGACAATAATATCAATTTAGCCATAAAATAAAGCTGAAAAATAAATAACGAGCCATTTAAAACCTCGGCCTTTTCAACAGCTCCATGGTCTTCAACAATTTTCCGGAGCTCATCGTTCGTAACGGTTCGCGGAATGTTGCCCACATACAGTCTTCTTGCCGAGTCGATTGACGGGTCTGCAGTGGATACTGAAGTGTCCTCGGCCACCGCATTGAGTCTTCTGGGATTCACGGTAACGGGCAATTTGTGAGTGAACTTTAAAGGGAGAATTTTTTGTTCGAGGGACCGGAAATTGAGTTCAGAGAGGAGGGTCTTCGAGGAATTTGTGGGTTTTTGCAAGAAGCTTGTGAATAATAGAGATGACGACGAGGATGTGGAAGCCATTATCGCCAAGAGCTACAAGAATTTGGTGGTTTTGAGTTGGGAGCGTGGGAATTGGAAAATGGCTGGTTTATCACTTTATCCGTTCGCAGTATGATTTCAATTTTTCCTATTGAAATAGATAGGCCTGAAAAAAACGAAAAGATAAAAACAAAAAAAACAAAAAACCCCAATCCGGCTCGAGTCGTAATTGGTTTGATTTGTTTTTTTTTTTTTATTTTTAAAAACTAAACCATGATGAGTTGGTTTAACCATGGTTTGAAGTCTCAAATTGCGAGTTAACCTAATCAATCCAACTCATTTACATGTTTACCTATTTTTTAAAGAAAAATATTAATCATAAAATAAGTCTTAATTTCATAACTATATCAAGATTCCCTTCAATTTCTTACGGGACCATGCTTGGTGTACATAATTTTTGAACATAAGGGTGAGTCCCATCCTATGTGAGGGAAAGGACACCCTCATGTAAACTTTTTTATGTACACCAAACATATTTCTTATAATATTGTCAATAAGTAATGACATTGAAAATTTCCTTCCTGTACATAGTTTTTTTCTACTCGGACAATTACATAGTTTTTTTCTACTCGGACAATTAGGCAACCTAAGTTTTTTGTTGATCTATCTCTATTAATTTTATTTTATTTGTTAATCAATATTTCTTGTAATATGTAGTTATTTCAGTTCTTGGTTTGGTTTGGATTGGACCGATTGGTTCGATTTAAGAGATGTAGTGGGTTGGTTTGTGTTGAAATTTACCCAAATCGACTAATTTGATTTTGGTTTTGGTTTTGGATTGGAGTCAACACCGACTCAAACTAAACCATGCTCAGGCCTAGAAATAGATTTTTTTTTCTTAGATTGGCCCTCTAATTATCAAATTTATGACAAGCTACACCACACATGTTTTCGTCTTACAATGATTGGCCCTTATTTAGACCCGTTTGACAAGGCTTTTAAAAAGTCAAAAGTTACTTCACAAATTAAATTAAGAAGTTACTTTTGAATATATAGATAATAATTTTCTTTAAAAGTATTTTATCTGACCAGAGGAATTTTTAGAGGACGTTGATCTAATAACCCATGTAACAAGACTTCTATTTCTTATAGAAGAGTTTTTAAGAAAGCTACATTAATTGACATTTGAAAATTGATTTTTAAAAGACATCTCTTTCGGAAGAGTTTCCTCTCTCAAAAGAGTTATAAGAGGAGGAAGTCATGTTATGTCAAACTTCCCAAACAGTCTTTTAACTAGAATAAACATTTTTATAAAATTAATCAAACAAGTTCAATAGAATAAATATAAATGGTCTAACAAAATTTTATTTAGGTATGTGAATATGCAAATTAGAATTACCAGCACCATTTATTGAAAAGTAAAACTGTGCCAAGAATCTCTGTAGTTTCAGTTTCACGATGATCTAACTATGGAGCATAAAGGTATCAATGTTTATTCAAGACTAAGCTAGCTGCGCTGCTTGCATAATTTCTGCTCGGTTCCCTTGGATCTCTTTGTTGTAGAGGCTGAATAGTTTTCAGCCATTGGGATTTAACAAAATATCCAAAAGGGTTTGTACTAGAAATGTAATTCATAAACAACTCCTTTTTACATTCAAATTTCAGTATTGATATAACGTTAGGTTACATATTTATTGTAGGAAAAAAATGATTACCTATATATGTTGTTTAATCAAATTTAGGATAGTTTGGCTGGTTGAGCTACTGTAGGGAAACTTAAAGATAAATGTGGATTTCATGTGTGCTTTATATTGTGTGGATTGTCGAGATCAATGGAATGAAAATTGGATGAAAACATTAAGTTAGAGGTCGATTTTCGAAAATGACTAATTAATAAAGGGCATTGCACTAATCACTGCATAAAAAATGGGGAAAGTCAAAAGACCTCAATGAGGACAACTGTAATAATTTCATTATAAAACATCTCTTTGTAACATTTATAACTCAAATAATTAAGTCTGCAAGGGGTTTAAAATCTGATGTCCGGAAGTCATCTGACTTCAGAGCGATCCTGGAGCAGTTAGAAATCGGCGAATCCCGTTGGCATCACAAAATTCTTGAAAGTTTCTGGAAATGATTCGCCTCTCCTGTATGATCTCATGACCAGGATTTTAAATCCACTTGCGTTTTCTACAAGAGTTTTGAAAGAACTTGAACACCTATTTTTCTTTAAGAAAGTACGCCCATGTTTTTCTAGTGAAATCACCAATAAACAAAAGGAAATATTTGTTCTTACCAAAAGAACATGGAATGATTATCAGTTTGTATTAATTGCAATGGCCTTGAAACCCTTTGAAAAGCTCTTTCTTGACGTCTTACCGAGAAGTTACCCTTCACAAAGATGATCAGGCTAATTTATTGGAGACAAACCTTTTACCATTCCATTGCTAGCCATTCTTTTTAGCCTTCCAAAAATTCTAGTGCCCAAATCGTAAATGCCACAACCATGATGAGTCATTATAACACGACGTCAAGCATTTAGCCACGTCAGTTAGTATGGACAACACAAACAAACGATTTTTAACCATGGGTACTTTAACAATCAGATTTTCTACATCATTCTGTAGCTTGTATTTCCCTTGTCTTCCTCGACTTTCAAAGTAAGCTTTGATTGTGAAACCTGCTCCATGGGTTCCTTCTCTTATTGAACTTCTCTTCATATGCTTCCAATGATCCCTTTAATTCTTCAATTGCCATGCCTTCCAAGTTCTTCGATTCTTCAATGGCAATCATCGCGTGATTAAATTTTTCACTAACTAATCTAAGGATTTTTTCAATCTCCCTTAAATCAGTCACATCTTCACCAAGTCTCTTCATTTGGTTTGCAACTGTCATGACTCTTGAAACATAATCCGACACCTTTTCGGATTCCATCATTTGAATAGCTTCAAATTCACTTCATGGATTTTGGAGGCAAATTTTCTTTGCTTTCTCCTTTCCTTTGGAGGCAACTTGAAGCATATCCCATAATTGATTTGCAATAGAAACCTTCTCAAAAGTAGCTTCATCCAGTGCTAGGTAAATAAGAGAAACAACCTTTTAATCCTTTTTCTTGGTGCTTTATAAAAGATCCATTTGTGCTTTGGCGAGAATAGACAGATTAGTATGAACCTCATGACCATTTTCCACAATGTCCTATGCATTATGTACACCAAATGGTGCCTTAATACGGGTGCACCAGTTATCGAACTTCTCCTTGGACAGTTCTGGAACTTGTAAGGGGATCATGTTGCTATTTGACACAGTTTCTAGTACTATGGCTCCGATACCACTTTGTGGGAAATAGAAGTGAACTTATGAGGAAATGACTCAACGAGTATGAAATAATTTTCTATTCAATTGTCGACATGTCTTCAACTCAAGATTATATAGGTATTTATAGAACTTCCTATAACATAAGCTCATCCCATAAATTTAAAAAGCATGCTTAACTTCGAACAGGACAAGCCCAATGAAGAAAGGGCATGAGGCTGGTTATATAGGGAAACTATGAGTTGCTTCATTGTATTGTGACGATAAAAGTGCTTTTTAGATTGTGCACAATTCAATATTCCTTGAGGACTAAACATGTTGAGATTAAATATTGCTCGACAGCATTATCAGCTTGACATTATCGTGTTACCTTTTGTTCCTTTGTCTAAGCAAATTGCGGACTTGATTACAAAGTCACATCGCAATTTTTTTTTTCCCTTTTCTAGACTACTCTCGTGCTTTTTACAACAGCATCACGAGTTTATAAGTTAAATATAGGGTTAATTTCACAAATGGTCACTGAAGTTACCTGAAAATTTCAAAACGGTCACTGAAGTTTCAAAATTTCAGAAACGGTTACTGAAGTTTGAAATTTCTTTCAAAACGGTCACTAATTTTCAGCTTTTTTGATCAAGTTTGAGGCAATTTTTCGACAACTTTCGACCACCAAAATCGCCGATTTCGGATACCGTTGGAAAGCCCACGATGTCCTCTTCAATTACCACCAAAAATCTCCCCAAAACTCCACGTAAATCGGCCGGAATAAACCCACGAAGTCGGCAACCGAAAATTGTGAAAATTTGCCCAGATTTTCAGATTTTTTGGGCAAATTTGAGGCAATTTTTCAGCAACTTCCGACCACTAAAACTATCGATTTCGGATACCATTGGAAAGCCCACAATATCCTCTTCAATTACCACCAAAAATCTCCTCAAAACTCCAAGTGATTTGGCCGGAATAAACCCACGAAGTCAGCTATCCAAACTGGGCAAAAAAGTCCGAAAATCTGCCCAGTTTGGGTAGCTGACTTCGTGGGTTTATTCCGGCCAAACCACTTGGAGTTTTGGGGAGATTTTTGGTGGTAATTGAAGATGACATCGTGGACTTTCCAACGGTATCCGAAATCGACAGTTTTGGTGGTTTGAAGTTACCGAAACATTGCCTCAAACTTGCCCCAAAAATCTGGACAGATTTTCATAATTTTCGGTTGCCGACTTCGTGAGTTTATTCCGACCGAATCACTTGGAGTTTTAGGGAGATTTTTGGTGGTAATTGAAGAGGATATCGTGGGCTTTCCAACGGTACCCGAAATCGGTAGTTTTGGTGGTCAGAAGTTACCGAAAAATTGCCTCAAACTTGGCCAAAAAATCTGAAAATTCAGTGACCGTTTTGAACTTTTCAAGTAACTTCAGTGATCATTTGTGAAATTAACCCGTTAAATATAATATTATTTATCTTACAACATTAGTCTTATACTAACTAGCTGTATTTAAAGCTTAATTTTCTTGTATTTTCATAAAGCAATTAATCAAATAAACCCCAGCCTCTTTCTTTTTCTCTATATTTATGCTCATTGATTTAAACAGCACTACAAAAGACCAACTTTGATGTTCTGTCAGAGCCTGCTCTCGAATGGGTAATTTGTAATGCTGAATCATAAATTTGTTCTATAAGATATAATTCATAAATGACAGACCCTTTATACTAGTATAGAAGCTTCATTATTGCAAACCAACTTACAATTTTACATTCAAACTACATCTCTCCAGTTTATGCAGGAAGATTATTTCCAGGAAGCTGAGAACAATGTCAACATAGGAAAGTAACCTAAATGCAAGTATCTGAAGTGCTCAAATAAGATTAGATTGTCTATATGTACAACATAGCTAAGAGATCAAAATCGGCTCAAGTAATGAGAACTATAATGAATTTGTGTTCTGTTAATATTACATAATTTTACCCAACTTGTTGAAGGGATTAAAAATTAGATTGTCAACCTGCAACACAAGCTGCCAGAACATCGTGTTTTGCCTTCGTTATTTGTGACTTGGCAACTACCGCGGAGATTGTTCAACCTGATGCACCTGCAGCGGCACCCTTATCATAATCCCCTTGCTCTTCTTTGGCGAACTCCTCAATCAATTGCCGCTGTCTTTGGGTCAAGTTTCTAAAGAGGCAAAAACGAAAGTTCACCCAGTCAAATATTATTAAATGTCGGGCATGAAAGGATTTCAATGATCCAAATTCACGAAAATGTTCATGCAATAAACTACAGGAAAATGAGAGAGAGAGAGAGAGAGAGAGGTGAGCCATAATTGTTCAATTCTCCACTGAAACTGAGTTCCTTCTATTCAGTTCAATGAAAGAGTGCGTAAGCAGATAATGAAATGAGGGGATAAGTAAGAGGTCGGGACAAATTTTCCTCCGATTAAGACACTTACGTTGGAATGCTGACATTGAAGTGAACATATTGATCTCCGAATGAGTAAGAGTTCCTAACTTTGATCCCTGCATAAGAAGCATTAACGGAGGGGAACACATTGTCAGTATTATACTGAACAATATGAATATCATTTCTGGAAAAAAGAAAATGAAGAAGAGAGAAAATAATAAGAAAGCACACAAATGAACACCAAAAATAATTTCAACCACGTTAAAAACTACTGACGAGTTACATCAGCTTGGAAACGTGAGAACATATCATCAAAGATACCCACTTTTGTGCATATTTGAACAACACACACCAGGTGAAATGGTCAACTTGCCCACTTGAGAAAGAGAGTAAGAGAACATGAAGAATCAAAGTGCTATTTTCTTTTGTGAACATAATTTGCAATTAGAAAGCCATCTTTTTATTAGTGTCAGTGATGGAGCAGAGACAGAAAGATGTTAGAAAGCAAGGGCAAGAGCAAATATAGTATGATGCGGGTCTCTGTTTTGATATGGGAGTTTGATAGTACTGACTACGCTTTCCCTAATTCAAAATTTGCTAGCTGTACAGTGTGCACAATATTTATATCTATGGTATCGTAGACAAGGCTATGACTGCTACATGCTTTCCAATGGTATGCAAAGGAACAGAGCTATTCATGGAGTATGTTCATCCTCAGAATGTCAGATTCTAAATCTACAAACAACATTAACATAAAGTAAACACAGCTGACAAATGACAAATTACAATATAAACACATGAAACTAACATCAACTGCATAATGCAACCAAGACTATTGGCAAGATAGTCTACATAATTTCCAAGATAAGACATAAATGTCAGCATTAATGCTAATATTACCATTTATAAGTTATAGAAACTGGCTTTACAGCAAAAGATTTTGAGAAGTAAATCGGAGACAACAGGTAATAATAAACTCGCATACCTTTTTTCTTCAGGACAACTTTTTGACCAGGTTGAGTTCCGGGGCGGACCTACAAAACCAACCAACACTAAAAATAATGAACACAATAGAAATAGGACAAACAAATGCAGTTACAAACAAGCTTTCAGATGTTGCAGCACAAATAAAATATAGTTTATTTCTCGGGACTGAAAGAAAGTTTGTTCTCATGATCAGAGAAACAACTGGCTGTAGTTAAATAACAACTATGCCATTCGGCAATGCTCATGATGCATAAAGTTAAGAGTCCCATTAATCAATTAGTTAAACAAGAAAAAATGCAAGATGTAGTTTCATACAAACCTTAACAACAACATCCCCAGTCAGAGTTGGCACCTGGATTGTTCCTCCCAAAATTGCCTGGAAAATGTATATTTTCAGTTTAATTTACAAAAATAAAGTCTATAAACTAAATACTTGTCTTCCTGTCAATAGTTCTGATACCATGACATATAATCTCCCAAAAATTACCTGAGTAATGCTCAAAATTGAGTCAACGTGTATGTCAGGCCCTTCTCTCCGGAACACGGGGTCTTCTCTAACCTGGAAAATACATGAAGCATAAATTTGGGCAGACAGCAATAAACTATCCACACTACAAATTGCCCAGAAACAATGGCATTGGAGGTAAAGGAACTAATCAAGTATAACCTTGATTATAACATAAAGATCACCAGGTTGATTGCCCTCAGGATCTGCTCCACCACTTCTGGGAATCTTAATGGTTTCCATATTGTCCACCCCTGCATAAGATCACCAGTATACAATAATGAGCAAATAAAATCTTTTATAAAAACTCCACAAAAATTTAACAAAATACTGTACACAGGCATAAAAGCAGCCTGGTTCTGTAAAAATTTTAAAAAGAATCAATAATTACGAGAAACTACTGCATATTATTTCCAGCTTGGAGGAAGTTTTTTTTTTTTTTTAAAAAGTGATTTTATTAAGGAAATCTAGAAGTTCATCAAATTTGTGATATTATCCCTATATTAATTATTGGGAGAAATTGTATTGGCTAATGAACTTGGTGCACAAAGGCCAAAACTTCCTTCTTGGGAGCTAATTTAGGATGAAATCATATAAAGCCCCTGTTTGGTGCCCCCATTATTTAAAAAAAAAAAAAGAGCTGTGAATAGTATGTTTAGGAGAAATACGTGACTAAAAAGTAGGCAAAAGTTTTTTATTTACGTGTACAATATTTTATCGTGTAAATGTGTGGTTTAAAATGATCATGTAGCAAAAAGAGTTTTAAAACAATGGGCAGCAAACAAGGGCTAAATGGGTTCCAGGGAAAAAATCAAGATATAACATAATGTAATCTCGATGCCCTGTCAAAATTGGCAGAAGATTCACATCACAATCTCCATACTAACAGTTTACCCCTGCATGAATTTATAACTTACCTGCCAGAACATTTATTTTCACTGTTTTTGGTCCCCTTACTACCCGTTTACCCCTGCATGACTTGCAAAAACTCTGTAGGAAAAAAAAAAAAAAAAAATTTATCAACTATTTCACCATTAACATTAATTATCATTATCAATAGGCTTAGAGCGAGTGTCGGAAATGTCCAAACTATAGAAGTGAACCACTACTATATTCCCACAACACACCACTAAAGCTAGAATTTTTTTACAAGACTTAGATTGTAAAAATTTCTAATCTTCTGGATATACCTTTTCTTTTGAAATACAAACATGGGAAGCATTCAATGATTATTATTTGTATCATAATCACTCCAACTGAGAAATTAAGAGAAATAAATCATATTTGAAGTCTAATGAAGTTATCTAGCTACAAAAAATTCAAATGATTGTCTACAGAAAAATTACAAAAAAGAAAAAAAAAAATCTTCTGATACCATCTCTTTTATAAGAAAGTCAATTTTATCTTGTCAAAGTTCAATTGTTGAACAACATAAGAAAGCAAATATCTTGTAACAATTAACATGGCAAAGGACACTTGATGCACCATAGATAATTACTTCTGTTCTTAGAATCACATAGTCAAGGGGTGTCTTTGTTTACAGAATAACAACATAGACACAACGTGATATTCTGACATCTACCAATCATCTTGTAGATGAGAACACGTATTAATTTAAAATAGAGAATTACTACCATAGGGAAAAGCACTTGCTGCAACGAAAAGGTTAGGTAAAAACAAGCAATGAAACCAAAGATAGATACAGGCCCCTAAACTATAAGATAACTAAGCCTCCTCATATCTCAAGAATACAACAAATTATTCCACACTAGAAGTCAACTCCTATGTCAAAAATGTTAGCATTTCTTGTTAAACAAAATAAATAAATGAATACACGCGCATGCAGCATAGAAATATCTTCCAGCAATTGACAAGAGGAAGAAAACACAACACACACACCTGTCTGGTATCACATTTCAGTTAAGGGGTTGGGCAGCTCAAATTAAGCTTATTATTTTATCCACTGATCAAAATTTAGAATTATAATAAAAATATTACATGGTAAATGTAGATATATGTCCTACCGATACAATTTTTCCGGCTCCTCCACAGTTAGGACAAGTAGACTGAAGTGTGAATGGTCCATTTTGTGATATAACCTGGGAGAAAAAAACAATATTAATATGAATGTTAAATGCACCAGTACCAAGGGAATGGCAGTAGATCAGGACCTACCATGCCAGAGCCCCTACAACGCTTACATGTTTCAGGCCTGGTCCCAGGAGGAACGCCAGTTCCACCTAATAGAGTTGACAAAATAATAAGAAATAACCTATGGGAAAGCATCATTGAAGAGACACAAGCAAATTTTTTCCATACAATAGAATCTAAGTTCAGTTCAAGCACATTAAACTAAGAATCAATAAGGGCATGTAAATAAGGCATTGCCTTGATAGAGCATTTTACAAGTTATTTGGTGTCACAATAAAAGAGAGATGGCTATACCACAAGTATCACAAGCCAAATCAGTTTGGATTGTCAGTGTTTTAGAGCATCCCTGAACAGCTTCCATAAAGGATAGCTCGATTGAAACCTGCACTCGATTAATAATATTAGTCAGAGACATTATAGAAAAATCAAGTTCATTAACTGTTCATTAGAAGAAGAGTAGTAACCTTGACATCTTCACCACCCATGTCCCGATTGAATATATTGAAAATCTGAGCAAAGTGGAATGGGTCAAAACATGCAAGAGAAAACACATTAGATCTTTCAAGATTAGGTTGATTTATTATATAACAGTGAGAAAAATATGAGAGTAATACAATGCAACACATCCAAACATTAACAAATGAGGTGCTTCAAATCATTCACTGGTGTAGCTACTAGTTACCAAATGGTCCAGATCAACGCATACTCATACCTCAACATCAATATCATTTTATTTCATCATTCCACCAATTTATAAATGATGTTATGTACAATTTAGACATCAAAGGTAATTTAAAGCATAGTTACTTGATTAAAGTCTTAGGAAAGCTTTTTGTACCTGATTTAGTATCACTAGATGTAAATTTTTGGCCTAAGTCATGTGGCACTTATAGTGATGAGGGAAATGAATCTCACTGGATAGGGAATTAAAACACTAAGAGAGAGCACAGCCCCCAGTTAAGCCCCATATAAAAGGGGAAAAAAAGGTTTGAATGAAATCCCTTAAATCGAGAGAGCGGTTTAAATGTGAATAATCAAACTTCCCTTCTCTGTGTCTTCCGAGCTAAAGCCTCGCGCAATTTGACTATCCCCACAATTACAGTTGGCTTCTGTAAGCTTATCAATCAGTGTCATCAATAAAAATATAAAGACTTTCTAGAGAGAGAATTTGAAATTTTTAATCCCCTCAGTTCACATATATTATGTCCTCCGTATAAACATTCTTCAAAAGAAAATATAATCCTACTCTAGGCATCAATGGCTAATAAAGAATCTAGTCGATACAGCAAAAGGCCATAAAAATGAGTAAAAGAATAAATGAAATGAACTACAGACAAATGCTTACATCAGAATTTCTAAAGATGTCCTGGAAAGGATTAAAGCCACCACCTCCAAACGGATCAAACCCGGGACCTTCCCCATTACTGGTGCGCTCAAAAGCTTCATGGCCAAGCTATAAAATGTACATGACAGAGAGGTAAATTTTCAAGGGTGGTAAATAAGATGAAGTGAGCATGTGAAGCTTATATGATAATCAGGTGCACTTATAAGGAAGCAATTTTTCTATTATGTACAAAACCAATCTATGCACCTTGTATAGCTAGTGTGCTTCCCTAAGAAGTGTAAATAACTCCTTTAAAGAGTTCATGGTCCAGCTATTAATATACTTAACCACTTGCATGATAGATAACTTCAAAGTGTATAGGCAAGATACTTTACTGATGTTTGAGAGACAAAAATAAGATGTTCAGAATGATATTATGGGGCCACCTGCTTACATGTATAGTCATATGAGGATAAATATGAAATTTTTTACCATGCTGCTTAAATTAAAAGGACGTAAAAATATAATGCCTCTGGGATTAAAATCTATATTTTAATTTAGGTCAAAGTCAATTATTTTTAATCATATATTTAATGGAACCCACAACTTTTCAACCACACATTTCATAAACTTTCATCAAAATTTACTAAAAATCTGATTTTAGTCTCCACAAAACAAAGGCTACATTCTAAACATTAATGAAGATGCCAGTTATAAAACAGAGAGGTAGTTCTTTCTCCATCATTCATTTTGTTTTCTCTATTTAACTATCTTGGTTAATATCAAAACTTCTCTACCATTCTCAAATACATGTTTGTGTACATACAGGATTAACTAGAATGATGGTTAGTTGTAGGATCAATGCTGGCTTGGTTATGTGGTGGAATACACCTAGGGTTCAGTGTGACTGAAAGTTTTCCATAAAATTAAAATGAAACTCTACAGCACTACAATATATCCAACAATGCCTAGTGGGATGGGACCAAATACTTGGCCATTAAGAAACAACATAAGCTACATTTAGAATGTCAGGACTGATTTGCAGCATATTCATGACTTGAATTTAGCATCCACACACACACACACACACACACACACACACATAAAAAAAGGAGAGAAAATTTACCAAAAGAATATTATTAATATATCACTAGTATGAACAGTAGTTAAAAAGGGCAAATCTTGTAACTTAAACTGTCAAGATGGTTTTTATAGAGCCGAGTAGAATCTATTTAGCCAAGACCCAAAACAAGCTTCAGGTAAAGTTTAGTTAAGTTGAGCTCTATATGAATACACATTCACGTGCATTTTGGGTACTTCCAGTAGTAGTTCAATACCTCAACCTGATAGCCTCATATTATGCCCTTGTTTGAGCCCCGTTTTTGGACAAAAAATGCATTTTCAAATAATGTTTTGTTGGGGAATGTATGGTTAAAAAGTAAGGAAATTTTTTTACATAATATTATTTCATAAGAGAATATGTGATTGAAAATTAGTTTTGAAAAAATGGGGACCAAACATAGGCTATACACAGTGTGCATTCTAGTAAAGCTTCATATATCTTTTTCATTTCAAAACATATAATTATTTAAAATTGGTATAACTCAAAAATGGCAATTCCGTAATCATGATAACATTTTTTGTTACCGCTAACACTCCTTATGATTTAATAAATTTCAAAAATGAAAAAACAGATGTTTACTCGTACAAGAAAGATTTAAGGAACGTGTCATAATTTTAATCCCTCAATAAAATGGTTGCAAACTGAGTTTTCACAAAACTATTCTCTATGTTCTTCTAATATAAATATAAATAACCTTCGCAAATAAGCAATTATTAAGCCAAATGCTATAATTTCCTAGTTAATAAGTGATTATTGAAACCAACAAATCAGCAATGCGCATAAATGTGAAAATATTTAAAACCTGATCGTACTGTTGGCGCTTTTCATCATCTTTCAAGACCTACGATGAAAATGCAAATATATATCAAAAGAATTTCCACTGAGGATAATATTTGAGAGTTTTGATATACAGGAAAATTGTTCAGAGAATCAAGTACCTCATATGCTTTCTGAACTTCTTGGAATTTTTTTTCAGCTTCTGGGTCATCTTTGTTTGTATCTGGATGCAACCTCTTTGCAAGCTGTGGCAAAAAGAAAATCATAGAAAAATAACTGAGACGTGAAAGAAAAATGGAAAATCATCAGGAAAAGAGTCTAGACTTGGTAATCATACATTTTTATAAAAAAACCACTCGGTTACATATGTTTGCAAGTGTGGCAGAAATAGACGAGGGAGAGAAAGATACCCCATAATAAGCTTTCTTGATTTCTGATGCAGTTGCACTCTTACTTATGCCAAGCACGTCGTAAAAATCTCTTGACAAATTTGCTAAGGACGATAGCCCCCACACAAGAAAATGGAAGGAAAAAAAAAAGTGAGCGAACTTATCCCCAGACAAAGGTCAAACAGGATAAGCAATTTAGCCCCTGTTTGATACAAATTCTTAAAAAAACTCATTCTTTCAAAACTCATTTTCGACCCCACATTCTTCAATAAAATAATATTACACACAAATCCAAAACTTTTTCTTATTTTTTAACCACATATTTCCCATCACATCACATCACATCGTAAAATACATTTCCTTCTCCATAATATCCATCAAACACCCCTTTAAAATAGAACACCTTAATAAATTAATTTTCTCAAATAATTTAGCAGTAACTTCATCAACAAATGTAGTACTACATTTTTTTATCATTTTCTATTTAGAGAGAGATGGAGAAAAGTTCCCATATTTCAATGAATTTCAAGTTAATCTTCTAAAGTTAAAAACAGGATATTATTGTGGTAATACAAAATATATACCTCCAGCTCATGACAGAGATGGATAATAGACCGTCATAACCCGTCATCTAAGGTTTAATATCAGACGAGAAATAAACACAAGAAATTACAGAACACAGAATACGTCTGCCTCAAAGCATTGGAAAATAAACAATTACCAGTGCTATGAATTGATCGTGCCACACCCAAATTAGCTTTAAGTAAACTGATTTTCAACCAGTCTCTCTCACTAGCCACTGTATCCAAATAATAAAAATAACAAATAACATAAGAATCATATAATTCAACCAAGATAATTACTAAACATATGAAAAAGGAGCAAAATAGTCAGATACCATTACCGAAATTCGAATAGGTAAGGACCCCACAACGATTGGATAGTGCTGTGCCATAACTCCTGCAACTCCCTTCCAATAACGATTCACCCAACTGCATAACAAGAACAGAACTCCATCAATAAACATGAATAATAACCATTAATTTAGCATGTATATATACTTATATAGAAACAGAGATAGATTCAGTGTATACAATAGAAGGTGAATTGTGGCGTAGATAGGAGCAGATGGAGCGGCGGGCCAGCCTGAATCCGTAGAATCGGACCATTGGCTACTAACTGAGCTAATCGAAGAGAGACTCTCAGCGAAGCACAATGTAAAACCCTAAAGAAACCCTAAAGAACATCCAGTAGAAGTTTCTAGCGCGACTGTTCAACTTGAGCTTCTGAGGTGGCCCGACCCGTTACTTTTTGGTTTGCCAAATATTTGTGGAAGAAAAATGCTATGGGTATATAATTGTAATTGTACCTATAGCAGTGTTCATAATAGATACTAATGAGTTAAAATTTTGGGTTTCATTTTAAAAGGTTAACATTATTAAGTGAAGTAGTACAAACTCTTATAATTTGATCTATATTTTCATCTTTATTCGATGTGAGATTCAATCTTTTAACATGTCCCCGCAAGATGATGGCTCGTTTGAGTAAATCAATCTTAAAATTCGTGTGCTCGATTTTTTTGAGTCTTAATCGGATCAAATTGCTCATTGGAGCTTAACCTGTCTCTGATACCATGTTAAGATTTGTGGTTCCATATTAAAATGTCAACCTTATTAAGAGGAGTAATCCAAACTTTTATAATTTGGTCTATATTTTCATCTTTATTCGATGTGAGAGACACTCCACCAATTGGGGGTGCCGGGTGTCCATCATGGACACCCATATGGGTACAATTAGCACATTCCTTGTGGAAAATTTGGCCACTTAGCTGGACAATTATTGAACAAATGGCATTTAGCCCATATTTAAAAAAAAAAAATCTCAAAATGTAATAAAATAGTAAAATGACAAAATTGACCTTTAACTTTTAACTCAAAAATCACCATTTCTCCCCTCATTTTACCTGCTGTAAACCCCTTCTCCATTTTTTTGAAATGAAAAGCTTCTTTCTTCCTCTTTCACCGCCTTTAAATTCACTGTAAACCCAATGAAATCGACTGCATTCCGTCAAATTTAGTGTGTGGACTTCTTTTTTTTTTTTCTATAATTTCAGCTATTGTATAGGCTTTGGTTGTGTAATTATTCATGTTCTGAAGATATTGCAGATTTGCAGTGTGGTAACATTTTTCAATTTGCAATTTAAGTTTCAATTTTATTTTGGTTAGTTTCTTTAACTGGGTTGTTGATTCCCTCTTTGAGGGTTTGTTTTATTTGTCGTATAAATTTGACGAGAAAGGAATTATTTTAAATTCGAATTTTGGGGTTTCAAATGCCCACAAATGTAGTCTCAGTACATCTAAGTTGTACAATCTGGAATCTTGGTTTTCTTGTAGTTAATAATGGACTTTGAGAAATTAACACTGAAATGTATATGTATGGCATGGAATGTGTGTATTATATTGTGAGTGTCTTCAATAGGTTGGATGAACATTTTCTACTCTCTTGGTGAGTCACTCATCTTAATGTTTACGTTAATTTTTTGTGGTTTAAAAGTGAAATTTCTTGAAATTATGTATTATGTGCTTGTTTGTGGCTGACGTGGAATTCATCTCAGAAGTATGGTGTTTACTTCATAAAGTGTTTAGGTGCAATCATTTTGATGTTGAACAATAGGCCCATTCAAAAGAATTTTGGAATGCTTCTTCAAGCATAGAAATTTCTAGTGCTTTTATAACTCAATTTGATTAGGCTTCATTATATTTTGCTAGAAATTAACTTTTGCAATTAAAATACACATTATTGGTCTTGATTTTGCTATTTGATAATCTTGATTGAAGTGGTCATCGGCCAACTGTCGTTATTAGAATGGTATAATTGTCGTTATATTTGTAAATGAAAGCCCATGAGAATGACACTTGTAACGTTACTGTGTTATGAAAAGAACTACGAAAACAGCACAAGTGTCGCGACTGTGTAGAAAACGACACTTGTGCCGTTACTGATATAAGAACGTCTATTAGAACGGTACAATTGTCGTAATGTTTGTAAATCAAAGTCCATGAAAACGACACTTATGCCGTTACTATATATAAAATGACACGTGTCATTCTGCCTATAAACATGAGCATAAGCAGCGACGACCCGTCTGAGCCCCCTATAATTGATAAGCTAAATGTTTTTGGGAGTTTCTTGATACATGATCTTTGGTTGCTTTCTCTTGATTTGTTGTGATGTCCTCTAGTTGTTTTTTCTTATCTAGCAATGTTATTTCATCTTTATATATGGAGAATGTTTAGATGCTGTCCATTGTAATTTTTGTCAAAATTTGGTAAATGATTGCTTTGAAAAATAAGATTCCTAACTTAATTATTTTTTTGCACTATTCATTAGGAAAAAATGGATGTTGAAGACATAGTGAACATAAAGATAAATAAGATGTGTAGAATGAAATTGATTGATGAAGTTTTCTACAGCTTGGATGATAAGCATAAAGACTTATTCACACACTTCTGTTTTGGACATTTGTTGAGCTTGAGGAAGATAAAGCTTACGTCACAATTGGTCCACCAGTTAATTCTAAGGTCTATAATTACCTCAAAATAAAATGAAGTATGAATTAAAATTGGAGACAAGCTTGCAAGATTTGGATTGCAAGAGTTCGCATTGGTGGCTGGGTTTAAAGCTAGGGATATTGTGGACGAGGATCCGACGCTAGGGCATAATTGTAGACTCGTGAAAGAACGTTTCAAGTGTAGCAACGACAGAATAAAGAGAGGTTTATTGTTAGATGTTTTCAAACGTTGCAAGCATAAGAGTGATAAATATATGGGCATCCTCGTTATATTGATATATGTAATTTTGGCAGCAGATGAGAATACATTTATTAATCCGTGGTTTTATTTGGTGGATGATCTTCATAGATTTAACAACTATTCATGGGGAAAAAGTCGTATGAGTACACTATTAGGGTGTTTAAGCGTAAGTTGGGAAAAATGTTGAAAAATTATACAAGTTCCCAGCTATATCTATATTATCTGTATGGATTTCCCCTTACCATCATGGTAATATTTTCTAAAACCATTTTATACATCACATTTTTTTAATTATGTTATTGAAAATTAAATTTTTGATTGTGCAGATTTGGGTGTTTGAAGCAATTCCCAGTATCGGAAAGAGATTCGGTCGTGTGACGGACGATTCTAGAATTTCAAAAATGATAGGCTGGGAAATATGCAAGTAATTTAGGGCGGAAATACTTTGCACATTTTTGGAATCATCAATGTGAGTTTTGTTTAGTAAAATCTACATGGCATATTGAAATTATAACTAAATAATTAGCTGAATAATTATACATTCTTGTTTTTTCAGATTGAGGTACAACGTATGCTAAATCCTACAGATAATGAACCGCTGGAGCAATTTTGGCAGGAATCCGGACCTTTTGATGATGATGTTGATCCTAAGCTAGATAATGTTGTGTTTGAGGATAATGTTAGAAAAAATTCTGAGAGTGATGATGCACCATCAAGAAAAGGTGATCCACAATGTCTTAAGATATCGGATCGACCATCCGTGTCTAGCCATCGACATTCATCTAAAACAACTAGACGACCACCACACACTTCTTATGATTATATCACTCACATAATAAAACAAGAACTGAAAGAAGTTGAGGAGAGGCTGAGAGGTGTCGAGTGGAAAAGAAAATTGATTTATTTCTCCAATTGGTTGGTAGAGGTGGAGTTCAGTCGAAAAGGAATGGATTTGATGACGGTGCTTATACACACAGTCAACAGAACGAAGAGGAAAGAGTAGAAGATGATGTGAATATTGTAGAAGCTCTAAAGAAGAAGTCACACCGAATAAACAATGAGGCTTTTCCTACATATGATGATGGTATATTCTCTCTGTTACTCTTTACAATCAGCTAAAAATAATTTTTTTGTTGGGTCCCATTTGTAGAATTTGTGCCAGATCCTTCATCTACCATAGTTGTGTACCAACAACGGCCTTTAATTTGGATTGGAGAGAAATCTCGGACTGAGAAAGCTTGACAAGATGAGGTAAGTGAGAAGACAGATGGGACGAAACATGATTCAAACATATTTAACAAATGTATATATAATTTACATTTCAATATTGTGTGTTAAAATGGATTGAATTGTGTTTGATCAACTTTTTAAGGCGATGTTGGAAAGCCTTCGATATCTTCACATGTATACCAACCTGGTAATGAAATCATTGTGATCGACGATCCGAACTCTGAATCAGCTGTAGGAAGAGGGCATTGAGTTAAGAGAAAATCGATCGTGCTGTTTTCTTCATACACTAATCCCTTAAAGAGGAGAAAATTGTTGAACATTCAGGTTATGATCCTTTAAGGGAAGTAGATCTTGTAAAAGTTGAAGACCTCAACAAGTTGTTGGCAAATACATCGCAAAGGTAATTTATTTTATTTAAGCGGTTGGCCCATTGAAATCAACATAAGTTTCGATTTACATATTAGCTTATTTTGATTTCATGATTTTCACAGTGATGTAGTAAATTTGGCTATCTGTGAAGTGCAATGAAAATTCTTTGAGCACCTATTGATAGATGATAGGTGGCTTATCGATGATGTAAGTGATATCTGTATATCATAATTATTACTACATAAATAATGCATTTAATTAATCATGCCCTATCATCCAGCACGTTAACTCGGTCTTATACCACGTTAGAGAAAGGATAGTGACATATCTATATATATATATTTCAGCAAGATTGTGCCATATTGGATTGTTATTTTTGGTAAGTTGTCAAGAAAGCCTACCTAAAAATGGGTACACTTAAGAAGAAAAATGTTAACTACGTATTCGACCAAGAGCTCGTCGATTATGTTGAAGGGACTTCACCGGTGCTTGGTAAATATTGGAGTAATTGTATATTTTTGTATGCTCCTTATTGTGTACCGAGGTCTCACTGGTTTGCACTGAAGATTGATTTGATGGAGCGAACTATTTATATTTATAATAGTTTGCTAAAACATATTCATGCTGCTCAACTAGCTGAATGTATAAAGCATATTCAAGTGATCGTTCTCTGGTTGATAAAGATACATGCAGTGTGTGAAGAAATTTTTAACACCAAGATGTTCCATTATCAGAGGATTATAGTTCCTAGACAAACAAGTGGGTAAGCTTGATGTAATCTAACATTTAGCACCGACATCTATGCATTCTTTCGTGTATGTTTTATTACTTTATAGATTTGATTGTGGGCTGTTTATAGTGGAATATGTAGAATTTTTGCAAGCTCAATTAAATGTGAATTTTTGCATGGCACTTTGATCCGTAGATTTAGTAAAAAAAAATTGAAGTAATTATTTGTATTAATATTTTGGAGAATGATTTTGCAATTGTACAGTTTTGATGCCCATAATGCAAATGTTCTTATGCATTTCTTTTCAACAGTATAACTTTGATCCGTATATTTAGTTAAATGTTGTTGTAGTTAAAGTATTGATGCCTTTAATTAAAGATGTACGAGAATGACACAAGTGACGGTATAAATGACACAAACATATTCATGAGAACGGCACAAGTGCCATTACTGTAAAGAATATGCCGACAATGGGATGAGAACATTTATTAGAACAGTATGACTATTGTTATATTTGTAAATAAAGTTCCATGAGAAAGACACTTGTGTCATTCCTGAGTTATGAAAAGAATGGCAAATCGACGCAACTGTGTACAAAACGACACTTGTACCGTTACTGATTTGAGAACATCTACTAGAACGATAGAACTGTCATTATGTTTGTAAATAAAAGCCCAAAAGAACGACACTTCTGCCATTGCTGTATATAAAACGATACATGTGACGTTCTGCCTATAAACACAAGTATGAAGAGACACAGCCCGTTCGAATCATGATAATCGATAAGCTGAACTCATTTAAGTTGCAGTCTGGACACGTCTTTTATAATATTCGGGAGACGTGCTCATTACTTGTACTTTCA
Source organism: Fraxinus excelsior (assembly GCA_019097785.1). NCBI lineage: Eukaryota > Viridiplantae > Streptophyta > Magnoliopsida > Lamiales > Oleaceae > Fraxinus > Fraxinus excelsior. The sequence goes on along the minus strand of CM032639.1, from coordinate 20,106,850 downwards.
AACGAATCTAGACTAAGACTTGTGATTTCACATTTTGATACCATATATTCTATATCAACTCCACCATTAGTTATTAAACAATCAACATTTTCGGCCTTCTTTGGTTTGAAGGTCCAATTCTTGAGGTCGTTCCCTTGAAAAGTAGCAAAATATTGGAGAAATCAATAGAATGACACAAATGTCATTCTGCCTCTTAACACAAGTATGAAGAGCCACGACCCGTCCGAACCACGATAATTGATAAGTTGAACTTATTTAAGTTGCAGGCTCGACACATCGCTTACAACATTCGGGAGATATGCTCATTACTTAATCAATAGGAAAAAATGACACAACTGTCGTTACTGTTTTGAAAACGGTACAAGTGTCGTTACAACACATGCAATGTTTTATTGTAACAAAAAAACAGTATAACTGCCGTTACGGCTTCATCGATCATAAGACAATGATGAAATCCCTTGTTCCAAACATTATAAATTGTTTGATTTTCAAAATGACAAAAGTAGTACATTACATAACACCACCATCATTTTTAATATTACAAAAGCAGTACATCGTAACACTACAAAAGTCGCATATGTGCCATCTTCTCTTTATCATTCATGTCTCTCGCTAAGTGGTACACAATCTGTACAAGTGATACGGTTATGCCCATTTTTCAAACACCTACTACACTTGCGAGACTTGTGCATCTCTCTGGCTGATTGTTTCCTTTTTTTGTAGATGTCCACTTCCTCTTCGTGTCAATGGTCATATCACTTTTCTTGAACGAACATTATCGAGAATTTCTCAGTCTGCCTCGTTTGATAGTGGATATATATATATTCAGAATAAGCTTGTTTCCAGTAAAAAAGTGCTATAAAATGGAGAGCAAAACATGCAACAGTTATCTCCAACATCCCTTATACTGGAATTGCATGCGCACATAAAAATTGGTCCAGATCAAATTTCTTGCACGTCCATGTCCCCCTCTCCAAATGTACAATGAAATTTTCCATTTCATCACTCACTTGCATCTCATATAGGCTAAGAGTTTTTACCTCGAAGCCTTTTGACTCGTTATACCTATCATATATCTTCTCCTCCAAAGGCGGGGTGAGGTAGTTCGTACATTTTTCGGCATCAACACGTCTATCATGAAACTATCTTTGCATCTTCTCTCTGATATGCTCGATCAAAGTGAGTATAGGAAATTCTCGAACACTTTTCAACAATGCGTTCAATGATTCTGCATTGTTTATGGTCAATACTCCACACCAACATCATCCTCTAAGTACCCTCGAATTTTCTCGTGGAGACTACATAATGCTTGCATATTGATCTCAAATTTTGCTAAACTATATGCCTCTATAGTAGCTCTAAACAATGGCATAATATGAATGCGAGGAGATTTGTTCTTCAAGTTAGTTTGCAGATGCCATATACAATACACATGATGTGCGTGAAGATAGACGTTGCTAAAATCATTTGATATGCTTGGTGCACGATCAGATATAAAGACTAGCCCATCTGTGTCGTCGGTTATTTGCTGCAATTTCTGAAAGAACCAAGTCCATGAGTTATTGTTTTCTGAATCTACTAAGCCGCACGCAAGTGGATAAATTTGACGATTTACATCTTGACATGTGGCAACAAGTAACGTAACCGATACTTAGATTTCAAAAATGTTCCATCCACATAAATTACCCGTCGGATTGAAGAGAGAAATCCACGTATGCTTGGTCCTAATGCTATGAAAAAATATATGAAATGTCCATCACTATTAGTTTCAATAAAAGTCAACGCGCCGGACTTTTTCTCTCCAAAACGTGACAATACAATGGTAACTTCATATAGCTATCATGAGGACTATCTCGAACCTCTTTGTAAGCAAACTCTTTGGCCATGTACGCCTTGTGATATTTTATAGTTATGCCAAATTCTCGCCGAACGTCATTGATGATGTTTCTTGGTCTGTATACTAGTTGGCATCCTGATACTTTGGAGCTACATATTTTCCAATTACCGAATAGGTAGTATGTCTATTATTCCTGCGACGAACACTCATGGAGCAAGTGTGATGGCTAGAATATTTTCATATTTGAAAAATCTCAAATTCAGCAATCTTCGTTGCTCGTAAACGCCACTTGCAACTTTTCTCAACACAAACTACTGTATACACACTCTTATTTGATTTATTTACTTTTAATTCAAAATGGTACTTCATAGAAATGAGTTGGATTTTTGATATCAAAGCATTTTTAGTTGGAAATAATTCATCTTCATGTACATCCTCATTTTCCATAATCCTAACTGATGATATATATGGAATTGAACAAACAACTTCTGTTGAAGTACCAATAATGACATCTTGCATGGAGAAATCAACATTGTTTTCATCTCTAGGAGGAGATTTATCTTGAAAATCTTGTTTTTCGGAACTACCTTGAATTATGTTCAAATTATCCCAATCCACATAGTTTCCTTCTACGCCATTTCTTTCAAACTCCCTTGCACTGTTACCCTCATCTGCAACTTTGGTCGAAATGGTCACGTAAAGAGCATAGGGAGACGGAGAGCATGTTGATACGATTGGAAATGAATTGGGAAATTTGATTGGATTGAAAGGGTGTTTGAGTCTTTTTCATGACAAGGATATTTTAGACATTTGATAATGTTTATTTATTGTATTTTTTAATTGAGGTCATTTCACCTATAAACATTGAGAAAATGCTATTTTTCCAACTACAATGTTTGACTGGGTGTTTTAACAAAGAGTCCCAATATTTGTCGGGTGTGATTTTAAATTTGGTTTAGTCAAACTCCCTGAATTTTCAACAATTACATATTTTTACAATGACATTTTGGGTGTTAAAAGATAAAGATGTATTTTATACAATTACAAAATATTACTTTGTTTAAAAGACAATATCACCCTTTTAGTTAACAAGTAAAAACCAAATATTTCTCACTTAAACTTTAAAAATAAGATAATTTATTCTTTTTATTTCAATACAGATAAAAACACTCTCATTTTCATCTATTTCTACCTCGAACTTTCAGAAATTTATCAAATACTGAACAAAAAAATATTTTTTCATATCTATCACTTCAAATCAATAAGTATATTTACGTATCTTTAATTTCATTTTTGTTAAATTAGTATACTTTTTTAATCTATAAATTTGATTTCAACAAAAATATTAATGTAGATAAATTTTTTTAATAGATTTATAATTTTTTTTAAGTATAAATAAGAAAAAATCATCTGCATGCATACTCTTTTAGACGAGATTCATGACCATGTACAAAGGGAATTGGACCAACTGCTGACAGCTGGACCTAATAGCGGGCGATTAACAGTCGAATGTTAACGTCAGTCTGATCATTTGTTTATAATTGAAAATTCTGTTGCCTTAGGTTGGGCTGATTTTTCGACTTTTTTTCTTATAATTAAAAATTCTTTTTCATCATGCAGATATGATTGTAATCACGATTTGCTATTTTGGCAATTTTGAATTAGATGAAAAAGATCGATGGTATAGAAATGGACGAGTGATATACGTGGTAGTATTTTAATTTTCACAATATTGACTACATCATGTACGAAAATGTACCATAATTTATAAAATAAGCTGAAAATCGATCCCTTTCAGTACGATATGGAACTGAGATTTCCTTTTAAAGAGCATTCATCGACTCTGATGGCTACTTTGATGCTGAAGTGAATTATCTATTAGAATTGAACAAAATGCACACGACTCCTCTTTACGTGATTTTAGTGAGGAAGACTGTCATCGAATGTGTATATAAAGATTCGAATGGAGACGGTCATTATGCCAATGATTTTTGAGACACGGTGGAGATAGCTTGTCAGGATGATGAGGTTAATCCTGGGACAGTTCTTCATCGTGATGTCGCTGTTACACACAGAATTTCCTCGATAATTTAGGACAACGAGAATGTAAATGAATTTTAAAATGAAGGTTTGATTGCTTTATTCTGTCAAAGATATGAGCGAGATATGAGCTTAGGGGCTGGATCGAGTAGACCTTCATTTTGTTCTTCGCATGTGGTTCACAATAATAAGGATTTGAATGTTAAGCAACTATTTGAAGCAAAGAAAGATTTGTAGGAAACTATGCAACGAATTGTATTAAAATACAACTTTGAGTTCAAAGTAAAGAAATCAAACAAGTCATTGTTGACAATTATCTGCATTGACGACATTTGTTATGGACATTTGTGAGCGACTAAGATGGACACGAATGAGTTATTTATAGTTCGCAAGAAGTATACACGGGAATATACTTGTGAAGTGGGAATTCATCGAAATAATTACAGGCAAGCCTAAGCATGGTTTATTGGTCGGTAGATAATACACAAATATTATGACACACAGACAATCTATGGACCTTCTTAACGTTATTAACGACGTCCGTCAAGCGTACATAGTGGTCATGAAACCCGAAAATCTGGAAGGGTAAAGAATGAACGTTAGATGATTTAATGGTCTCGGTCTCGGTCGAGGAGAGTTATGTTAAATTAGCCATATATTTCCATAGCACATGGTTAATCCTAGCTTGACACTTTTTATTGAGACGGAGGGCGAGAATTGCTTTAAAATTTTCTTCATAGCTCTTGGAAAATGTATTTGAGGATTTTGAAACGCGATGTGACCCCTATTCTAGTAGATGGTACAACTCTAAAAGTTAGATATGAATGCAAGCTGATTATTGCTACATGTCAAGATGTCAAGATGGCGAGAATGATCTGTCGATACATTAATTCTTCACAAAGTTGAGGGAAGTAATTGAGGATGTCAAGGACCTTGCATTTATAACTGATCGAGGTCCATCTATAATAAATGGTATCGTTGAGGTTTTTTCTGATGTAGATCATAGGTATTGCATGTACTGTATACAAAGCAACATGAAGATTAGATATCAGTGCAAATGCAACGTTTTATTGTTTAGGAGATCGACATAAGTTTACATTGTTGAAGAGTAATGAGTTCATGGTTGAAATATAAAGTAAATCACTCCCAGTATGGGATTATCTAACAAAAATGGGGATTGAACAATGGGCGTTGTCACATTTTTCTGGACTTTGATACAACATGACGCTGTGAAATAATGCGCAGTCTCTCAATGCTGATAATCAAGCAACTACAATACATCAATAAAATTGTCAAAGCTATTGTTCCAAATACATTTTCAAGCCATTTGTCTCAACTCAGCATTGAGATGGTACTACATCCTGTAAAAATTCAAATGTTAAAACATTTTGCAAGAGATAATGAAATAAAGTATAATCTCAGAAAATTAAGCGAATCAAATTGTAATTACTACACAAAAGAAATATATTTATTTTGTATTGATACTTTTAAAAAAAATGATTTAAAAATTAAAGGAGACAAACAAAAATAAGAATTACCGACAAAAAAAATTAAAGAAAACTCAAAAAAATATTAAAATTAAAGAAATAATATAAAAATGTTTTAAATTAAAAAAATAACATAGAAAATAATTAAGAGATTTTAAAAAAATTAAGGAAAAAATAATAATAAATTAAATAAAATAAAAATTAAAGACCAAAATAAAAAAGGAAAAATAAATTAAAGAATATTATAAAATATAAAAAATAAAGCAAGAATATTAAAAACTATTTTAAATTGAAAAAAAAATTAAATTATAATAAAAAGAAAACAATTAAGAAATTTTAAAATTATTACCAAAAAATAATAATAAAAACAAAAAAAATTAAAAAAGGTAAATTATAAAACTTAAATAAAGAATATATATATAATATTTAATTAAATTGAAAAAAAGAATTTTAAATTTCAAAAAAATATTTATAATATAAAGAAAAAAATTTAGAAATTTTAAAACTATTACAAAAAATAATAAAAAATAAATAAAAGGAAAATGTAAAAATTAAAAAATGAATATATATTATTTAAAACTGAAAAAAATTAAATTATAGAGAAAAAAATTAATGAATACTAAAAAAATGAAGAAAGATTGAATACTGTTTTTATAGTTGGCCCAAGTAACAGTCGGGTTTGGCGCTTTCTTTTTTTCTTTTGTCGAAAAATCGCAATTTTCGATGAGAAATATCGATCTCCGTCCCAAAAAATCATTTAAATATAGTTTATACTCATGCATCTACCTATATTATAAACAATAAACTAAATAAATATTAAATTTAATTTTTACCATATATGAAAAATCAATCTCATAATCCACAAAAAACGAACCTGTTGAAGATAATACCATCGGTAACTGAGTTTGTAGCGGTTGGCGTTGGTGGGAGAGTTTTTTTTCCCTCTCCAATGTTTGCACTTAGCACAAGATGAGAGTATATTTGGTTTTTGGTCTTTAACTTCACAATTTTAACTGTTATCCACCCAAACTGTAGCCCTAACCCCAAATCCATCTCATTTTGACATCGCGATTTTAGCTATGAATTGAAAATCCCTTCAATCTGGGACTATCAAATCGTGAGAAGAAATCCCCCAAGCGCAAAATCATGCCTAGAATCCTAACCATTTCAAACATCCATCTTCCCCATTGTGGTTCGGTTTATGCTAACTGAAATTTACAACCACTTCCACGCACAGAAGGTCCTCTTTGAAGGTAATCCCAAATTGAAGGCAGTGAAACATTCTCATGATTTGGCATTTATTTGTTTTAAAAAAGGCTGTTGATTTTAAACTAGCTGGTTGAATGTGAAGTTCAATGATCGATCTTATAAATTTTAGGACTCTTTTTAAAGGTCCGCTTACATTTGTAGATAGATGCATGGAGCTAAATGGTAAATTACATATTGTGTCTACTTATATAGTGACATACAATTTAATAGACCTTATCAAAAAGGAAAATTACGGTAATCAGTTTATATTCTTCAGGATAGGCTAAATTAAATGGGTTGTTGATCTTAATTAATTAATGAGGAAATTACACCAAACCATAATTTTAAAGATTCAATTTCAAAAATCAGATATTTATTTTAAATATTAAATATTAATTGAACAATTTCCATCTCAAACACTAATCAATTTCATTTTAATTTTCCTCTTCCTTCTCTCTTCCTCCTCTCTCTACCTTCTCTTGACCTTCCTCTCTTTTCTATCTCTCCACCATATCTTCATCTCTCCTTCGGGAAACAGTCAATGAAGCTTAGTCCCACATCAACGGCAGAGACTCTAGATTCCATGGCGGACGTTGTGAGGAAGGTTATGGAGGCGAAGGCGGCATGGAGGCTATAGCCGCTGTGAGGGAGGTTTCACTGCCATAAACCATCTTCCTGCCGCCACGACGCCCATCGCCGTACTACTGGTGATGATGGACGTCGCTACTATTTGTGTGTGGATGGGTGGTAGGGGTTGGTTCGATTTGGCGATTGGGATGTTGGGTGTTTCAATTGGCTGTGTGAATCGATGTTGTTCATCTTGATTTTGAGTCAGCAGGTGGGGGGACTTTGTAGCTGAAAAGGCACGAAGGAAATGGTAGTGTGTAATTGGTCGGCCGGGCTATTGATTTGGCAGAGGCGATGTAGAGAAGATGTTGTTTGCAATGTATGAGAAGTCTTGTTGTGGCTCAACGGCTCAAGGAGTGTTGAGCGTCAAAAGGGTTGTATGCGGATGCTGCTTGGGTGCCCGTGAGGAGTTGGAGTGGGGAGAGTGGTTGTCGGTGACGAAGGTGGTTGCTGATGGGAGGGATTCTTTGTTGGAGTAGGGTTTTGGGAGATCGGAAAGGCGGTGAAGAAATTTGTGATAGAGAGAGATAACTAAAAACTATCCGGTGTCGAAATTTTTGATGGCCGATGTCGAAGTTCTTACTTAGTCAAACTTAATGTGACTCATCGTGCGTGATTGTATATTTTGCTAGTAAGACACGATCTGGGAAAAATCTGGCAATTGGATCACATATTGTGTTTGGGTGGTTTTTGTTGGTGGTTGTAGCGCATGTGGTGAGCGCCGACTGTGGTTGTGAGTGTCGACGATGGTGGTGGTCACAAATGGTAATGGTGGTGGTGGGTGGGTGGCTAATTATTTGGTTCATTGTGACCAATAATTTGATTAATTTGTAACAAATAAAATTTTAAAAAATATGATTGTGACTCATAATTTATTAAGTTGTGATCAAGAAATAACTTGTGACTAATTAGTCGTTGGAAGTGGTGGTGCTTGGTGGATTGGGGTAGGTAGTGGAATTAAGAGGGTTTGTGACCAATTATTTAATATTGTGACCATTAATTTGGGTATTATGTGACTAAAAAATAACTTGTGATCGATAAATTGTGATTAATAAATAATATGAGTGCTAAAAATTTGTATTGTGACTTATGAAATTTTTGATTTGTGACCAATGAACAAATTGTGACTCGTTAAAATTTTGAATTGTGACCATAAAATAATTTGTGATTTATAAATCATTTGTGACCGATGAACAAATTGTGACATGTAAAATTTTTGAATTGTGACCATAAAATAATTTGTAACGTTTAAATTTTTGATTTGTGATCGATGAACAAATTGTGACCTATAAAATTTTTGAATTGTGATCCTAAAATAATTTGTGACATAAAATTTGTGATTTGTGACCAATTATATGAAATTTGTGACCAAATTATATGAAATTGTGACCTTAATGTATATAATTAATAAAATATATAATTAATTAATTTATAAATAAAATTAAAAAAACTCTGAAATTTGAAATTTAATGTCTTAAATTTGAAATTAGTAAAACTAAACTTCTTAATTATGAAATTTTCCCTTAATGAATTGATGTTTAAGCCTAATTACTTTTCAAAATCGAAGTTTAAACCTAAAGACACTGAGCTTATATTACTTAGGCCCTGTTTGATATCTAAAATCTTCCATGGAAAATCTTTCATATTTTACCTTGTTTGATAGGTAAAATTTTTCCTTGAAATACAAATTCTACCCAACCCCACGAGACCTCTTTTTCTTGGATTTCATGAAATTTGTTTTCCCACCACTGGTGTGGTGGGAAAATGGTTTTCCAATTAGAAAAAATTATATCAACAATGGTAATTTTTTTCCTTTAATGGACAATTTTCATGCAAAACAAAGTCAAATGAATAGTATTCGGTATGATAAATTAATTTTTTTTGAGCAATTGGAACAAATTCTAGACCCAATGGTAGAAAAAACTATCACTTTCATAGACAGTTTTCATAAAAACAAAGTCAAACGGACACCAAACTTTCAACAATTTTCAGGTGAAAAATTATACCAATCAAATACAATTAATTACAATTATCAGTCAACTAATTATTAGGTAATTCAATTTCCTGTAATTCATTTTTTTTCCACCAATTTTCCATACTTGCAATCAAACGGACCCTTAGTGAAATTCCTTGCAGGTTGTTTAACTAATTTATCATTGAAATCATTGACTTAACGCTAAACATAAGGTCACTTAATTTCTTGGTTGCACATAGTAGTGGTGGTGGGCATGAGTTAGGTTGGGTTGATTTTTGCGTCAACCCAAAATCCAATCTAATATGATCGTTTTGATCATAATTTAACCCTACCCAGTGTAAAGGTTGAAACCCATCCCAACCCAACTCAACCCAATCAAGCATCATTCTAGTGGGGTTGTGTTGGTCGGTTTGGGATAACTTGTCAACAAATATTAAAGTACCGGTCGGTTGGACGGATTTATAATTGACTCATGACTTATATAATATTCGGTCTCTATAGTTGCAATGACCAAAAAACATGAATTATTTCGGTATTTCGTGCTCAGAAATGTTATATGGACAGACTGATACTAAATTATATGAAGCTAAGAAATATTTTTGACAATTATAATATTTTGTGTTGAATGTGCATTTGCTTATACTATCTTTTGTAAAATGCATTCTAGCCAACTCTTATAATATTATTCTAAGAGTTTACATGTCTTGTGCCACATTTAAGACTTCTCATGTATCACGTTTGCGTATATAGAACCTAATTAATTAGTAGTATATAATTTGTGTATGGTTTCCTCAAACTTTTTAACTATTGCATAAAATTTCTCCAACAAAAACTTACATTTTAATCTAGGGTTTTATGAATATTGTAGCTCTTGGAGGTTATGTGAAGAAACACAGCGACTCAATTTCGTCCAAACAACATCATAACACTTGTAAAGTTCATAAATATAGTCGGGTTGGGTTAGATGGATTTATTTGATTTTCATGAGTTAACCTATAACGCGACCCAACTCAACCCGCATACACAATCAATACACATAACTCGTGTAAAAATCCAAAATCGATCCAAACCGATCAGGTGGTTCCGTTTGGGCGATTTTTGCGGGTTCAGTCGGGTTTTACCCACCCCTACATAGTAGTTTAGAATGACAGGAAAAAACAAGGTCATTTGTCATAGTTGTAGGAACCCTGGGCACAACTTGTCGAAATGCCCTACAATGAAATGATGCCGAAGATGTAGTGATAGCTTGAAATGTATGGAGGTAGAGAAAAATATTGCAAACATAGGTTTCTTATTCTTATGATGTAGTATAGATTGAGGTTATTTCAAGTGGAATGACGATTCATCACCAGAAGAAATACCTTTGCAATTCAAAAGTGAGTTTAGTAGAGAATCGAAATGTGTTTGTTCGGGCAAATCAAAGTCAAAAGATCCAATTGAAGATTTGTCATGTATATTGAAGAAATGTGCTGAAACAACATAACAAGAAGACATGGATATATCTGTCAATATAACGATACATAGGGGAAAATGAGCTACGAATGACAACGAGAAAGGAAAGGGAAGAGTTCTGTGAATTTGTTCCACTTATACAATCGAGTAAAAAACTTATGTCGTAGTTGTCAAACTCCATGTTTATGTAATCGACACTAAAACTTGAGTAAATTGTGTTTGGTGTACCTGTAATGACCCAACCTTTATATTTAAACCGTTAACTTACGTATTGTCCGTTTTGGGTAAGCATTTGTCCACTTACTCCCTCAAAGATTTTTATCGTGTTTCCAGAATTCGAACTCATGACATTTCCCTTAAAAATGATTTAAGTTGAATCCTGATATCAATTGGACAAGTTGCTAAATTTATATTCTTTAACACGAGCTATGAAATGAGTATAATATTTAATATATTTTATCAACTTCTATGATATTTATATATTCTACCCAAATAAATATTTTTATAAATTCTGTAAAAATACAGATAAGAAAATAAATCATTTATGCAAATAAGTGGGTTGAGATTATCACTTTAACTTTTGGACTGAGTGTGATGAAAAAGCTGGACATAAACTAATTCATTTGCTAAATGACCAACATTAAATTTAAGCCTATAAGAAAATAATACGTAAAAATCCGGGTTGTTAAATCCCTCTCCTCTTAATCGAAAAGTTCTGTATACTTGACTTTTATACCTTGAGAAGATTTTTGAACCTATGTTGCATTTATTTCTTCTTCATCTTCTCATTGAAACACTTTGATTGATTAAATCTAATTTTTGATTATTATATTCATCAAAATTTTTCATCTAACTCTTGAACTACCATTTATTATCAATCATTGAAGTGTTAGTCTCTCTTAGTACTTAACTTGTTTGTATTATTTATCAAGAGATGAATTCCATTGTAAAATCACTTTGTAAAGTGTGGATCGTGTTGAAGTCCCATAAAAATCAATATTGTATAAGGATCGGTGCTCCTTGTTGTAAGTTACCATGTGTATCATATTGAGATCTCGTAAAGCTCAATAGTGTGTGTCATATTGAGGTCACGTGAAAGCTCAATAATAGGTCACGTTGAGGTCCCGTAAAATCCAACATTGTATAAAGATCGGTACTCATTGTTTGTAAATTATTAGAAGCATTGTAAAGTGTTGGATTGCACTATAAGTCAATCAATACAGTGAAAAGGTCTTGACATAGATCATTGCTTTGGATTGAACCTCCACAATTATATTGTTTGCGTTATCTCTTCCTTTTACTTATCGCTTTTATAGTTGTATTTATTATTTGAATTAATCTGTTTAGTCTTTATTTGTTCGGATTTAGGTTAATTATTTGAAAAAGTTTTAAAAGTCAATTTACCCCCCTGTTGGTTACTTATTTTTGGGCTATCATTTTTATCAGTCAAGCTTCGGTTGGTCTCTGGATAGCTTGACGGGCAAATATCACGTATTTTTTTGCATTGTTTTGGGTTTATAGTGACTATCGAATGTGGTCACTAGAGGTTCAATGACCGCGTGATGGTTGCTGTTTAATATGATTCAGCAACCAAGCTTTGGTTGGTTGCTGAATAACCTGGTAGGGTAGGTTCAACTTTTTTTCTTTGGTTTTACAGCAACTATCAAAATATGGTCTATGAAAGGAGACAGCTTCCGCGACCACCTTATGGTTGCCGTTTCGTACGATTCCGCAACGAGCTTCGATTGGTCACTGAATAACTTGGTAGGTACGTCCTGCATATTTTTCCATGTAGTTTTGGGTTAATCAGTGACCATTGATTGTGGCTATTGAAAAGAGACACCTGCAACGACCATAGCATGGACATTGTTAGTATTGTCAGCAACCAACGGTGATTTGATTGTTGAAACAATTGACGGGGTAAATAAGGATTTCTTGTAGAATTTTTTATATAGGTTTTTTTTAAAAAAAAATTATTAAGGAGCGACCGAGTGTAGTATTATGAGTCCACAACGTATGTGGATAAAAAATTTATTTGATTGATTATAAACAATTTATAAATGATAACCAAACAAAGGCAAATTATTCGACTTTATTTTTCATATTATGAGACAAAGAATGACTCAGGTCGAAATGGGTTGATTTTGGTCCTAATCCGATATAGAAACCGACCTAGTTGATTTAGGTTAGTTTTAATCTAAATTGAACCTCAAAAATTCAACACAAATTGATTGAGACCATGTTTAGTTATTGGTTCTTTTGGTTCCAGTTACCAATTTTGGCTTCGACCCAAAAGTTAGAGGATCATTTTCAACGGCAACACAACATCTCGATATAATAGAAAAATAAAAACAACAATACAACATAGTGATTGCCTTCTATCCACTTTAATACATTGTAGATGTAGAAAGATTTGAAGCTTGAGTTGATGGGAGAGACTCAAGAAGCAAATGAAGTGATGAAGATGACGATGGCTAGAGATGAGAGGTGACTTTAATGTGAGGGCTAGGATTCTTCTTCATTTTCCTCCGAAAGGGGCAACTTACAAAAATACACTTAAAATTAAGGGTCTTTTGAAAAATCAAATGAAACATTTTTTGGAAGTAAAAAATACTGTGTAAAATCAATTGTCACTTTTTTATTAAAAAAAATGACACAGTAAAAAAAGTAATACTGAAAAAGTGGCTCACTTCACTTTTTAAAGTGAAGTGTCACTTTTTTTTTTTTTTTTTATAAGAATGTCATTTTTATTATAAATTGATATTTGTCGCTAAAAAAATTGATAAAAATAAGGTGACTGAAAAAGTAATAAACACTAAAAAAAGTGGCACAAATTAAAAGAAGTTATACATATTAAAATAGTGACAGACAATAACAAAAGTGATAAACACTCAAAAAATGACAAAATTCGAAAAAAGTGACGAAAATAAAAAAGTGAGTTTTCCAAGGATATCTGTTTTGTGCTCTTTCGAATTATGTGTTGTAGGTTTCCATCATTTTTTCACAAGGAAATTCACAGTATCAAAGATTCTTTATCAAGATCATTGGTTCAAAGAATCCGAAGAGATCCCATGCATATCTTTCAACTCCCACCACATCCCCATCAAATATATACATACGTTTTACATATACATATATTTTGCAGATTGGATTTCTGAAAATTGCATAATGAGTAGCTTTTGTGGCAGCAACGATGATTTTAATCCTGTGGTTCTTCACTGTTTTGACAGGTTTGGAGAGAGAGAGAGAGAGAGAGTATGAAATAAAACTATTAGGGTTTATTTTTAAATGACGAGATTTTTTACTTATTACTCACCTTTCACAAGATTTTTCAAAAGGGTTAATTTCACAAATGGTCACTGAAATTACCAGAAAATAACAAAACAGTCACCGAAGTTTTAAATTTGTAGAAACGGTCACTGAAGTTTTAAATTTCTTTCAGAAACGGTTACTGAATTTTCAAATTTTTTAGGCGAGTTTGCGGCAAATTTTAGCAACTTCCGACTACCAAAATTGTCAGTTTCGAATACAGTTGGAAAGCCCAAAATGTCCTCTTCAATTACCACAAAAAATCTCCCCATAACTCCAAGGGATTCGGCAGGAATAAACCCACGAAGTCGGCAACCGAAAACTGTGAAAATTCTGTCAGATTTTCAGATTTTTTGGGCTAGTTTGCGGCAATTTTTCGGTAACTTCCGACCATCAAAACCCCCGGTTTTGGATACTGTTGGAAAGCCCACAATGTCCTCTTCAATTACCATAAAAAAGCTTCCCATAACTCTAAGGGATTCGGTCGGAATAAACCAACGAAGTCAGCTACCCAAACTGGGCATATTTTCAGATTTTTTTAGTAGCCGACTTCGTGGGTTTATTCCGGCCGAATCCCTTGGAGTTATGGAGAGATGTTTGGTGGTAATTGAAGAAGACATTGTGGGCTTTCCAACAATATCCAAACTATTGGTTTTGGTGGTCGGAAGTTGCCGAAAAGTTGCCGCAAACTCGCCTAAAAAATCTGAAAATCTGTGCAGATTTTCACAGTTTCGGTTGCCGACTTCGTGGGTTTATTCCGGCCGAATCCCTTAGAGTTATGGGGATATTTTTGGTGGTAATTGAAGAAGACATTGTGGGCTTTCCAACGGTATCCGAAATCGGCAATTTTGGTGGTCGAAAATTGCCGAAAAATAGCCGCAAACTCGCCCAAAAAATCTAAAAATTCAGTGACCGTTTGTGAAAGAAATTTAAAATTTCAGTGACTGTTTCTGCAAGTTTGAAACTTCAGTGACCGTTTTGTTATTTTCAGGTAACTTCAGTGACCGTTTGTGAAATTAACCATTTTTCAAAAGAGTCTTATATTTAGGGTATATAGCCTAATTTCCTCCTGAGGATATCCCACTGATCCAAATGTAATTAGCCTAATAAAAAAACCTATGGGAAAAATTCATGGGTTAGACTTTATCTTTCATGAAATAAAAAATTAGGCTCCAATGTTTAAATTTACAAAAATCAGGTTTTCCCAAGAATTAATTAATTATATTTTACGATTAATCTATTAAATTAAATACTTAACTGTAATATAATATAATTGACCCGTCCCATCCCATCCCACCCCACCTCCACCACCCCCACTGCTCCGTCGACTATTCCGGTGACCGTTCTCCGGCCGCGCTTAATTTCGGCGACTACTCTGATTCCGAGGTCACAGATATCTTATTAAATAATTAAAATTTTAATTTTCAGGCATAGCTTATTAAATTAATTGGTCACAGATTATTTCGAGGTCACAGATTTATTTATTTTTCATGGAGGTCACAAATTTTTAATTGGTTACAATTTAAAAAATTATTCCACATTTGTTAGTCACCGTTTATATTTTCAGTCATAGGTTAACGAATTTTAAGGTCACAGTCCCAAATCCCAATACACCAACAATACTTGGTCACTGGTTACAAATCGACCAAATATAGGATCAAAGACACTTCATCCCATCCGCTACACCCGTCACCGATCCCAATACACCAACAATACCTGGTTACAAGTCACAGATCGACCAACTAGTTGGTCACAGACATTCAATGTAATTTGTTGAGCCACATGCCCATAGATCTACTGCTGAGCCACACACCCCACCCAACCGCCTTCAATGTAATTTGTTGGTCCACCTACAACAACACAGATCCGCCACATACCCAACAGCACCACAACCACTGACACAATAATACCAAAAAACAAAAACTACCACCAACACCGAGCTTTTTACCACCGCAAAATCGCAGCTGCGAAATCCACCAGACGTTGCTCCGACAAACCACCGAGAACAACCACCGGTTAGCAGCAGCGTCTTGCGCTGCTGCGAATCATAGCAGGACGCTGCTACGATTCGCAGCAGCGTCGTCTCGACAGCATCCTGCAACAACACAGATCCGCCACAAACCCACCACCACCACATCCACCGGCTCAACAATACTAAAAAAAAAACCCACCAACAACACCGAGCTTATTACCACCGCAAAATCGCAGCTGCGAAATCCACCAAACGCTACTGCGAATCGAGAAAACCACCGAAAACAACCACCGGTCAGCAGCTTCTCGCGCTGCTGCGTCATCTCGACAGCATCCTGCTGCGATTCGCAGTAGCGCGAGATACTGCTGCGATTCGCAGATGGATGGATGGAGGGAGGGAGGGGGGAGGGGATGAGACGGCGGCGGCGGTGGCAAGAGTGGGGAGAGAAATGGTTAGAGGGTTATTTAGGGTTTTATATTTAAAATGAATTTGGGGGTGGGGTAGATACTAGGGTGGGTATATAGGTTAATTTAATTTTATAATATCATTATTAATATTAATTGTAAAAGTAAAACTTGATTTTTGATTAAAAAACGTTAAAACCTGATTTTTTAAAATGTGAAAGAAAAGGTCTGGTTTGGTGTAATTACCACAAAACCTAACCCAAAGCTATATTTACCCAACCCATTTAATAAAACCATTCCAATTAGGACCCGACTCGGTATGCCGAAAAGAATAATTGACTATCAACACAAAATCACAACATAACCCTAAACATCAAAAGACGTTCAAGCCTCCCTCTCTGCATCTGAATTGGATCAAAATTATGGCTGTCGCCATGTTTGATGCCCGCCGTTGAAAAAATTATCTTCTTCTCCAGTGATGGTCATTTTCCATTGCTTACTGATATGGACAAAAACACATTTATATACCACCATCGCCCAACCACTGTCTCTTAAAACCCTCGCGACGCTGCAAGAAAAAAGAAACAGTAGGTAATGTTTTGTAAGAAATAAAAAATAATAATAATGAATTCAGCAACTGCTTAAAAGTCTTACAATTTTATATCTCTGACAAGGGGAAAACAATATATTTTTCCCTTCAACCTAATAAAAAAAAAAAAAAAAAAACCATGATTAAACCACAACTTTATTCCCAGGCAAACTTTACAAACATACATTTTTTCCAAGTACAAATTCCCAAATCGATCTCAATTGACGGCACAAATCCGACCAGCAAACCACCACTCTTCTCATGCCTCCATTGCCGTCGACCTAATTCTTAGCTTTTTCTACTCGCTGTTTATCTGTTCAGACCGAAATTTCAGTAGTTCGCTTTGTACGTCAAGGAGAAACTTAGATCTACAATTTTGGTTCCTTCTTTTATCTGGGTTTGATGTGTTTAAGTTGAATGATACATTTTTGTTGTTGATTCGGTGGTTAAGCAACGCACAAATGTGCTAATGAGTTTCTTTAGTTTTGATAGGTTGAAGATCAAGATCATGAGCAAGGAAAGGGTAGAAGATTGTAGAACATGCTAGAATGGAAAAGGAGCTGCCACTTGCAACAAGAAGTTAGAATAGATTCCAAATTCAGTTGTAGTGCCAATTGTATAACAGAATTTTGTTTTAGCCACCTGTACAAAGTTGCTGTAATTTTGTGTATATATATATATTTGTAATCCTCTCCCTTCTACCTTTTTAATTCAGCATTGTTTGTTTTAATTAACAACCTTTCTTTGCTATTTTGTTATATGGTATCAGAGCCAAATGATTGATGATGATGGCACAAGTGTCACTGATTTAAATCAAAACCCAATCCTACCTCAAAACTCAAATCCAAATCCAAATTCTCACGATCCATCTCTTCCTAACAGCCCTTATTTTATTGGTGCAAACGAAAATTCTGGGGCTTTGCTAGTAACACAGATGCTTGACTCCAGAAACTACCATTCTTGGGGGCAAGATCTATGAGAAGAGCCATTCGAATAAAAAACAAACTTGGCTTCATTGATGGGAGTATCTGCTAACCCATTGATGTTGATAGCCCATTAGTAGCGCTGAGATACTATGAGTTGGCGGATCAGTGCAAAATTGACAAATAATTGGATATTTCCTAATTGAGGTCATCTTTGGACATGTTTAAGTATTTTGACCATAACTTTTGCTACGGTTGTCAGAATCACGCCCATTACCCCAATCCGAAAAGGTCTTTCCGCTAATTTCGAATATTTAGCTATATAACCCGGATTGTGCGTTATTTTCATTCAGTTATTGAATAATAAAGAATTTTATAATTTCTCTTAGTGTTTCTCTTGCATTATTTCATGTATTTGTCAATTGATTCCAGTATGCAGAATAATTGCTATTGTGTCCGGCGTATAGTTTTGATGATTACATCGGGAGCACTTGGGTTTATTTGTTAAAATTAAAATCTGATGCTTCAATTGCCTTGCATGATTTCTATACCATGATTAAGACACAATTTGGTTCCGAAATCAAAAATCAAAAAAGTATTTATACTTGTGAAGTGGGAATTCATCGAAACAATTACAGGCAAGCCCAAGCGTGGTTTATTGGTCGGTAGATAATACACAAGTATTAGGACACACAGACAATCTACAGACCTTCTTAACGTTATTAACGATGTCCGTCAAGCGTACATAGTGGTCATGAGCTACCAGAAAATGTGAAAGGGTAAAGAATGAGCGTTAGATGATTTAATGGTCTCGGTCGAGGAGAGTTATGTTAAATTAGCCAGATATTGCCATAACACATGGTTAATCCTAGCTTGACACTTTTTATTGAGAAGGAGGGCGAGAATTGCTTTAAAATTTTCTTCATACATAGCTCTTGGAAAATGTATTTGAGGATTTTGAAACGCGATGTGACCCCTATTCTAGTAGATGGTACAACTATAAAAGTTAGATATGAATGCAAGCTGATTATTGCTACATGTCAAGATATCACATCCAAAATTACCCTCTTACATTCTGTATAGTCGATGGCGAGAATGATCTGTCGATACATTAATTCTTCACAAAGTTGAGGGAAGTAATTGAGGATGTCAAGGACCTTGCATTTATAACTGATCGAGGTCCATCCGTAATAAATGGTATCGTTGAGGTTTTTTCTAATGTAGATCATAGGTATTGCATGTACTATATACAAAGCAACATGAAGATTAGATATCAGAGCAAATGCAACGTTTTATTGTTTAGGAGATCGACAAAAGTTTACATTCCTAGCATGGGATTATCTAATAAAAATGGGGATTGAACAATGGGTGTTGTCACATTTTTCTGGACTTTGATACAACATGACGCTGTCAAATAATGCGGAGTCTCTCAATGCTAATAATCAAGCAACTACAATACATCAATAAAATTGTCAAAGCTATTGTTCCAAATACATTTTCAAGCCATTTGTCTCAACTGAGCATTGAGATGGTACTACATCATGTAAAAATTCAAATGTTAAAACATTTTGCAAGAGATAATGAAATAAAGTATAATCTCAGAAAATTAAGCGAATCGAATTGTAATTACTATACAAAAGAAATATATTTATTTTATATTGATACTTTTAAAAAAAATGATTTAAAAATTAAAGGAGACAAACAAAAATAAGAATTACCGACAAAAAAAATTAAAGAAAACTATAAAAATATTAAAAGTAAAGAAATAATATTAAAATGTTTTAAATTAAAAAAATAACATAGAAAATAATTAAGAAATTTTAAAACAATTAAGGAAAAAATAATAATAAATTAAATTAAATAAAAATAAAAGACCAAAACTCGACTAAGTGATTGCCTATCTCGGATCATATCATTAATGACATGAACTCGGGTATGGGATCAGCGTGAAAATCGTGGAATTAATTGGAAAAGCTGGGAAAGCCCAAATTTAGGTTATAGACGGTAAAATCTTGACCCGCAAATTATTGAACCAAGCAACAAAACAAAAACAAAGTTTGAATGACCTCTTGATTACAAAACCAACGAATCTCGATTTACGAACACTACAAAGGGTGCCTAATTCTTTGATAATTTCTAAGGGTTGAACGCCACAAATATAACAATATTTAATAAATTCGGTACATGTTCAATCAAGAACAAAAGGAGAGAAATCTCATTTAATTCATAATGTAAAAAAAGTTAATATTACAATGAAATAAAGTTTCCTATTTATGCTAAACCTAGAAAAATATGGAAAAACGAAAATATCATTTAAAGATTACAAGAATCTTACCTAAACTAAAATTCTAACAAAATAAGAAAATTCGAGAAAAATTAAAATTCTTGCCAAATTGTTCTCGGCATGTTTTTGTGCGATCGCAAGCCCAAAAGTACCATGTGCTCACGAGACCTTGTGTAGAATTTTGTGCCATTTTCGGAATGTAATTATGGGTGACAATTCGACAACCGAGCTAAAAGTTATGCCCGTTTTCATCAACGCTGCTTATTTTATTTCCAAATATCTTCAAAACTTTGAATCCAACTCATTTTCGCTCATGAGCCATTCACAAAACTTGAACCTTGACTGGTCAACTTCTTTAATTTGGACTCCAAAACTCGATCAAGTGATTACCTATCCTGAATCATATCATCACCTCTCTTTTCGAAAGGATTCGTCTTTGAATCCGTGCTTTGTGATCGTGTAGGGGATAATCAGATTGCTACACAACTCATCACTGCACCACCTGGATCAAATGAAAAATTTATCCTTCCATGGTATATGATCAATTCAAAGCACCCATCCATTTTATAGGTATGGATGTATTGTAGCACAAACACAATCACCTATAGATGTTGTATGAACTCCCACGTACAACGATCCATATGAAAGAAAGACTTAAGCAAAATATGTTTGAATTTGTTAGCTTCCCTCTCAATGAGATATGTGTCCTCGTACTCATAATACATCGTCTCCACCATATCATGCTTAACAATGGAACTTTGCTCTTCATTCCCCACAATATTTTCAACAATTTACTCAACACATCCTTCTATTATTTTATCTACAAATCAACTTACTCTCTTGTGTAAAGTCTTACAAAACATCTTCGCTAACGTCATTTTACCTAGGAAAGGGCATCGGGAGAAGGTAAATTGTTTTGATATTTTTCTTCTCGATTCTTTTCTTTTCGGTCGACGAGTTGATTTTTCGACCATTGCATTAGGTCTTATGCAACTCATACATTCATCACGAATAGCTAAGGTACTTCCCTATGGTATGCTTTTAACTAAAATCTTTAAACACTTTGACATTTCTCTTCACGACGAAGCATTCATTAAATCCTGTCCCATCGACACCATTAATTCTACCACACTTAAACGCATGAAAATAATTAAGAAAGATGGACAATGGGTGGCTAAAACAAAGGGGTTCGACCTGGCTTCGGGGCTTTTCACGCTACCATCCGAAGAAGAGAAAAACGACAATGACGATGACGATGGCGTGCCTCCTACTCCAGGTTCCCCAAGGTCGAGAGGACTTGACGAGGATCAACTTTCACTGTTGCATGGGCAGATGTACTCTTTTACTACGACCGTCGATGGGATGAGATATGGACTTCATCACATACGAGCACAGCGGGACACGATCCTTACACGACAGACTGCTATGCAGGATCAGATGACCACCTTCGTTGTCGACATGTTTGCTCGATTTCCGCATCCACCTTCTCATCTAGCAACACAGTTTTCATTTTTGCTTTAAAATTGCAATCAATAGTTGGACTATGGTTGAATCTTTTGATTCCGTATTTAACTATGCTTAAATACTGCAATGATCATGTAATGTTTATTAATCTTTGTTGCTCTCTAAATCTCTATGATTGCTTCTTTTTACTTGATTGCGTACTTTTTGCTATGTTAAAAGGGGGAAGAGATGTAGATAAGATTTGCATGATTGTGTTTAACACTGGGAAAATTCCAGTGAAATAGACCGGGGAAATATATGTGTGCAAATTTTTTCTCTTATCAATTTGTTTAATTTCTACATTGCAAATCATCGTGTTTGTTATAAACAAAAGGGAGAAATTGTTGACCTATAGTTGACGTCTCGTTTTGATTATCACAAACAAATTGTGTTTATTTCTAACAAATTGATTTCGAGTGTCTATAGTTATTATTGCACAAGAATAAAATTGATGACACAAAGCTCGAGGTCAAGTTATTAGCATTCAAGGATCGACATGGAAACAAAATTGATCAATCGAGGCTATGAAGAATGATATTGAAAAACCCGCAAAAAGATGCCTCAACGCGAATCGAGACAAATGTCGAAGTACGGTCAAACAATGCATGTCAAGATGTTCAAAACAAAGTACTTAGACTTTTCACAATTATATGTAAAGGTAAAACATTTCAATACCTGGTAATGAATTGTGATGAGCTCAAAATTTTGATTTTACGATCGAAAAATCACGACAAAAATGTTTTACTCAAATAATATGTTTTTAAAGGTAAAAATTGAAACACATATTTTTAAACTATGACAAATACTTCGAAAAATATTTTTAAACGTCCCTCGAATACCTACATTTGATAAAATTCAAAAATGAGGAAGTTCCGAACCAAAAAGGGTTACCGAACGTCCGATACGCACATCGGACGTCCGGTATGGCCAATTTGACTCCAATGGTAAAAAATTTGATCGTTCTATTTTTTCTGACAAAACAATGGCTAATTGATCGTTCGGTATGGTACGCCCGGTACAGCAGAGTTTTTGACCGTTTGAGTGCTATAAATACCTCACTCATTCTTTACTTGTAACAACTTTTCTTGAGCATTAAAGTAAGGCTTTTATTGATCACAACTACCTTATTCTCTATC
The DNA here is from genome assembly GCA_019097785.1 of Fraxinus excelsior. Lineage (NCBI taxonomy): Eukaryota > Viridiplantae > Streptophyta > Magnoliopsida > Lamiales > Oleaceae > Fraxinus > Fraxinus excelsior. The sequence continues at coordinate 20,084,064 of CM032639.1, read as the reverse complement.
TTTAGAAGATCAAAAGTATTAAATTCTTGAAAAACTTTTGAATGATTTATTGTGAAAATCCTTATTTCTTCAAAACGTTTTTCAACCTAACACTTTGAGCTATACTTATTTCCATCTATTGAAGTATTTGCATCTTCTCTTCTTGTTCTCAACTTTGAATTTATTGTTCGATAAGAAGAGAAGATTTCTCTTGTAAATTCATTTCGAATTGTAGGTCGTGTTGAGGTCCCGAAAAGCTCAACAGTGTACAATGATCGGTGTCCTTGGTTGTAAGTCACCGACAGCTTTGTAAATGGTTGGTTTGCACCATAAGTCAATCAACATAGTGAAAAAAGCCTTGCTCGTACCGAAGAGCTTGGTAATAAGGGATGTAGATCATTGCGTTGGACTGAACCTCTATATTATATCGTTTGCACTCTCTAACCCTTTTACTTAACATTTTTACTTTGGGCAAGTTTATATCGTTTCATTTACATGTTTACTTGTGTTTAGTTTATTTCTCCATCATTTGTGTGTTCATTAGATTAAAATCTTGAGTAATTAACGAAAAAGTTTTAATAACCAATTCATCCCCCTCTTGGTTAGCCAATTTTGGGCTTTTAGTTGGCAATGGATTCATCTCCGACAATCAAGTTAGGTCTGGGTTTGTGAGGGAAGCTAACAAAGAAAAGCTAAGATGAAGATTTTATTTTTGAGACATCTTAGAAGAGTGTTAAGAAGTATTCTTTTATGTCTAACCTCTTACTTGTCCCTCTTGGGATCTAATGGCATTCTAGTTATTCAAGTATAATGCAATGTAGAACCACGAGTTTTTAACACTAGTCTAGGTGACAACACCGCACAATAGCAATAACTCAATGAATATGATACAAAAAATGACGTGGGAGTAGGTCAATAGACAAAGTGAAGTAGATTTCAAGATCAAACCAAGATGTAAATGGTACAAAAACATAAAACTATAATGGTTGCAAAGGGATTTATGCAAAAATTAGGTATCGAATATTTAGAAACATTTTCCTTGTTGCAGCACTCGTTGGATCAATGATTGCTCTTGCAACACAAACACATATGATTGATTTTTGAACTTGAAGTGAAATCTACTTCTTAAAATAGAAAGCTAGAAAAGGAGAATATTCTTACGTCGAAGTGCATTATGAATTTTTCGTTCCAAGGGAGAAGAAGACATTTTCATAGTCATGAACACTTTTTATTGGGCCAAAACATATACCTCGTACTTGGTGCTTTGAGGTTGTTATTTTGTATTTCATATGAGCCATAGTTGCCCTCCATGTATATAAGAATACTTGGCTGTGTGTCTATTTGTTGATGGTTTAATCTTTACTACCAAAGAACCTGATATTGTCACAAAGGTTCTTCCCAAATAGAGATTCTTCTTAGAGAAATGATTGGAATTGTCCAACAAGACTGATGCACTCAGTTCAGAATTTGAGACAAAATTCTCTTAGCATTTGTTTGATGTTTTACCATGCTGGTGTAGTTGATAATAATCTTTTCAGCATTTTCCTATGTTGCGTATTACACATCTGTGTTCTCATAAAACAAAAAGCACGATATTTTCCATCTTCTTTAGTCTCTATTCATTCATAGCTCGAGACTTATCGAATCTCCACGGCATTCTTTTCTCCTGTTACAGCTAAGAAGTGCTGCTTTGTAGACTCCCTCTCTCAAAAGAGTGAATATGGCATTGTGATTGCAATTGCAATTGCAATTAGAATCCTCCCAACTGACTGACTTCTCTTATAAATCAAATTTGATCAGAATATTCATTTCAACAATTGGTATACCTTATCAAAATCTTAGTGTTCATCCTATGAATAATAATTTATTCTGTTCAATAGTTGTCCCGTTAAACCAACTTTTTCTCCAAGATAAGATACAACTATACCGCATATTCTGAAGAGTGCTTTGGAATAGTAATAGCTTTCTAGGAGATTACATCGTCTTAACTGAAATATTGAGCACTACAAAAAAATAACGGATTTCATGACAAAAAAACATTATCTCAAAAATTGAGATTTTGTTGTAAAGCTAATTTTAACGACAACAAGATGCTTGTAGCGGACATTGTCGCGCTATATGAGTCACGGATTGTATTTTGTGACAACTTTCGCCCATTCATCGCATTAATAAACTCGCAATACCATTTGTTTGATGCAGAAAGTACGAAATAGCAACAAGATATTTGTTGCCACATGTCATCGTAATGCATATTTGTCATGAAAAATTAAAAGAGTGATCGCAACGATTATTCCAATAATGTTTTTATGAGGAAAATATTTGTCGCGAATATTATTTTAAACATATTCTATTTCACAACACATGCTTGTAGTGATATATTTTTAATAACAAGCCACATTTGTCACGAAATGTGATTTACAATATGTTTGATATGCTGCATAATATATATTCTTGCAAGAAATAAAAATTTGTCGCTATAAGTTTCCCACAAAAATAATTTTACACCTTGCTTACTCTTGTTTTTGGCGACATTCATTATTTGTCGCGCCTTCTCACATTTCATGACTACTTTTTATATCGCCTTATTTCTTTGATACATATTTTATTCACCACAACCTTTGCGACAAATTGTTCAAATTTGTGGCGCGTTAAATCACTTATTGTGTCAATTTTTTTTATGTAGCGAAAAATCTTGATGCAAAATCACAGTTTTGTTCCAGTGGATAACTCGAATTCGTCACGAGAGTTCCTGCATAATTCTAAGGAGAACCGAATCATTGAATATTGCTTAAGCAAGACAAGGTTTTTGACCGCGAGTTGAAAATACCAACTCAAAGGTTACAACCTTCCCCTACTACAAAAAAACATGGCTTTAAGAACCGATTTTTCGTTGTTAAAGCTACGATATCCAAATGTACTTCACATCGAAAAAGTAGGTGAAATTGCTATTTATGAAGTTATCGTTTCTTTGTTTTTTCTTACTTCTTGTGTGTGTGCAAGTTATATTAAATGAGCTGTATCTTCTTTAAGCTATTGTAAGTTTTGGAAAGATCTCGAACAAGCAAAAGGGGGCAGCTGAGGAACTTGGTGTACCTGCTTCTCCTGGGCAGAATTTTCTTCAATGGTTAGAAGAAAAAACTGATTAATAACTTCGTGAAATGAATAATATGTCCATTAATTTTAGGCACTAATACGATTTTGTTATGATTTGTCATTGTCTCGTCTTTGCAGGGAAATTTGGATAGTGATCTTCCTACAAAGCAGAAGACAAACACATGCACGGTAATGTATACCAGAGGAACAACGGGAGAACCAAAGGGTGTCATTCTGAATAATGGCGCTTTCATTGCTGAAGTTTTATCTATGGATCAACTTCTCCTAGAGTCTACGATCGGATATATGCAGATATAGAGTTTGCAAGTATTATTAGAATGTCAAATTCTTGTACTTAATATTTCGGGTGTCTTCTTGCTTAGGCATAATGGATATGAGCTGGTACAGGGGCGGACCCACGAAGGGCCCAGCGGGGGCGGCCGCCCCCACTGAAAAAAAAAAAACCAAAAAAATAAATTTTTTTTTTTTTAACAATTTTTTTAGCTTATTTTTTATCTCGAATGTAGCGAGAATCTGATGAAACTCATGTTTTGTATGTAATTTTTTTCTCTTTAATCTTGTTACATGTTCTTCAATCTCATAGAGTTGGATGGTTAAATTTCCTTCCCACTTGAATACAGTTTGCCAGAAGGGCTTGGAGATGATTTGACAATTGAAGTCCACGATTCGAAAGGAAAGTATTTTGGCCACGTAGTAGTAGGTGGCTAATATTGCTGAAGAATTGGTATATTATGTAAATCTCATTTTGACCGCCTGTGATTGCAAAAAGTGTTGCATGGTCAGAGTGAATATATTTGTGGGTTTGATGCAGGGTGAGAACTAGTTGGGAAAATGCAACTAAATCTAAATTATTCAACAACTCCAAAAAAAAAAAATTTTCGGGGGCGCTGCCCCCGAACCCCCATAGGCCCCCACCCCTTCAACTTTAGCGAGTTGGCTCCATCCCTAATCTCGCCTCCACTCAAAAAATAATCTAGGTCCGCCCCTGAGCTGGTATGCATACGACTAGTTTGTGTCATTGCTGACCTTAATTGTAACAATTATTTTCTTTCACTTCCTCTTCTCTACATGAATAAGAGATGCTGACACTAAGTTAAGGAAATTGGAGGAAGGACTAAAACTGTTGGACAAATTGGGCTTTGATAAGGTTACTGATCTTATTTCTACAGTTAAATCGTTTCCTTGCTGATTTCCTACCCCTTCAAATCTTGACAGATTTCGACAAGTATAAACTAATAAACTTTTGAATTTATGAACTTTTGATTAAAAAATTAAAGGGTAATCATAGAATTAGCTGATCTCTGAAGGTGCCCTTCATTTCTTACGCTACAGGTTGATGTATAATGTATGTGAATTGTCACGCGTTTTCTAGAACATAAGTTATATTGCAAGTCTATGGTGTCAAATTTTGTTATATATGGATGGGGTTAGAGTGTCGAACTCACAATGAATATAATTTAATTATATATTAAGCACTATAATTGTGCTTCTATTTTATATAGATGAATGAATCAATGCTTTATCTAAACTAGTGATGATTGTGACAAACTGAATGCATAAATGCAAGTTATATAAATTAATCAAGAGCCTAAGGAATGATTTCATCCAACTATCAAATATGATTTTAAAAATCCTAATTATCTCTAATCAATTTTCTATATTTATAAGCAAGAACCGTAACATAATTCTACACCCTCTCTCGAGTGTTGGGTAAAAATTAATCTTAGAAATTAATTCCAATATTTCTATTTCGAATTAAAATCAAGATTTATCAAGATCGTGATTCTTAGATGAAACAAACTTCATAAATTCTATAGCTTCTCTCAAAATCCATAAAATCTAGGTTGTGTTATTGTTGTGATCATACCTTAATTCCCATCTCTCGACCAGAATTGACTAGCATCGAATCATTTAATTAGTGATCAATTAATTGAAAGCATTAAATCAACCACACAAATAAATAGAATTGAAAAATCTCATAAACATAACTAAAACAAAATCGAATCATATCCTTGAGTTTTGGCTAATCAAACCCTATTTTTTTCATGATACGAGACATAAAATCTATACAATTCGTAAAGAATAACATGAAGACAAGAAACATAAAACTATTTTTTGAATGGTTGAATCAATCTTCTTCACCAAGTTGCCTTTGCCTCCTTGATTCTTGTCCATTTCAATTCTTGCTCTAGACACGATGAAATGGTGGTTTAAAAGTGGTCTTTAGGATTGTATTTATAGTATTTTGAAGTCTTGAAAGGGTTGGGGTCGGATTAGGCATAGAAAAGAGTCCAAAAAAAAAAAAAAAAAAAAATCTTTTCTAGCCCAACAGAGCCCAGGCACCACAATCGTGGCATTGCGACCCCCACTTTCGGGTGGAAAAAAGCATTGCGCATCCTTCAATACTTTTATCATAACGTTTTTTTCGATATTCGATTGAGATGATTCAAAATGCGTTGGAAAGATAACTCAAAGGGATACAAATTTACTTTAGATGGATTTTTCTAATTCTAATGTTTTCTATGTTAAAAATGGGTCTCCATATCTAACTAAAAATCTAGAACATACTTGTGCTTTAAAAATTGATTTGTAAAGATATTTTGATCATATTTCACTCTTTCTTGACTTCTAGTTGCATCTGGTTGATTCCTAGCAATCTTCAATTATCTTTTGTGGTGAATCAACTATTGAAAAGTTGCAATTTAGTTCTCGAACTTTGGATTTCACTATTTTTCATCGTCATTCATTTTCTTCTTTCAATTTAGCCTCCAATCATCAAGTTTTCATTGATTCGTGCCAAAATCATTCTTTTCTCCGAGTTTCACATCATTCACACCAATTCACCTAACCTATAAAACAACACGAAAATACAAATCAAAATGTTCCAAAACTCTAAGAATCAAACGAAATAACGTGATTAAGTAGCATTAATATCATGAGTGGAACACACTCATCATGTTTGCATCTTTTTGTGTGTGATTTAGAACTAAAATTCGACTAATTGTTTCTGGTTAAAGGTTGCCACGATGTGTTTGGTCAAGAAGGTGGATGTTCTGAACTTCGTTTCTACACAAAAGGCGTTGACATTGGCACGTATCAGAATGTAATAAAAGTCTTTCTATTAAGTTTTGATATTACAATGTATTTGTGAATCCTAGAATTGTACATAAAGTTGGGAGTTTTGTGAAAGTTGACTTCCTAATGGTTTAATATTGTGATCTTTCTATGGTCTGATGTTGTACTCGAAGGATAAGAAAGCCGACTTCCTAATGAAAACTATCACTATTTTGTATTCTATGTTCATATGTTTGTTTAAGGCAAATCAAGTTTTTTTTTTTTGATTTATTACAATAATATGTTTTATATTTGTTTTGTATGGATTAATGAAATTATTATCAATTTCATGCAAGCCAAAAAAATATTTTTAATTTTGCTGGTGAATTTGAAATTTTTGTATAAATAGAAAAAAAATACAAAATAAAAAAAATGTAACATAACCAACGACAACAGTCAAAAAATATTGCAAAAAATAAATATATGAACATAAACAATAGGCAAAAATGTCGCAAAAAGGTTATTAACGGCATTCAACGAACGTTGCAAAAACTTAAATGCAATACTTAATGGACGTTGCAAAAAAACTAAATGCAACATTCAGTGAACGTTGCCAAAAAAAAAAATGTTCGCTGAACATCTTTTGCAACATTCTTTGAACATTGCCGTACCCTTCAACTCTACGCGACATTCCATTGTAAAAGAGTGTTTTTGTTGTAGTGAATTAATAATCAATTAAACATATTGTCAAAACACACTAAAGATGGGATATATCAAGTTGTTACATCGAAATCCGAATTCCAAATACCGTATGCCTTACATATCATCATTTCATGATCGGGAGTTAGAAGGAAATTGAAAATTTGGAATATTTAGTTTTCTAAGCATGCTTCGCAACGTTTTTCTATAAGGTATTGTGTTTAGTGAAGAGTTATTCAAATAGTTTTCCTCCGACGTCAATTTTTGGTGTAATTTACTTTTTAATGCTTTGATATGAATGTTTATGCGATTGTTTAATTGGATTAATATCCTTAATCATTTAGAACCAATAAATAGTTGCTACTTTTTATTGTTGTTTTTTTATTTTTGTATATTTGGGTCTAAACGAAGTGATATATATTCCTAACAGCTTCCTAAACATAAGCATACTATTTTGAAATATCACTGCCTAATGCCTTTAGGAACGAGTTTCTTTAAAATTGCGAAGCTACTAGTCCTATTAATTCTTCAACTAATTCAGTGTTGGGAAATTATTCTATATGAGGTTGTTTGACTTATTTTTTAAGTGTAACTCATTTTTTCATTTTGGAAGATTAAAATAGATTTATGTTCTCCTTCGTGAAAGCATCGAGATCATATATTTACTTGTCAAAAATGAAGCTCGAGTAAGTTATAAATTGGACTTCGAAGTGTACCTATTGAAAGAGGTTTATGTGTTGGTGGGAAAATAATAGTTGTTTGTCCCAAATAAAAAAATAAAAATTGAAAAGGCAAATACTGGTTTATATGTGGCGACATTTGATTGTGTAATGATATGTAGCATATAGGTTCTCTCTACGTGCGAGTTCCTCGGGTGCAAATCATGGACGGAATGGCACCTTAGGCCATTGAACTCATGTGCGAGCTCGACTTGTAGGTACGAATGTCAAACCGAAAGTGGCCCATGAGTAGGGTCCACAATTTGCCTTAGTTTCCTTTTTTTTAAAGTTTAATCTACTTTTGCAGCTTCTACAACTCTTGAAACTCCAGTGGTTATAGCCTGTGTTAATAGATTGCAAATGACATTTTGAAGGATGAAATTATTTTCCATTTATGAGCCGACAATAGAGCTTGATTTTTTCCTTGTTCCACAAATGAAATTCCCATCTTTGTCTGCATTTATTTGTGTGTCTATGTCTACCCGAGTTTTTCGAGTTTCTATCCTCATTGTGATTGTGTTCATATATATTTAGTTCGCCATTGTAGAAACTTGGTACTCAAATTCCACAGATTTCTTCTTTTTATCTTGGGAGAGACAGACTCTTAACAAAACCTCGAACACTTAAGGTGAGGGAGTTGAAATAATGAGGTTCGACACAAACTACACCTAGAGGGGACGAAATAAAAACTTATAATTAATTAGCAACAAGTCACTATTAATTATATCAAGATGGTTAAACAAACAATTCAATTTTTCCTAAATTTAAATACCGCAGTTATTAAAGCAATAAACAAACACAAGGAATGATCACGAAGAAACTCTAACTAGGTAAAAACTCCGGAAACTTTGTCAATCAGAAATCAACTATAAATAAATTTTGAACTTACAGTCTAGAGATGGCAAAGGGCCGAGCCGGCTTACTTGCACGAGCTCGTGGCTCGTTGAAAAACGAGCCGAGTGATCGCTCGGCCTAAGAGCTTGCCACTCGTGGGTGGCTTGTGGGCCGAGCTGAGGTTTAGCTCGTATTTTTTTTGCCTTTTACTTTACATTTTCTAAACTTAATAGTTAAAAATTGTACACAAACAACTTGTTACGTGTACAGTTTTTTTAAAACATTATAAAAGTATTAAAATAAATTTTTGTGATGAATATGGTTAAATTAAATATCACTTACTTGACTACATGCAATTTCGACATATTTATCTTGCAGTTGAAAATGAGCGTCTTCCAATCCTTCACACACATTAATGCTTCCAAAATATTTTCTTTCAGTCAGCTCCTGACCTTGGAGAGAACCCTCTTACCTGCATTAAAAGCAGATTCCGAAACTACAGTGCTAACCGGATGTGGTAGTAGATTTTTTACCATTGTAGAAATTACTGGCCATCGACGTTCACACCTTCGCCAAAATTCAATTACTTCTTCTGAACTTTTTCTAATTGTTTTGTTACTAAGCGTAGTATGATTAAAGTAATCAATTAATTCAGCAGACAACACATTTGTACTACTACTCGATATTTGAGTACATGCAGTGGAAGACAAACTACTACTAGTACTAGAGAAACAACATGCAAATGCAGTTGAATCATATCTATATGAGTTCATGCTTTTGAATAAATTAAAAACTTCAGTGTCATCATCTGCTATATCAGTGGGAGGAGTAGTTGCAGAGCCGGAGGGTACCCGATTAATATGAGTACCCATTCATTGAGCATATAAACCATTCATTTCACATAAAGTTTGTTCCAAATTTCTATAAGTGATAGGTACATTAAAAGTTAAAGCTTGTGAAATTTGATCAATTACAAATTTAGTACTCGATAAATTATAACGAGGGTCTATGACACATGCTAACAGAAATAACATAGACAAGTCTTCCCAATATTTTCTAAACTTTAATTCTATGGAATATATAACCGAACCAAAACCGGGGTTATCTTTAAATCTATGAAAAGCCCTAACAATTATATAAAGACGTTCGATGACCATACAACTAGTGGGATAATAAACAAATATATATATATATATAGAATCATAAAATCCTGTCAATTTTTTTTTTTAAATTTTAAAAACTAAACTCCAATCGGACTCAATCAAAATAGTATCGTCTTCGTTTTTAATATGCCTATTGTTATAAAATTTAGTTATTAAATGTTCAAAACTTTCACGTGATTTTAATAATAAGTAAGTGGAGTTTCATCTATACCCTACGTCACTAATAAATATTTTTGTATGCGTCACTCTAGCTTGGGCACAAAATTTCTTAAATGCTTGTTTTCTACTAGGTGCAATCGTGATATATACTAGTACATTCCTAATTCGTTGAATTTCATCATTAACATGTTTTATACCGTCTTGTACTATTAAATTAAAAATATGGCATATACATAGAATATGAAACAAAAAACCACCAAAATCGGGCTGAGATACTCAGCAATTTATCCATGACAACCTTATTTACACTAGCATTGTCAAACATAAAAAAAAAAGAATTTTACTCTCGGAACGATATTCTTTAACAATGTTTAGAATAACATTAAATATGTTTTTAGCATTATGAGGGAATTCAATAATTTCAAAAACAATAATTATTTTTATGCATGACTCAAAGTAGGTCTATATAGTGTGTAGTTGCAGTTATATAACCTCTTTTATTAATCCCTTCCCACATATTCGAAGTTAAACATATAACACCCCCATATTTTTGTACATCAAAAATCAATTATTTCTTTGAATTAAGGAAATATTCTATCGTATCAGAACGAAGAGTATTTCGACTCACCCCAACGTACCTCGATTTAAGATATTGTTTCACGTATTAGACGAAATGTTGGTTGTCTGCTATTGCTAGTGGCAACTCAGTTGCAGCAACGAACTTTACCATTCCCATGTTTGGCCGCACATGTTATGTAGTGACGATTGAGGTGGGTGGTCCCAATGTCTTTTTACCATGCCAAGCGTTGTTGACAATATTTACATACTGCTTTAATTTCTGGAACTCTATCGACCACACAACATGTTTAAACCAATTTAAAATATTCCCAACATTTTGCCTGTTTTTTTTTCTTTTCTCTTCCTTATTGCATCGAGAATATCTACTACAGGTTCATCATCCCGTTGCCTACTTTTTCCCATTTCTCTTCCTTATTGCATCGGGAATATCTAATATAGGTTCATTATCCTGTTCCAAATCAATTGAATGACTAGCCACATGAGTATCGAAATTCTAAGTATTTTCTGAAATGGGTAATTCATTTAGATCGACAAATTCATTCCCATATTGACCGTGGGATGTGACGGTGATTCGCCTCTGACACCGAACAAGTTTTCAACAAAGGAGCGTTGATCCATTTGTGAATTGAAAATTTGTAATTGGATAATTAATATTGACTAATTGAAATTGAATGTTGAAGTAGAATTGAGAAGTGAATATAGATTATGCAGTAGTGTAGAAAATCGATTGACGATTAGAAGTAAAATGTATAAGAGTATAGAATGACATTGATAATGAAATATAGAGAGTAGAGTAGAGTAGAGAATGAGAGATTGATAGTAAGTTTGGTGGAGAAAATGGATGAATGTATGAGTATTTATAGGCAAAATGAAATTGAAAAAAAGTATAATGATCGAAACGGTCACTGGATTTAGCTTTTAATTTTTTTTTCGAGCCACGAGCCAAGCGGCTCGTGGCTCGAATTTTAGATGAGCTTGGCTCGTTAGCCGCTTGGCGAGTTGCTGGCGAGCATCTCACATCATAACGAGCTGAGTAGGCTCAGCTCGGGCTTGAGCTCATCTTTTTTATGAGCCCGAGAGGCTCATGGCTCATTTTTTACGAGCCAAGCTGCCGAGTTGCTCGGCTTGGTTGCCACCACTATTACAGTCCACCAGATACGACTACCACTAGTACTTTCTGACCTCCTGACTGCAATTCCACAGCTCTCCTAGATTGCGTGTTCCCGTACCAACTCCAGATGCAGTTTTCAAAGCCCTCCTAAATTGTGCGCTCCTGCAGCAACTCTCGGCTTTATGAATTCACATATCTCCTGTGGATCAACGAAGAACTTCACGTTCTTAAACAACTAGAACTCCAGTCACATTTCCTTGATCTTTAGCACACTGAAAGATATGTAGAAAAGTAGAAATTTGGTATTTGGATTAAGTGATTTTGATGTTTTTAATGCCAAGAACAATATACACTTTGAAGGTTGAAAGCTTATAGATGAGTTGGAATAAGAGGATGATAAGCAATATGAGTTTTTTTTTCAATGATCAACCTTGTAAAAATCATGTTTCGGGGTTGAATATGTAGGACAAAAAGCTTTAAAAACGTGAATTAAAATTTTCCAGAAAACCCTGTCGCTTAATCGAAAGTTGGGCGACAGACGAGTGATGGTGTGCCACTTGAGCGAAGCCCTAGCGACAATGTTACGATTTCTACCGCTTGAGCCAAGTCATGGCGATAGTCTAGCGAAATTGCGATGCTGTTTTTCTTTCTTTTCCATTCTCGAACCCTAGACCTAATGCAATTCAATTTCTACTATTTACAACTTACTCCTTGACTTTTATAACATATTAGTTTAAGTACATTTTGTTCATAAACTTGCCAATTACATCAAAAAAATATAACAAGCTCCTCATTTGACATTTTGTAACAAAACTACAATCTAAAGTCAAGGTAGTAGTAAAAAAAATTACAGACTCATGATTGACACAACCAACACTAACTGTCTTATTGAACTGTGATTTTTCCTTTTTCTTTGTAAACATGTTTCGTGAAACAAACAACTCAATACCCAGTGTAAATGCGTGGAAAACAATAATAAGTGTAAAAGCAATTCAAACATTTATATCTCATAACACATCATTTCAGTTTCATACCATAAGCTAAATTAAGACATAATATCAATGCAACCCATCATACCAAAATGAAACATTGATACTACAAAACATCAAACTTTATCTAGCAATACTGAAATGATCATTTAATGCCTTTGAGTAAAAAAAAAATTAGATATATCATGTCTATCATATACATCCAAAAATATCTACTCCATCATAAAAAATACTACTCCCCATTTTTGTCACAAAATGACAGGGGATAACTTAGTAACTACGTAGTACCATCAACTCCATCCGCGACATCAACATCAGTCCCTCATCAGAAGTTGTATCGTCATCCTAATGTCTCTTAATCCAGTATAAGCCACACTGTAAATAGTCAATTGTCCTACGAAGTGTAACAAACTCGACTGTATGACGATCCATTGTGGCTCTCAGCTGAGTGAACTTGGACATCATCTGAGCCTGGTGCACAATAAGCACAATCATTTGTCCTATTAGGGAAATCGATAGATCGACCGGGACAGATGTAATATCGACAGGTGGAGGAACAGACTCAGCGGGATGAGCCATCACCGTCCTCGTAACTCTAAAAGCACGTAGAATCTACTAGCAAATGAACGAGGGTAAATCAATGGAATCACCATGTAACAAGGTGTAAAGAAAACGAGCCTTCTCTATAAGCAATGAAGAAGTATGGGAGACATGCCTCAGATTTATGCAAATAATGTGCAACAAAATCTGTCGGTCGATAAGAAGAGAACTAGTGCGAATCGCACTAGGACCTCCTTCCAAAGGTGTGTTAAACACTGTCGAACGAACAAGAGAGTCTACCGAAAGGATATCAGGTGATAGATATAAAACACCGGGTGAACGACTTGATGAATATGGGCAATACTCGACAAAACATCGGGAACGATCTTAATAGTCTTACCCCTAAGAAATACCCTAAAAGTAGAGCTGCTAACATCGTGAATGTTAGCATAAAACTCGTAAATAAGAAGACTAGGATGAGACTCTAAATCTACAAGTAAATGATCCCAAACCTAAGAAGTGAAAATGAGAATTGATTCGGGAGAAAGGTCAAATAGGACTACCTCTTGCTCCACTAGAACGGGACGCAATGAAAACTGGTTCCCGAACACCTCCTAGGTAGTAGCGGATATGAACTGTGTCCTACTGTATGAAGTGGAGGTACCAGGGGTGTCTGAGCATAATTACTAGCCTTCTTAGGGGGCATCTAAAATGTGTAAAATAAACACATCAAAACCTCGACTGAACACAAAATGCATGATATGCATGAGATGCATGAATGCATGCAAAATGTGGCAAATAGTACATATACAACAACGTAGCTTAGTATGGATGCACACAAGGATACTGTGATGCCTAGACACAGGTGACGTGAAGACATGACTTGTACTGTGATGGCATGCCGTAGTGACATGAAGTCACCTCGCGGTGCCAACACCAATTGCAATACAAACGACATCAACAAAACTAAGCTAACATATCGAACGTGATCAAATGTGTGAAAGAGGATCGACGAAAAGACATGAACCATAATTAACATAAAAAATTGTATCGAAAACATGGTGTTGTAATCCTATAAGTCCAACCACGATATCAACCAAGACCTCCAAAACTCAACCACAATCACAAACAATCACAACTACGAACCAACAACTTCTAACCCAATTACCTCCAAATGCTAAGCCTCAACTAACAAAAATTCAAAAAAGAATGCCACATGCTTGCCAAACTGTAGAATTCAAGAAATATGCACTCAATTGACTAAATGTAAGATGAAACTTCATGAAGTTAGTCTAAATACAAAATGCAATTGATGAAATTGAAGTAGAACCATCAAAATCCTCAAAACAAAATGCAAAAATTAAAAAAACGAGGGTTTTCGAATTTTACCTTGAAAGTGTGAGAAAAAAAAAATCAAATGAGTGGAAATCCACTAAATGTTGGAGGTAAAGTGACCAATACAAGATGGAAAGAACGAATTTGGAATGGTGTGTCAAATAGTGAAGCAAAATGGAGAAGGAAATGAGGTTTTTGCGAAAAACACGTGAAAAAGAACGTGTAAATTCAAACGGTCGGGCTATTGCTCGAGAGAAAGGCGAGCCATAATCGAGCGAAATAGCCTCTAATTATATTGCTCGAGCCTAGCTCAGCGATAGGCTGGCAAACAACTTTTACCAAAAATAGCACTGAATTTTTGAAAATATCGAAAAATAGCACCTTTTTTTTTTCGAAATCACATTTTCGACATACCGATGAAATCAAAATGCATGTGTTCACAAGTAATGCATTATAAATAAAAATTCATACTCAAATTAAGTTCAAATGGAGTAAAGTGTAAAAGTGATTCACGTGTGTTAAGTGCCACTATTTTTTCGTGAATATGATTCCAAATCTTAAATTTGTGAGAAATGACATGCGAATATCACTATTAAATAAGTATTGTTCCTTACAAATGAATTCAAACCACCCATAAGATTATTAGTACCTTAAAATGATCTTAATTATAAGTATTAAGTATATTTTTCTTTTCTCCTCATGAATTTGAACATATATTTTTTATGTCATATTTCTCAAATATTACATCTTATGTGTAGAATCTTGTACATTAAGCGACTAAAATGACCCCTATAATGAGTTTTTGGCCGGTTAACCCAAGTCGGTTGACCATAGACACCTGGTTATAAGAAACCCCTCGAGATTAATTACTCGAGTCAAATAAGCTTCGAAAAAGAGTATAAGATGAACCAACTTTTATTTATGTATTTGATTATAGGAGAACTATATGTGAGTTTAGATCATCTAAAAGAAGGTCAATTCACGTTTAAGGTTACCTTACCAACAGATGACGACAATCCCAAATCTCATACATGCAGTCCAAACTCACTCACAAGGTCGCGGTATGTACTGTGCAAATTGTATATGACGAAACATATACTCGGCCTTAAACCCTAAACCTAACCAAGTAATGGAAAAAATTATAGATCAGATGAATGCATACTCGGTTACAAATGCTATGTTTAAGAGAACCATGAAATGTCTAGTAGTACAAAGACATTTTTTTATTAAAAAAAATAAAAAACTTAAATAAAACAAACAAAAATCAAAGCAAAACAAAAACAAATAAAATGCATGCAAGACTGAATGGACTCAATGAGCTGCACATACATATACCTAAGTACCTAACCAAAGAGGTACATGGATGCTCTTACCTCTAAGAGCATGATCAATCTCACGACCTTTTAGGTCACTCTTCTTAACCAACACCTTTTTAGAAGTAGAAGTGATTCTAGTTAACTGAGTCATCATCTCAATTAAATGACTAACTTGATTTACGAGGAAGTTGACCTTGCTCGAGAAATCCTGACTTTTACTTCTAGTTGTGAGTTTACAAGAACTAGATCTTGTGTGTCCCTACTCACGACAATGGTGTTAGGTGGGAATAAACTTAGGTCCAAACCAACTAGAATGTTGTTACCGATTTATAAGACGATTGGCCTTAAGTTATCTAGTAAGTCTCGACCTTAAGATATTCTTACCCTTGGGTTCATGATTAACAATATTTCAACCTTTGTAGGTGTCTGGGACGAACGCGGTCTTGGATGTACTAGCATTAGTATTACCATTTTAAACGTAACCTAGACCATGCCTCTTTCCAACATGCTTGTTCATCCCTCACAGATTATCGAGTTTTTGCGTACTACTCATAAATGAATGGAGATATATGTTAGATTTTTCAAGATTACTTGTTAATGATTTAACTTTGGCTTCTATGTTCTCATTAACAAGCTTCAACTAACTCAGATTTTTGGTAGAGTCCTAAAGGTCAACTATAAATTTTTCTCCCTCTCTCTTTTAAGTTCGTCAACCTTTTTCAGAACATCTTTATTGACCTTCTCGATTTTAAGACTCTCCTCAAATAATTCACGATAAGACTTATGAATATCGGTCTCACCCTCATAATCTTCCTCAGATTTCTCACTATGTTCATTATTCTTTACCGTTTTACTTTCTTTATCAGATTCAATCTTAGCTATAGACGTGAAGGCCATAAAATCTTGTCTATACTCACCACCAGAGGTATCACTTTGAACACTCGAATCTGATTCATCATCGCTCAAGTTCACTGCTAATGCCTTACGTCTTCCTTTATTCAAATCTTTCTTCAAGTTAGGACACTCATTCCTATAGTATCCAAAACCTGGCACTCATGACATCTAACAGATTGTATTTTCTTATTAGAAGTCCTAGGGTTATTCTTCTCACGCTTATCTTTCGAGAATTACTAGGGACATCATTTTTCCGGTCTTGAGGCTTTCTCTTATTCATCATTACTTTCTAGATTTTTTTAACAAAATAAGCTATTTTGTCGTTCCTAAGAGTTTCAGCATCAGTCGACTTACTCTCTTCTTCTCTAATAGTTTCATGGCTATGGATCTAACCTTTTTCGGTTGAGGTATGGTGAGTTTATAGGTTTGGAGAGATCCTACGAGTTCCTCCATCTTAACTGCATTTAAGTCTTTACTTTCTTAAATCGTTGTGATATTAGGTCTAAATCTTTCAGGTAGGGATCTAAGGACTTTTCTAACAATTTTAGGCTCGGGGATCTTCTCACCTAGGTTGAAACTCGAATTTACTATATCCTTAAGCTTCACATAGAATTCATCAAACGATTCATCGTCCTTCATTCTAATTTCTTCAAACCTAGAGGTCAACATCTGTAATTTGAGTTTTTAATAGTTTTAGTTCCATCGTGTACGGTTTTTAATATATTCTAAACTTCTTTAACAGTTTCACACATCGATACTCTCCTAAACTTTTCAGCAGACACAACCATGAACAGGGCATAAAGACTCTTACTATTCCAGTTACACTCGGCTAAATCATCTTTAGTCTAAAGTGAAATATAAGTAGGTGTAACTACACCAACAATAGTGGTTGAAGGTACAGTCCACCCAATTTAAATGCTTATCCAAATACGCTCATCCAATGCTTTAAGGAAATCTCTCATTTGAACTTTCCAATAAGTATAGTTGCTTCCGTCGAAAAACGGAGGCATGGACAATGACTTACTCATCTAGAATAATTTAAGGGTCAGAAAATGAAATAAGGCTATGTTACCATTGAAATAATGAGGTTCAACCCAAAAATACACAGAGAGTGGGGGTGAATAGATGATTACGCGGAATAAAAACTTATAATTAATTAGCAACAAGTCACAATTAATTATATCTAGATGGTTAAACAAACAATCCATTTTTCCTATATTTAAATACTACAGTTATGAAAGCAATAAACAAACACAAGGAATGATCATGGAGAAACCACAACTAGGTAAAAACTTCGAGCATTTTGCAGTCAGAAATCCACCATAAACGAATTTTGAACTTACAGTCCGCCAGATACGACTACCACTAGTACTTTCTGACCTCCTGACTGCAATTCTCACAGCTCTCATAGATTGCGTGCTTCTACACCTACTCTCAGCTGCAGTTCTCAATGCTTTATTGGATTGCACGCTCATGTTACAACTCCCGATTTTATGAATTCATGTATCTCATGTGGATCAACAAAGAATATGGATGACAACGGTTCGGTTCGGGGTCGGTTCGATCAAAACCATAACCGCACCACCAAATTTTTGGTCATACCATAACCTGTGCATAACCACGAAAGTCTGTTCGGCTCGGCTCGATTCATATCTTGGTTCGGTTCGGTTCGGTTAATAACTACGAAGATAAATTATTTTTTATAAGTCCAAATTCCAATCGTCTGATTGAAAAAAAATATTATGAAGAAAAAACAATAAAAACAAAAACACAATACTAAGTCAATTTAGCAAACAATATCCCAAATGAAAATGTAAACAATATCCCAACTTCCAAATGCAAAATTCAATTTAACAAACAATATTATCAACACAGGTCAAGACTCTTATTAGCATATGTCAATCTTCATTCTTCACCACAACTCTTTACCATGAATATCAATCCAAAGCCAATCCAAAGCACACATTGAAGCTTCTAAAATCTTTGTGTGAAACCTATTTCTATGTGGACTTACAAATCTATCACTTTTACTAAACGCTGACTCACTTGAGGTTCTCTTTTCCTTAGATGAGGAAAAAGTTCTTTGTAATTTTGTAACTATCAACAATAATTAAGTCAAACGAACGGAGGGCCGACACTTGCTGATTCGACCATGAATATGAATCTGCAGTTATTAGGACTCGAAATTAATCTACTTAACCTAGGAAAAATAACAACTCTACACGTCTTCAAAATCGAAATTGGTTAACCTAAACCTTGAAAAAGCATTCAAATCTTTCTTCTTTACTTGTATCATATGAGCAATTAAGCAAATAAGAAAGGGTTAAGATATACCCTATACCTGCACTATAATTCAACAATTTATGCTAATTTATGATTTTGATCAATATATTAAGGAAATGTAAGAATGGTTTCTTCTTCAATGTACATATTTACTAAAATTAAATTGAACAACATGTCATCACTAAAAAATCACAACTTTATGAAGCGCTTCTACTGTTTTTTTAAGATTAAACAAACATCCAGCTGTAGATTAAAACAAACAGAATTCTAATAAACTAATCATTGATTTTATTAACAGAAAATACAATTTTTGAGTGGAGAAGTATAGTCTGAAGACTCTAACCTGAGTTTTAATTTAATGTGTAGGGTATATTGAAATTGTGCTACTTGGGCAGTGCACTGGGTTATTGGGTTAAGGTTTACCTAATGTTAATTGGGCCAGAATTTTGGGAAGCCCAATTATCAAAATTGATCAATTAATTTTGAGAAAGAATAATGGAAAGCCCAATTGTCCAATTAAATTTTTTAACAGGTAATCGGTTCGAGGCGGGCACCATCGTTAAATACCATACCCGCCCCTAAATGAAGCGGTTCATTAAAATCAAAACCATAACCGCCCCATTGCACTATTGGTTCGATTTTTTTCGCCCCATTCGGTTCGGTTAACCGTGATTTTCGATTTTAACAGTTCGAATTGCCATCCCTAACAAAGAACTTTGTGTTGTTCAACAACTGGAGCTCCAGTCACCTTCCCTTGATTTTTAGCACTCCGACACATATATAGGAAGTAGAAATTTAGTATTTGGATTAAGTGGTTTTGATGTTTTCAATGCCAAGAACCATACACACTTTGAAGGTTGAAAGTTTATAGATGAATTGGAACAAGAGGATGATAAGCAATGAGTTTTCTTCAATGATCAACCTTGTAAAAACCATTCAAAGGTGTTTGGAATTTATATTTTAGGTTTTGAGGTTGAATGGGCCGGACAAAAAACCTTAAAAATGCGACTTAAAATTTTCCCGGAAACCTATCGCTCGAGCTAAAGCTGGGCGACAGGCGAGCGACGATGTGTTGCTCGAGTGAAGTCCTGGCGTCTGGTTAGCGACAATGTTACTATTTCTGTCGCTCAAGCAAAGTCATGGTAATAGTCTAGCGAAATTGCGGTGCCGTTTTTCCTTTTTTTTTTCCATTCTCGAACCCTAAACCTAATACAACTCAATTTCTACTATTTACAACTTACTCCTTGACTTTTACAACATATTAATTTAAGTCCATTTTATTCACGGATTTGTCAATTACATTAAAAACCTAACCTGTGCAAATTTGTTTTAAAGAAACTTGTGTAATATACACTGGCCTCAATTTACTAATCTGTTATTCCTTCAGTGACTTTATTTCTTGTTTGTTCAGTCGGTTATTTCTTTAATATATTATATTTATATGACGTTTACTAACATTTATAAAAGTTGATCGTGCCTTGCAGCAATCCCATGTGCATTTTGGATAATATTTATTAGAACAATTCTCTTCTCCAAACATTAATCACATCTTATTATACATCACAACATGAAAGCAGTTAATAAACTGTGAGTAGATTTCAAATACAGACACACAATTTCACTCACACAAATGGTAAAAAAAACATCGAAAATATTAGAAATGCATATGTACATGGCTTAAGACAAACAGAATTGAGCAAGAAGCTTGAAGCAGTAAACCTCCATGTTGCGTGATTAATAGGAATTACAACCAGTTCCTTTGTTCCTGTGTCCTAACAATGGCGCTTTTAGGTTGTCCAGATTGCTCATTTGTCTGCTTTCCATCTAATGGATATACTTCCCAGCACCCATTCCTCCAGTATGTATGATACACTTGAGGAATATGTGCAATTTTCCAGTACTCCCCACCAAGTTTTTCTAAAGAAAGTGGTTCGACAAATTCATCAGGCATGTCGAAAAATTCAAGAACTTTCATGTTAGAGAGACGTTCTATTCCTTCAGGTACACCCTTCAATGAGCTACATCGCTGAATGATCAGTTTCTCCAAACAAGGCATGGCGCCCTCCTCAATTATCACCCATCTTAAGGGTTCTAATTTGTCAAGCCCTAGTAATTTCAGCTTCTGAAACTTTCCAGCCTTAAAAGACAGTTTCTCTCCCACATAAGTTGCAAGAAATTCGACGTGGACAAGATTAGGTAAATCTTGGAGATATTCAAGTGGATCATCCCTTAGTTGACTCCATCTGAAGTATACCTTAACCAGGTTTTGAAGAGATTGTATCCAATGTGGAAATTTCGCTAAACGTCCTGTCAGATATAGCCGTTGAAGGGAAAGAGGGGGAGAAGACAGGTGACTAAGATCAAGGACATCCCCCTCTACTGATCTTAGACCTAATGAGCACAGATTTTGAAGCTTCTCAATGCACAAACATAGAGCTACTCCATCTTCAGTTCTCAACTTTGTAATGCTAACTCTCTTCAGTTCAGTCATCATGGCTAATTCTTTCAGTGCTACGCTTCCTTGATATGCATCAATAACGCCGAGTTTCTGCAAGAATTTCAAACTGCCCATTCCTTTGAGTATTTTGAAACCATGTACATAATCATAAGGTAGATATGAGCCCGGTACATGCCAATATACTAAAAGATGGCGAAGATATTGGAGCTCTAGAATCTCAATTGGCAACTCATTTATGTACGTCTCCTTAAGATCCAATATCTCTAGCTTTTGGAGCTTCTTAATAGATCTTGGAAGCCTTTTGATCATGGTGTTTCTCAAGCTTAGATACCTTAAATGAAACATGTATAGTATAGCCTCCGGGAACTTTTCCAGAGGAACTCCTCTCAAATCTAAAACTTTCAGCATTTTACAGCTTTTAAGCAACTGGAGAATGCTCAAAATAGATTTGTGATCTTCCACGCGAAATGAAAGAAATGAGCAGAGTCTGGTGCCATACCTTTCGATTTCTGTGTTTCTCAAAGTCCCATGGACTGAGAGGCGTCGAACTCTTCTAGGCCAAATCATGTTTTGCTCGTTGTTGGTGGTCAAAAAATTCTGATCTCTTGATTTCAAAAGAATAATCTCGCGGTAAAAGTCATGGATACGGCTCACTTTGATGCTTCCATCATCATTAGTCTTCACAGGACATAGCAAACTTCGGTTGACAAGCTCGTTGATATATCCTTGTGCGACTTCTTCTATTGCCTTTCCCTCTTTGCATTTCACAAAACCTTCTCCTATCCACTGTCTAATTAGCGTATTGTGTTCGATCTGATGATCCTCTGGATAACTGCTCAAATACAAAAAACATGGTTTGAGATAGTATGGCAAAGTGTTGAAACTGAGCAACAAAATGATTCTCATACTCTCGAGCACATCATTTCCTTCCAATTCGGAACCAAGGTTCCAATTCAGCAATTTCCATTCATCAATGCTCGTCTCCTTCTTAGTAGACAATACCCCACTAATTGCTACAATAGCAAGTGGCAACCCTCCGCATCTTTTTAAGATGTTCTTGCAAATTTCAATCAAGTGTGTAGGGCAGGGGTTCCCCATAAATGTCTTCTGGGAAAATAGAATCCAGGAGTCCTTTTCAGACAAAGGATTCAATTCATACACATGGCCATCAGTTTCTTTGCTGCAAGATGAAGCTACATCAATGAGCCGCGTTGTCAAGATTACTCGACTGCCACAATTCTCATTAGGTAACACGTATTTGATATATTCCCATGATTGAATGCTCCAAACATCATCAAATACAAGCATGTACCTGTTGAAAACAAATTTAATGGCAAAAAAAAAAAAAAGGTTCATGTGTTATCCTGTCCGTCATGAAAAATTGTAAATGAATACTGTCTTCACACGACTGATGTCATGAATACTATTTAGATATAAAAATTTGCTTCTAAGAATGAGTTGGTTCAACAGTACCTTCTTTCCCGCAAAAACTCTTTGATTATCCCTTTGAGCATATTAACATTCATGGTACTCAAATTTTCTGGTGGAGATTGCTTCATCTGATGAAACAATTGCTGAATCAAGTCTTTCAAGAGCTCCTCCACCTCGAACGACTGAGAAACTGTAATCCATGCATGGTTTTGGAAATGTTTCCTCACAACAGAATCATCATACACCTTCTTAACCAGAGTGGTTTTCCCCAAACCTCCCATCCCCACCACCGAAACCACCTTAAGCCGTGATTCCCCCTCCACAAGCCATGGGATTATCTGTCTTTTCGGGTTTTCAATCCCCACAAGCTTGGTTTCTTCCAACAAAAGTGCATCAACTCGAGGATCAGTCCCGTGGTTACTGCCAAAACCTGAAGTTGATCCTTCCTCGGCAACATTGAACTTGTAACAATATCTCCTATGTCCCTCCGCGATCTCTGTCATTCTTGATTTAATGCTTTGGATTTCAGCAGCGGTTTCATATCGGGTTTTCAGATTTCGTACAGAGCAAAATAATTTCCCGAGAAAATCACAAAGTCCACTACAACAACAGTCATTTTTTAGGTGGAGTTGGAGCATGAAACCATCAATAATGTCTTCAGTTTCGTAAGCAACATCCCGGACTTGCTTAATCCAGACTTTAAGCTCTTGATCATCGTCTTCAGCAGCATCAGCAACTCTGAGAAAAGCAATCATTCTCTCAAGTTCATCTCTGATATATTCAACTTGTTGCTTTACTTCATTCACCAGATTCACCTTCTCCTCTAATAAGGTTGAGAGCTTGTCAAGAACAAATATCACTGCATATTCCGCCATCTCTTCTTTCTCCTCAAGGTGGCCTGATTTGGTTCAATGAAAGGACCAGGGGCTTAACTGAAACAAAAATCAAACACGAAAAAATCCGAAAAAGGAAAAACTTTATGAATTTTGGTGACTAACAGTAACAGTGTTATTGGCACAATTGTAAGATGATAACTCAGGCTTGAAGTCACCTGGGATTCTGTGCTTCTTACAGTTATCCATAGAAATTTATTAGCTCGTTTGATGTTAGATACATGATACTTTCTAGGAAATTACCTGGAAAAAAGAGGCCAAAAACTTCCAAAAACTTAAGTCATTCAAGACTTCCAAGTCCACTTCTTTGTCTTTACTTTATGGGCAAAGAAGATTAATTATCAAAGTTGTTTAAGGTGAGATAAAAAGTGACAGTTAGCTAGTGTTGGATTTGGGCCTGGTGCTTCACTATTCATTGGGCTACAATCTTTTATTGTTTGGCTGGTTTTTTTTTGATCGGTTGTTTGGCTGGTTTTTTACTTGGGCCATTTGTGTATGGGTTCTGATCATTTGCTACTAAAATCGTGTTTTAGTAACACGACTCTTTTTTTTTTTTTTTTTATGGTGTGAAGCAGTGTCAAACCAAAATATCTAACAAGCATTAGCTCTCCATGAAAAGGAGGTGATCCAGCCGCACCTTTCAGTAGGATACCTTTGATTTGGACCCTTCATCTAGTGGGATTGTGACCGTTCAATCTGTGATTTGCAACTGAGTATATATATTGCCTCTCTCTCTCTCTCCTTTCATACGGTGGAAAAGTATTATGTGTGTGAAATTTGATTTTAGGGTTTTCTCATCTGAATCTTTCTCTGTAATATTGTTCTTGTCTCTGTAAATTTGTTGAATTCTTGGTTCTGATTGTCTTCAATAAACAATCTGAGATAAATTTATGTAGATTACTTGTTCTTGTATTGAAAGAGAGACGAGAGAAAATTGAAGAATCTCTGATTTTTTTCATACATTTTTACTATTTCTTGTTCATTTCATAGTGGAATATAAGCTTCTTGTAGATGCTCAACACGTGAGTAGGCTTAAAAGCTGAACATCCGGGCCTTTGTGGCAAAAAAACCTTCTCGTTCTTTTTTTATTTTGTGCAAAAATCTTTATTGTTTACCAAATTATCAATGTGAATACTTTGTGAATATGATTCTAAAACCAACAGCTAGATTAATTGAAAAGCATTCATCAATGAGAAATCTGGAGAGTGAAATTGATTTGGGATGAATAAATTCCCTCATATTATTTGATGTGTAAAGTACGGTATATATAGAAATGGACCACAACGAAGACCGAGCTTAACTAACAGATATTAAACTAACTAACTAACTAATTAGCTAACTAATTGCTGGAATGAATAATGACGTGGATAATAACATTCTCTATTTCTCTATATCCTCCCCTCAAGTGGGATCGCAGTGAAAACTGAGCAGACCCAACTTGGAGATGATTTTGTTGAATTGTGGTCCAGAAAGTGATTTGGTAAAAATGTCAGCTGGCTGATGATGCGTGGAGATATGCTTGGGGATGATGAAGCCTTCTTTGAACTTGTTGCGAACTATGTGACAGTCAATGTCCAAGTGTTTAGTGCGCTCGTGGAACACAGGGTTAGCACTAATATGGATAGCCGCTTGATTGTCACACCAAAGGGAAACAGGAAGAAGTAGAGGAATCTGAAAATCAGACAAAATGTAAGAAACCCATAACAGCTCACAAACAGTAGCTGCCATACTTCGATACTCTGCCTCCGCTGAACTTCGGGAAACTGTAGTTTGTTTTTTTGTCTTCCATGAGATGAGAGCTCCTCCCAGGAATATACAATAGCCTGTGAGGGACTTTCGTGTGTCTGAACAAGATGCCCAATCAGCATCGCAAAATGCCTCAATGCTAAATCCGTTTGTGACAGGATAGAATAGACCAGTAGATAATGTTCCTTTGATGTATTTAATGACGTGAATTGCAGCATTCCAGTGAGCCAGTGTCGGTGAGTGTACAAACTGTGACAACTGTTGCACACTGAAGGTGATGTCTGGCCTAGTTAAAGTGAGATACAAAAGTCTTCCAACCAGCCTTCTGTACTTATCAGGGTCATCAAGCAAACTTCCATTGTCTCCAATGAATTTCAGACCCTTTGGCAGAGGAGTGACTGTGCTCTTTGCTCCTGACAGACCAGCATCAGTAACCAAGTCAAGGGCGTATTTTCTTTGATTTACATATGTCCCATCCTCTCCTCTTGCAATTTCTATGCCAAGAAAATACTTAGCATTCCCCAGATCTTTAATAGTAAATGCTGAATGGAGAGATGTTTTGAGGTTCTGTATTTCATCTTCACAATTTCCTGTTACAAGCAAATCATCAACGTATACAAGTACAGCTACAAACAAGTCACCCTTGGTCAGAATATATAAACAATGGTCATGAGAAGATTGATGAAAACCATAGTTTACAAGATGTTTGCTTAATTCCGTATTCCACTGCCTACTGGCCTGTTTTAGTCCATAAAGCGACTTTTTTAGCTTGCAAATCTGTCCCTTTTTTGCTTTAGAATATCCTTCCGGTGGCCACATATACACTTCCTCCTCTAGGAGCCCATGTAAAAATGCATTATTAATATCTAGTTGAAAAATGGGCCACATCTTAGCAGTAGAAATAGCTAAGAAAATCCTAATGGTCACATGCTTCGCCACAGGTGAAAAACTCTCAAAGTAGTCAACCCCTTCTACTTGATGGTATCCCTTAGCTACCAACCTAGCTTTGCATCTATCCAATGTCCCATCTGCCTTCAGTTTTACTTTGAAAACCCATTTAGAGCCAATTGGTTTCCTGTCTGGGGTGTGGTACACAAGATCCCAAGTATCATTTTTCTCAAGTGCATCTAGTTCAGCATTCATCGCCTCAATCCATTCAGCTCTAGTACTAGCTTCCCTATAAGAACTAGGCTCCTGAATAGTATTGACACTAGCAAGAAAGTTAGTGCAATGCGAACTAAAACTCTGTGGAATATGTAAAGGGAAAACATTTGGGGTGTGTTGTGTAGAATGTGGTGTGACTGCAGGTTGAATATCAGGCTGAATATTATCACTGTGACTGAAATTAGTCACAAAATCTTGAAGCCAATGGGGAGTAGTTTTCTGTCTATTGCTTCTTCTTGGGCCAACAGATGGGAAGAGTTGATTGTGTGTTTGTATTTGGGTATCAATTTCATCACTTGTTCCAGGTGTTGGACTGTTGGTATCCCTGGCAATCGATGTTCTGTAGTTGGGTGTTCAGTAGATGGTGGCTGGGAGTTATTCTTATGTAATACATCAGCCTCATGCTCAGCAACAGGTATGGGTAAGGGTGCTACAAGTTCATGTTTGCAGTAATTATTAAATGGAAATATGTGTAAATGAAAAATCACATCCCTTGACACAAGAATCTGCCGATTATTAATGTCAAACACCTTGTATCCCTTTTGTCCTGAACTAAAACCTAGTAGGATGCATTTGAAACTTCTAGGAGAGAACTTATGTTTTGAAGGAAAAGTGTTGGTTGCATAGCACAGACAACCAAAAGTTCTTATGTGATGATATGTGGGTGCTTTATTGTGTAGCAATTCAAAAGGTGTTTTCCAATTCAACATTTTGGAGGGAAGCCTGTTTATAATATATGTTGCCATTAAAATAGATTCCCCCCAGAAATAAGTTGGTAAATGGGATTCAAACATGAGACTTCGAGCTACTTGAAGCAAGTGTTTATGTCTTCTTTCTACAACCCCATTTTGTTGTGGGGTGTAGACACATGACCTTTGATGTAGAATTCCATTTGTAGTTAAAAGATTTTGAAATTCTTGACTCAGGAACTCTGACCCATTGTCAGTTCTGATGGTTTTAATGTTGTTTCGAAACTGATTTTTAATCATCTGGTAAAAAAACTTCATGGTGTGCAAGACTTGAGTCTTATGTTTTAATAAAAAAGTCCAAGTAGCTCTAGTGAAGTCATCAACTAGAGTTAAAAAATAATGTGCTCCACATATGGAAGCCCTCTTGTAGGGTCCCCAGATATCTATATGTAAGAGCTCAAAGGGTGTTCTAGACTGAATATAACTTCTTTGAAAAGGTAGTCTATGTTGCTTAGACAAAGCACATACGTCGCAAGGATTAAAATCACCTTTATTACACTGTGTTCCTACTATAGAATGCTGTAAAACACTTTCAGGAACATGGCCAAGTCTTTTGTGCCACAAAATGGCAGTATCAGATTGATTATTACAAGTTTTAGAAAGTAAACAGGCTGCTGAAGCAATCACAGACGTATTACAATGTGTAGGGTTATACTTTTGTATGGTGCTCTGAAGGAAGGAGGTCTTGTCTAGAATGTAAAGGTTCTTGATGGTTCTACCAACTGCCAGGGTCTCTTCAGTCTGACGGTCCTGCAACAAACAATGATCATTAAGGAAGATGAATTTGAGATTTGAGGTTTTGGCCAGTTTGTTCACAGATAGTAGGTTAAATTTAAAAGTAGGTATGTGTAAAACTTCTGTGAGGGTAAGATTTTTGCTGAGGAATGCATTACCAGAATGTTCAACTCTGTTAATTGTTCCATCTGGTAAATACACGGGCACAGTGGTGGTGATAATTTTGGGTTTATGTATGAGTTTTAGATCATTACACATATGATTAGATGCTCCTGTGTCAACTATCCAAGAGCCTATTTCTAAAAAGTTGCAGGTCTGTAAAGCATAAATGCAATCAGGTGTGAGCACAGAACCTGAAAAATCTTCCAAGTGTGCAAAATTCACCCTGTTGTTGCCTTTCCCTTTGAAAATTTTGATCAACTCCTGTTGAATTACCTCACTCAGATTCATCCCATGCATCTCATGTTGAACCACCTCATTCAAATTCATTCCCTGCATCTGTCCTCTCACTCTATCCCCCATTTCTTCATTCATCATATCAAGGGGCGTCTCAGCCAGATTAGCCATGTGCTTTCCTTTCTTCCTTTCTTTAAGGTCTTTATACCAGTCAGGATATCCAATTATCTTGAAGCAGGATTCCTTATTATGGCCGTTGATATTGCAATGTGTGCAATATTGCAGCTCCTTATCCCTTTTGTTCTCATATCTCATTCCTTGTCCCTTTGCTCCATTTTCCCTTTTGTAGGGTTGTGATTTTGCATACATGGCATTTAATTCAGCACCTTCACCGTACACAACTTGCACCTCCCTTTGCTTCTCTACTCTCTGAACCATTGAATAGGCTTTGTTCACCGCGGGTAATGGTTCAGTGACTAAGATTTGGCTCCTCACATGTTCATACTCTTCGTTCAGTCCCATCAGAAACTGCATCAACCTATTAAACGAAGTCATCTCTGTGGCTGCCTTTGCCGAACCACAAGTGCATTGCGGCAGTGGCATGAGATATGTCAGTTCATCCCACAGCCTCTTAAGCTTTGTGTAATACTGTGTTACACTCAATGTTCCCTGTGTCATAGTGGATATTTCCCTCTGGATCTGGTATAATTGAGGTCCATTGCACCCTCCGAACCTCTCTTCTATTTCTGTCCAGAGCTCCCTTGCAGTGGTGGTGTATAAGAAGGCATCTACTATCTCCTTCGAGATAGAGTTCAAAATCCATGAGGTCACCATGTAATTAACCCGATTCCACCTCTCGTAATCAGCTGAATCCTTGCTTGGCTCCTCAATTGAACCATCAATTATCCCCAATTTCATTTTCGCCCCTAGGGCTATACGAACAGATCTATTCCAGGCCAGATAATTCCTACCTGTCAGTGGTGCTGTGACCAAGGCCATTCCCGGATGGTCAGAATTATGCAGCACTAATGGATCATCCCTATCACCCTCTGCCATTTTAATTTTGTCACAGTTTCAGCTCCTTCGTAGATCGAGGAAGACGATCACCAAACCCTGGGTCGTCACCGCTCTGATACCATGAGAAATCTGGAGAGTGAAATTGATTTGGGATGAATAAATTCCCTCATATTATTTGATGTGTAAAGTACGGTATATATAGAAATGGACCACAACGAAGACCGAGCTTAACTAACAGATATTAAACTAACTAACTAACTAATTAGCTAACTAATTGCTGGAATGAATAATGACGTGGATAATAACATTCTCTATTTCTCTATAATCAAGGAAAAGGAAATAAGACTTTTACCATAATAAAGTTGGCGTCTTCGTTATAAGTTCCATGCATTGTTGGAAAAGTGACGTAGTAGAAGATTATAGGAAAGATGATCAACCTCACAAGGATGAGAAAACTCATGAGAAATTTTATTCAATTCAAAAAATGTGGCTTCAAAGGATTTACAATGCTTTAAATAGTAAAACCCTAGCAAAATTCGGACAATAAATAATAAAAATAAAAAAAATATTTTTTCATAAATGGAAAAATTCGAGATAACAACTTAAAATAAAACTCCTAAGATTCAAGATCGTCCTCCAACAAATGGAATACAAATCCAAATTTTATTGAATGAGATACTAACAAAATAAAAATTACTATAAACGGAAAAAACGTTTAATCGAGGGCATAAATAACAAAATCTACCCAAAATTCGACGTACATCAATGAGTTGTGATCATTAGCCCATTTTTACTATTTCTTGTTGATTTTCATAGTGGAATCGAGTGTAAGTTACTTGTAGATGCTCAACACGTGAATAGGCTTAAAAGGTTAACATATGGGCCTTTGTGGCAAAAAAACCTTCTTGTTCTTTTTATTTTTTGCAAAAATCTTTATTGTTTACCAAATTATCGCTGTGAATACTATGTGAATATGATTCTAAAACCAACAGCTAGGTTAATTGAAAAGCATCCATCAAGGAAAAGGAAATTTGATTTTTACCATAATAAAGTTGGCGTCTTCGTCATAAGTTCCATGCATTGTTGGAAAAGTGAAGGCCAGGTAGGAACACAAAAAATTGAGAAGTCAAAATTAAGGTCTAGAGAGAGAGATAGCTAGAAGAAAAGGCCACGTGCGAGCATGGCATGGGTATGCCTACGTGGGTAGTGAGTTTATTAACTTTGTGCATCCTCCAAATGATTTGTTTAAGGGAAAATTGCAATCACGGTATCAAACCTTTCAGATTTTTGCAAATTTTGTCCAAACCTTTGTTTTGTACCACCCACGATACCAAACCTTTCAAAATGTACCAGTTGGAATCCAAATGGATGGAAATCATCCATTTGACCGTTAGTTGACCGGAATAGTAAAAATTGGACAAATGTAATAAGGGCAAAATAGTAAGTTTAGAAGGTTTCTTAATTTTCTAGAGTTTCACACACTCACTTTCTTCCGTTGGTGTGTCGAGGGTGGGGGGTTTGAGGAGGAAGAAGAAGAATCTTTTGTTTTTTTGTTTTTTTTTCTAATTATTCTAATTATTTTATATTAAAATTGTAAACTTATTAGTTTGCCCTTATTACATTTGTTCAATTTTTACTATTCCGATCAACTAACGATGAAATTCATTTGGACTCCAACTGCTATATTTTGAAAGGTTTGGTATCGTGGGTGGTACAAAACAAAGATTTGGATAAAATCTGCAAAAATCTAAAATGTTTGGTACCGTGACTGCAATTTCCCCTTTATTTAATGGTCTTCAATCTATCTTTGCAATTTGGCTACCAAATCGTGGAGACGGGTTATTTATTTTAATCTTCATTCCTTGATTATTAAAAGCATATGAAGTGTAATTTCGACCTGCTAATCATCATAGCCACTAAGGCTTGTTTGGGACAAAAATACCAAACAAAACTCCACCTTGATTCCGAACAAACCTGCAAAATTCAAAACATACATGCTTAGTAGTTGTCCAACTAAGTTTCAAACAAATTAGAACTCTATGTACTTGTTTTGATGTTTAAAAGTGTAAGACATCTTCTAAACTTTACCAAAATAAGCACTTTTGTGTCCATATTTGTAGGGTTATAATATGGACACAATTTTTCAAGTTTAGCAACTATATGTTGGATTTGAAATTTCCAACGTGGGAATTAAACAAAGTAAACACACAAGAGGAAGTAGTTCTCCTATTATTTGTATCTCCACCATAATGAGCATTAGTAAACCCCTTAAGTTACACACCACTTGTACATTTCAAATACCCTCAAGTTACATGCATTAACAATGACAAGCATATTTTGTGGACTGATAAGATGTTTGGTAATGCTTATAAATGTTTATAAGTTGGTCAATTTACGATGAGGACCTTTTTCGACATTAGATGCATATGAAGATGTGGATTATACAAAAATTACGACTACATGCATCAGCAAAGACTTTCATCACAAAAATATTGAATTATACTTATAATTGTAACTTTTTTTCTTTGACACATTCTTATTTTTAACATTTCATTGATAAAAAAAAAAAAAATTCCTTAATCATGATTTTCCTCCAAAAATATCGTTAACATACTTTAAAATGAGGGTCAAATATTTAATCGTATTTTTCTATTATTACCTGTTTTTTTATTTAAAAATACAATGGGCAAATGAATCGTTTTATTCTATCATAAAGAAAATATTGGAGAAAAATCATAATCAAGAATAATTTATGTTAATTTAAGAATATGAATGTGATGAAAAAAATTTGAGACATAAATGTGATAATGTATAAAGGTTATGAACATTCAATAAAAATGTAATCTAGTTTTTTTTGGCTTTAAAGAATATTAAATTACTTTGGAGTCCTTAACCCAACTCTTTTTCATTAAGAAATCTCATAATAATAAAGAAATTCATGATGATTTTCTTTAAATTTAGTAGGTTTTAGTTGTAACCTCCATTATTATTATTATTATTTTTTGTGGTTATATTCACTCAACATTTTATTTTTATGAATGAACCGCATTTTAATTACATTAAAGTCATTAACATTTATCATTATTATACTTATTCTTAAATTTTTCATTCATTTTTAAAATTTCATTGATCGGAAATTTTTGTTATTAATTGTGATTTTCGTTCAAAAATATTGTTAACGTGATTTAAAATAAGGGTAAAATAAATCACATTTTTTTATTAATACTTATTTATTTTATTTAAGAATACAAAGGAAAATGAATCATTTTACTCTTAACTTAAATAAAATTTTGGAAAGAAACCATTTAGTAACAATTTGGGTTAATTTGAAAATAAGAATGCATTGAAAAAAAACTTGAGATATAAATATAATAATGTATAAAAGTGATGGACCTTTCATACAATTAAAATGTCGTGTAATTTTTAACAATTAGGGTTTGAATATATTTAGCATTTTTTTTTTTTTTGTATTGAAAGACTGTTAAATTACTTCGGTGTCCTTATCCCAACTCATTTTCATTAAAAAAATCGTATAATAATGAACGAAATTCATGACGAAAAGATCCTTTTTTGACATTAGGTGGATATGTCAATGTAACGTACACATCAATCACGACTACATGCATTAACAAAAACTTTCATTGCCTATATCTTTCTATATATAAAAAGTGGCTATGAAACAGAATTTCTTGGTTTAACGGAAAAACTAACGGAATTTCTTGTTTTAACGGAAAACTTATAACTTTAGGGTCCAACTTGAATTTATTTAAAACCTTAGGGGCTAAAACTTAAAATTTAACTCTAATCCTTAAATTGCAGCCAATGACCTTAACATATCAAATTTACACAAGAAGTCCCCGCCTCCTCAACTCCCAAAAACCGAAAAAACCTTTAATATTTCATGACTGAAAAAACCCAATGTTGTCAACCAGGCCCGGCCCGGCTGGCTCGACCGGAAAAACTGGGAACCGGACCAAATCATGTCCGATTTTTGATTATTTTCAAAACCGGTTAAAAGTTAAAACCCGTCAAACTGGTCCCGATTTTTGATTTTTTTTTTTTTTTTTTTGTTTAAAAATTTTTAACTTCATAAATGAGTTTCAAAATTTATTTAGAATTCTAGGCCCATGGAGAAGTAATGGATGTCATACTCATTTTATAGATGCACTTCTCTCCAAATCTTTCATAAACTTTCAATGTGAGATTGTGTCTCTTATACATGCTCTTAACTTTAATAGTTTTATAAACTTCCAATGTGGGATAGTGATATATAACAAAAAAATGTTAAAATACCCATCAAAATCATTTTCAAATGTATGTTTGGCTAATTTGATTTTTAATAACAACTAATTAAATTGTAATATTCACCTTCATTCTTTCATTTATTTAATTTTCAAATTTAACTTAAATTACACTTGATTATTAATATATTAATGTTAGATATCATTTTCTATAAGTTTAAATTATTTTAATTTAACAAAGTAAACTATTTTAACATATTGATTTTTAATTTTTAGTATTGAGACTAATTGTAAGATAATGAATCTATTTAGTAAAAATATATTTACTTTGAATTATTAATATGAAAATTTTAAAAAATATATATTATTTTATTATTTTTGTATGTATTTATTGCATCCGATTCAACCCCGATTAAACCTTTTGACCATTGACTCTTCACCTTTTCCGGGTCGATTTTCAAAACACTGGAAAAACCTTAATGGAGAAACTCTTCCCCCATTTTCATGGACGGCGCCCCCAACAAACCGTAGTGATCGGGGGTTGGGTGCGGCTGTGCTTGCCCATCATCTTAGTTGGATTAATCATGGGCGCAATAATCATCTTCTTCTCTCGCACAAGCAATATATGGAGACATCCAATTTAATCCATTCAAATCAAGCAATCAATTCATGAGAAATGCTGGACTTACAGGCTACTATTTTACAGAAGCCTTACAGAAAATAAAAAAATCGACCGGTTCGGGAGAAAAAAGACAGAAGCCGTTTCAAAATAGGGCAAAGAGGAAGGAAATAGTCTATTTCTCCCATTTCTCACTTGCAGTTCCCGCCCACCTCATATTCCTCCAACTCGAGTACAATGTAATAGGTGAGCTTACTGAGAACGAAGATTACACCTCGCGATCCCACATACCCTCTGTAGACTATAGTTCTATGGCAAGCTGTACCGACTTCATATGTGTATTTGGAGGTGAAAAACTCAGAGAGATGTACTTCCTCAATGTAAGTCAGGTGAAATAAATAATGATTGTGACTCTTTTGACATGTAGACACAAAAATAAGAATATGAAGCTAACTGAAGTTTGTCTGATAGATGTTAATGTGTTCAAAATATATTTCCATTTGGGGCATCTTTTTCTTGTCATTTGTTTTTAGAATATAGTATAATATTATTGTGCATAATATGAATTTTGAGTTTTATGTTTGTGATTTTGGGTTGGAGACGACAGATAGAAGCACTTTATTTAATTATTTATCAATTACATAAACATTATATCATTAATTATTTAATTACCAAAAAATTACATATGTATTAATAACAAATTAATTCTTAAACAAAACTATTAAATATAAAATAAGCAAACGTGCATTGCACGTTGCTTGCACCTAGTTATCTTAAAAATTGTTTATTATATTGATCTTGTTATCTACTTGTGTAGATTTCTTTCAATTTAGTGGGTTTGAGTTGTTACCTCCCTTTTTTGTCTTTAAAGATTACTTAATTAATTGAGTCATTATCCCAACTCATTTTCATCAAGAAATCTCAAAATAATAATAAAAAAATTCACGATGAAAACAAAAATCCTTTTTTGGCATTAGATGCACTCTAAAGACTTAGTATTTCATTTTAAAAAGTCAACCTCATTAAAAGGAGTAGTCAAAACCCTTAAATATTGGTCTGTGCTTTTATCTTTATTCGAAATGTGATTTTATCTCTTAACATGTCTCCGAAAGACCGCATACTCATTTTTTGAGTTTTAAGTTTAATAGACTGTGATATCATGTAAATATTTGGGGTTACATTAATTTTATTTAGAGGAGAAATCGAAACTCTTATAAATTGATTTATATTTTCATCTATATGTGATATGAGATTTTATCACTTAACATTTATGACAATGTGGCATACATAGCAATTATGACTACGTGTATTAACAAATACTTTGATTGCACATACGATGCTAAAAAATGTTTATTATATAAATTGTCTTATCCACTTGTCTAGATTTTTTTGAATTTAGTCAGTTTTAATTGTGACCTCCATTTTATTTTTAATTTTTTTTTGTCGTTAAAGACTATTAAATTACTTGGAGTCCTTATCCCAACTCATTTTCATTAAGAAATCTCATAATAATTAACGAAAAAAAAAAAAAAAAAATTTCTTTTTTTGAGTGCACAACAATTACGACTACATCAATGCACAAAGACTTTCATGGCACACATGATGGTAGAAAATGTTTATTATATTAATGTTCTTATCCACTTGTCTAGATTTTTGAATTTAGTGGGTTTTAGTTGTGACCTCCATTTTTTTATTTTATTTTGTCATTAAAGCTATTAAATTACTTGAAGTCCTTATCCCAACTCATTTTACTTAACAAATCTAGATTAACCATTGACACTTAAGTTGATATTTATTATAAATATTATTTTTCTAATTCTCCGATCAGTAATCTAATGGATCATATACAAAAGTAGAACTAGAAAAATGATATTTATTAATTAATTAATTAACAAGCATTGGAAATGACTAGAATTCTAATGGACCACATATAAAAAGAGAACTAGAAAAATGATATTTATTAATTAATTAATTAACAAGCATTGGAAATGAATTGGGTTGCTTGTTAATAGGCCCAAGGTAAATAATTGAATTCAAGGTCGTAGTAAAAAATTACAGACTCAATGACTGACACAAACTATGTGTCTTGATTGAATTCTGCTTTTCCTTTATTAAAATCCATTTCCTCAAACAAACATCTCAAATATCCAGTGTAAAACGTATGTGAAACAGTAATAAGTGCAAAAGCCATTTAAGCAGTTAATCGAGCAGTATTACATGCAAAAATGATTTAAATATTTACTCTTAACACATTTTTTTAGTTTTATACCACATGCTAAATTAAGACATAATATCAATGCAACCCAACATATCAGAACGAAACATTGATACTAGAAAACATTAAAACGTAATCTAGGAATACTAAAATTGTATCATATAATGCCTTTTGAATCAAAAATTTTAAGATATATCAAGTTAAAGCAAAATAGATACATAAAAAATATCTACTCCATCAATATCTAACTAAAAAATATCTACTCCCCATTTTTGTCACAAAATGACAAGGGGCAACCTAGTAACTAAGCAGCATCATCAGCATCTTAAGTATATGTCCTCTCATCCGAAGCTGCAATATCATCCCAATGGCAACAAATCCATCTCAACCCTCATTGAAGATATCCAACAGTACCACAAAGTATAGTAAACTCGGTAATGTGTCGATCAACTGTTGCTCTTAGCTATGTAGTCTCTGCCATCATACAGGTTTGCTGCTCAATCAGCATGATCATCTAACCCAGAAGTGCAACAGATGAATCAACGGGAACATAAGGGATATCAGTAGGTGGAGGAACAAGCTCAACGGTAGGAGGAACAAAAGTACAGGAAGATGGAATATCAACGGGCAGAAGAGCAGAAGAAGAAGTAGGAAAATCTGAGGGATAAAAAGATATAAGGTCATCTATAGGATCAACCGGCATAGTTGGGTCAACATGCTGCGCTGGCTTAGAAGAAGCATGTGACCTACTTTAAGAGATAGTGGTATGGACAATCGGCTGGGAAACTCTCCTCGAAACCCCCTCAGAAAAGCTCACTCCTAGGGTTGTCAATAACCTATAAGGCAACCCTATCCTTGTCTCTGTGACTCGAAAAGCATGCAGAATTTGCTGGCAAATAAACGAGAGTAAATAAATGGAATCACCATGTAACAAAGCATAGAGAAACTAAGCCTTCTTTATAGGCAATGATGAAGTATGGGAGACAGACTACATATTCGTGCACACAATGCGCAACATAATCTGTCGGTCAGTGGGTAAGGATCCAGTGTGTATTGCATTTGGACCAGCCTCCAACGATGTGTTAAACACTGTGGAATGGACTACAGAGTTCGATGGAAGTATATCAACAGACATATATGGAAATAAAAGGTGAACGACTCTAAGAATATTCACTAAACACGATATGACATTAGGGGTAATCTAAACCGTCCTACCCCGATGAAAAACCATAAAAGTCGATCCACTAAAGTCATGAATGTTAGCATAGAATTCCTGAACAAGCAGGCTAGAAAGATGTGTCAACTTAACCAATAATGGTTCCCACCATTGGGATGCGAAACTATCAGCGAGATCGAGTGACAAGTTGGACATAATGACCTTACGCTCAAACAAAATAGGTCTCAAAGAAAATTGTGACCTAAAAGTATCTTAGGCAATCATAGAGATAAACCTAGACCTACTGTAAGAAGTGGAGGTACCAGGCATCAAAGCAGCAGTACGAGCCCTCTTAGGCGGCATCTGAAATGTGGAAAATCAATACATTAATACTTCGACCGAGCACTAACCACATGATATACGTGAGATGCATGAATGCATGCAAACCGAGGCAACCAGTATAGATGCAATGTACCCTAGCATGGATGTATACAATGATGCCTAGACATATATGACGTGAAGACATGACGTGTGCCATGATGACACGGCGTGGTGATGTGGCGTCACCTTGCGGTGTCAACACCAAATGCAATATTACCGACATCAACTCGAGCGTAACCAATTGTAGGAATAAGGATAGACGAAATAACGCTAAACATAACTTTAAAAAAATGGTATCGAAACAACGTGGTATGAGTGTGGAACCCTACGAGGCCAAATATGTTGTACCCAAAATCCCCACAAACAACTCCAAACACAAACACGAAAACATCTAACCTAATCTCCATCATCCATTCATCCTAAATCAACAAAAACACCCAAAATTCGCACCAAAACTGACCAAATATCCACTTTTGTTACAAAATGGTGAAAAAAATGATGTTATTCGATGATAATCACGAAAAAATGATGTGTAAATCCCAAAAATTTCAGCAATAATGGCCAAAAATCAAACACCCAAAATAAATCACAAAATAAAGGAAAAACATAGGGTTTGAGTAATTTACCTTTTGAATATATTGATATAATGAAATGGCACTGCACATGATTGATCTTGGATGTTTAAAGAAAAATAAGAATTTGATGTAGGTAGGCAAATTTAGGAGAAATGGAAAGAAAATGGGAAATTTATGTAAAACCATGAAAAAAATAACGTTAAAATTCAAATATACGAGCTATCGCTTGAGCATGGGTCAGCAATAAGAAAGCAAAAAATCTTTGACAAAAATAGCACTAGATTTTTGAAAATAATGAAAAATGGCCTTTTTTATTCATTAAATTTTGCCCTCGACAAATAGATGAACTCAACCATGCATATGTTCAAAAGTAATGCATTATCAATAAAAAAAAATCCCACGTACGCAAATCAAGTTCAAATGGAGTAAAGTGTATAAGTGACTCACGTGTATTAAGTGCCACTATTTTCTCGTGAACATGACCCCAAATCTTAAATTTGTAAGAAGGAACATACAAACATCACTGTTAACTAATTATTTTCCTTACCAATGAAAGTCAAACCCATAAGATTATTAGGACTTGAAAACGAGCTCAATTACACAAATATTTTTCTTTTCTCCCCCTGAAATTGAGCATATGATTTTTTTATATCCCTTTCTCAAATATTGTATCTTATGTGTAGACTCTTATCCATTAAGTGAGTAAATTGACACATGTAATGAGCTTTAGAATGGTTAACCCAAATCAGTTGACCATAGGCACCATGTTATGAGAAACCTCTCGAGCTTAGTTACTCGAGTGAAATAGGCTTCCAACAAGAGTATAAGATGAAGCAAGATTTTATATATATACATATACATATACATACATATATAAGATCATAGTGTGTGCTGTGCAGACAGTACATAAAGAAACTTATACTCAATACTCCACATTAAACATAACCAAGTAATGAAAATGCCAGTATAGAACATATGAATGCATACTTGGTTACAAATGCTATGTTTAAGAGCACCATGAAATGTCTAGTAGCCCAAAAATATTTTTTTTGTTTATAATCTTTTAAAAAAAATTAAAATAATAAACAAAACAAAGAACAAAAACAAAACATAACACAAATAAGTGAGAAACATGCATGTATGAATGAACTCAATGAGCAACACATGCATACCCCTAGGTATCTAATCAATGAGATACATGGATGTTCTTACTTTTAAGAGTATGATCAATCTCACAGCCTATTAGGTTAATCTTCTTGACATAAACCTTCTTAGAAGTAGAAGTGATTCTAGTTAATTGAGTCATCATTTTAGTTACTTAGCTAACCTGATTTGAGAGGAAGTTAACCTTGCTCGAGACATCCTGACTTTTACTTCTAATTGTGAGCTTACGAGACCTAGGTCTAGTGTGTCTCAATGCGCTATAATGGTGACAAGTGGGAATAAACTTAGTTTTAAACCTGCTCGAAGGTTTTGAGGATATATAGGACGATCAACCCTACGTTGTCTAGTAGGTCTCGATCCTAAGACATTTTTGCCATTTGGTTCAAGATAACCAATATTCCGAGCTTAGTTAGTGGCAGGAATGAACATGGTCATGGATGTACTAGAACTAGTATTACCATTTTGAACGTAACCCAAACCATGCCTATTTCCAGTAAATTTGTTCATCCCTAACAGATTGTCGAGTTTCTGAATACTACTCATGAATGAATTAAGTTGAGTATTATATTTTTTATCATCACTTGTTAATGATTTAACTTTGGCTTCCAAGTTCTCATTAACAAGTTTCAACTCATTTAGTTTTTTGGTAGAGTCCTAAAAGTCACCTATGAGTTTTTCTTTCTCTCTTTCAAGACCATTAACCTTTTTCAGTACAACTTTATTGACATTTTCTATTTTAAGACTCCTCAAATAGTTTATGATAAGACTAATAAATATCAGTCTCATCCTCGAATTCTTCCTCGAATTTCTCACTCTGTTCATTATTTTCAACCTTTTCATTTTCCTTATCAGACTATATCGTAGCTATAGATGTGAATGCCATAAAATTTCTTTCATCCTCACCATTAGAGGTATCACTCTGAGCATTCGAATTTGATTAATCATCACTGAGGGTCATGTCTAATGCCTAACGTCTTTTTTTATTTGAACTCTTTTTCAAGTTAGAACATTCATTCCTATAGTAACCAAAACCCTGATATTTATGACATCTAATTGACTGGATTTCTTATTAGAAGTCCTATAATTATTCTTCTCACGTTTATCTCTTGAGAATTTATTATGGACATCATTTTTTATTCTTGAGACTTTCCCCTATTTTTTATCACCTTCTGGATATTTTTAACTAAATAAGCTATTTTGTCGTTCTAAGGGTTTTGACATCAATTGGCTCACTCCCTTCTTCCTTAATAGTGTTCATGGTTATGTATTTAACATTTTTTCGATTGAGAAACAGTGAGTTCATAGGTTTGAAGGGATCCTATGAGTTCTTTTATCTTAACTGCATCTAAGTCCTTACATTCTTCAATCGCCGTGACTTTAGGTCTAAACTCGAATTTACTATGTCATTCAACTTCGCATAGAATTTATCAAACGATTCATCGTCCTTCATTCTAATTTCTTCAAACCTAGAGGTTTACATCTGCAATTTTGAATTTTTAACAGTTTTAGTTCCCTCATGTGTGGTTTCTAAGATACTGAAACTTCTTTAACAGTCTCACACATCGAAACTCTTCAGTAGACACAACCACAAACAAGGCATGAATGCCCTTAATGTTCCAGTTACACACGACTAAATCCTCTTTAGTCCATAGTGAAATGTTAGTGAGTGTAACTAGAGATGTATATTTGGGGGTCATCATATTTTGAATCATTTAACAAATGTGAATCATGTCTATTAGGCAAGATAACCACATCTCCTTTTACTTGAAAATGTGAAAAAGCTACACAATTACTGGGCCTAATACACAGTGATGTACGTGGACTTGTGTCAATTACTGCAGATAAGGTTTCTCTTATTTCATCACATTTACTAATGTTTGTTTCATGTATACTTGATGAAATTCAAACACGCAGTGCTTGAAAAGTTCAAGGAATTCAAGCTAGAAGAAGAAAAATAAATTGGTAAAGGTACTCTCACATTAAGATTAGATTGAGGTTGATAATATCTCAATGGAGAATTTTAAATTATCTAAAAGAGAATGTGATTCATGAGAGAAGCTACCCTATAAAGGATTCATGAAAACTATTGAAAATCCAAAAAGAAAACTCAAAGAGAGATAAAGTTAGTTATGGAATAGAATACGAATAAAAAATTTGAAAAAGTAAGTGCATAAAACATAAGATACACTACATACATTAATTAAGCCCCAAACATTTATTTGAGAGAATTATACTTTCGACAATTATTAGTTTAGTTGATTCTTAGAGGTTGAAGCAATCAAAATTAGGAGAATCCTTATTTATTCACCTATAAATATTGGCTTACAATTAGTTAGATCTATTTAAGCTAGAGAGAGTAAGAATTAGTATTAAAATCCTGCCTTTGAGCACACCTTGAAAATGAGAGTTAAAAGAATAAGTTTGAGGGTATATATCTCACGAATGAAGAAATGATATATTAAACTATCATACGTCGAAAATTGAAGCAACTTTTGAATTTATGACGTT
This sequence comes from Fraxinus excelsior, assembly GCA_019097785.1. Lineage (NCBI taxonomy): Eukaryota > Viridiplantae > Streptophyta > Magnoliopsida > Lamiales > Oleaceae > Fraxinus > Fraxinus excelsior. The sequence goes on along the minus strand of CM032639.1, from coordinate 20,041,848 downwards.
TACTTAGTTCTTCATGCATACACATCAATTTTACATTGAATAAGTAAAAATTAATTTCTGTATTGTGATTTTGAATTTGTTCATATAGTTAATAAATTGATTTCAATCATTAGACAAACAAAATGTTATCTAACCAAATTTGTTGCACTACTTAATTGATTGGCCACAAATTAGTAAGCATTACATATATGCTTGTTGAGATATGCTATATTTTTGTTTGAGAACAAACAAATGTTCATGTTCGTGTGTGTTTGATAATTGTATTTTATATATTTATCTATGCTATTAAATTAAGATATTTTATAAATTTTTTGATAAGTTATGGCTTAATCTCGTGTACATTACATTTTTTTAGGAATAACTCAATTATTGAACGTGAAATTGGAAGAAAGGAACTAAAGGAGAATAAATCTAACACGTGGATTGAATTAAGAAACATCAAGAACTTGGAGAATCAAATTTTCTGATCAGATTCACATCTCTTTCTTGTATTAAAAAATCTGGGTCGTACATTTTCATTCTTCTTTATTGTTTTGTCATTAGAGTCATGTTAGGCTATATTCTTTTGTGTTAGATAAAGACGGACCTTATTATTATTTATTTTTAATTTAAAGAACAAGTAGTTTAGTTAATTTGTATCCTTTATTTAATCTAGTATGCTTTGTTAATTTATTCTATTGCTTGATCGCTAATTAGGTAATTAATTACTTTTATATCACTGCGAGGCTCACAATAAGTTTAGAACTATGCAATTTCAACACACGAACAATAGATATTAGAAATAACGTGTATGACATGTGTAAATACGTTACTTTGCAAATGAATTTGGACTAGGAATAATATTGGTTGTGCTTAGAAGAAATCTAACTTACTTCAGGAGAGGTAAATAAAATTGAATTATCAATTGTCATGTATATACAAATTATACTAAATTACATAAGTCAAGAATTGAAAACATGATACTAAGGGGTGGATTCAGAACTCCGAAACATGCATCTCATATTTTAGTTTAAAATTATCTTAGTTAAGTAGTAGACAATTTAGATAAAATACAATAATTTTTTTGTTACGCTACATTTGAATTTGATAACAGACTAATACAGTTCAATTTAAAGTTTATTCCTAGTGAGGCAATACTTTTCTCATCACATTGTTACCTATCAACGATTCCGAATGCTTACGAATTTCACACGAACAATTTTGAATGAATATAAAGTTTTGGGGACAATTTCATAAATATTCAGCATCAAAATTGCAGATTAAAATGAAAAATGATTAGAGTTGGACGAAAACTGGAATAAAGGGCCAAGGCTGCACGAAAAAAGGTTGAGTGTGGATCAACTTGGATGAACCTGGAAGAGAAAAATAGGCCATTGCGATTGCATAGGTTTGTACCTTGTGACAGCAAGGAGTTAATTCTTTTTTTATATTTTCGAAATTTCTTTTAAAAGGGCTGGTGTGTTTGGCTATAGGCTGGGCACATCACAATCCAACTACAAAGGTGAGTGATGGTGGGTCCTCGACCTACTAGACTGCCTAGCTGTGGAGCTTCTGTTGACCTATGATTAGCTTCACTTGTTTTGATTATAACAACCAATACATTTATATTTCTAACATATCTAGTTTCTTGAGTTTTTCATGTATAATTCTTCCTAAACACTCAAAAGATCAAATCGTCATCAAATTGAAGAACAAACAATCAAAAGAGACTCAAAAAGAACAAGAACATTAAAGATTAAAGTTTTAGAAGTTTCTTCGATTTATATGTAAATGTATAACTCGTCAAATTTAGCAAATGCATAAAACTCAAATCATTTCTCATAAATTCATCATTTGCATAAAAAGATTTTGATTCATAAAGTATGAAATAGATTTTTGGAAACATGAATATCTTAATATAAAAATTAAAATTCCAAAATTTCTATACCAAACGATCGAAGTATTGGCCACTTACCGGATTTGCTAGAACTTACCGTATTTGAAAATCACTTACCGAATTTACTAGCATCTACCGGTCATCGAAATTCCATCGGTCTGCTCGATCAAAACATATTTCAGTTGACCGATTTGCTCAACCGAAGTGTCAGTCGAAACTCCAACGGTTTGATTTTTACAAAGGCTATATTCACACTTCGGTCGACTGAAATTGCTCATCCGAAAATGATTGATTTTCAATATTTTGGTCTATAAATAGTTATCTCTTTTGCATTCAATTCCAACAATTTACAAGAGATATTAATAGAGCTATTTATTGAAAATCATTGAGTTTACTTGATTCTACATTTTATTTCATTTATTATAAAAGAATTTCTTGATTGATCAAACATATTTCATCTATCTTATCAAGAATTCTATTTTACCAAGAACTTTTCTTAATCTCATTTATTCTTCATTCTTAATAGAAGTTTTCTTTGCCAACATTTTTATTAAAGTGTAAATCTCTCTTCATACTTAACTTGCGTTATTTGTTAAGAGAGATCATAGGTTGAAAACTTTGATACAAAAATACAAACTATTTCATTATCCACCATTAATCAAAGTTTACAACAAAAACATTTGAACTTTGTTATTTGCTATCTATTGAAGTGTTTACCTAACTCTCTAATATTTAACTTGATTATATCATTGATTAAGAGAGTTTCTTTAATTGTGAAATTATCATTTATATTTTGATGGTTTCGAGAGCCTTGTGAAAACTCGATGGTCATTAAAGGTATGCGCTCCTTGTTGTAAGTCATCTAAGAATAAGCGCTCCTTGTTGTAAGTCACTTAAGGATAAGTGCTCCTTGTTTGTAAGTTACCATTTTTAGTAAATTTGGTCTTACTCGTGACGGAGAGTTTGGTAACGGGGACGTAGAACACATTGTGTATCGAACCCTATTAAATTCGATTTTTATCCTTACATTATTGCACTTTACTCTACATTGTCATTTATATTGTGCTATATCTTTTTTTTGACTTAAATTATCGAATTTGCATATCTATATCTCGTATTACAACTTGCATTTGTTTCTTAAGTTTAAATAGTTTCGAGACTAATTGTCGAAAAAGTTTCAAAAACCAATTTACACACTTCTTGGTTAGTTATTCATGGGTTATCAGCTTCGACCCATGTTTACTTCATACTTTTAACATTTTTTTTTCTCTAAATATAAGTAAATATCAAGGTGTTGTGCAGTCTCGAGATTAAATTTTACGTTATCTGATGTTTTATGTGGTAAACATTAACGAATAGTTCAAATAATGTTTGAATTAGCATTTCTCTTGCTCTCTTAGAACCTAGGACCAAATCGAGCACCCTTCTAAAGATGCCAGAGTCTACAATCACATTTGTTGTTGGCAAGCTTACACCCTTGGCAGAAAAGGTAAAAAAATGGTCAACCTGATCCTTTTTTGGAACTGCTTGAGGTGTTTTGGAATACTTAATAATTTATAGGTTAGCCAATAATATTATGGTTGAAATTTTAGACGTTTCTCGAGTTTTCTTTGTGCATCCAACGTCCAAATCTTGTTACTCTTTATTCTTCATCATGGATTTTCTTCTCTCTACATAACTACAAACATCAGGGACGGACGCATGACTTGAAACTTAGAGGGGCACAATTAAACACGAAAAAAAATTGGGGGAAATTATACAATCAAAAATTTACGTCCAGAAAACTCATACTTATGTAATTTTGCATCCGACCATTTACGTAGAATATGACTTTTTCGAATGTAAAAAATTCAATTTTTTTTGTCATATTCCATATAAAATTTCCTAATAAAAATGATGAAAATTACATTAAAAAATTTGTATCATAAAAATAATAAATATTAATAAAATAATTGAATTTTTTAAAAAAAATATTCGAGTTGGACGTCTTTCTTCAAAACTCACGTTTAACGTATTTTTAACTATTTTCGATATCTGTTTAGACTATTCGATATGTCCATAATATAGTTCTCGAAATAAGTTTTGAGAAGATATAAACAATTTGTAAAATCGATTAGCGTACGATCGTCAGAGAATTTTTAAAATTAGATTTCAAATTTATTGTGATTTTGCTCCTGTTTGGTGGAGATTAAAGTCAGATTTTTAGTCAATTTTGATAAAAGTTATATATTTAAAGATTCCATGATATATGTTAATAAAATTAATTGTTAACTTTAATTTAAATTTAAATTTATATTTCAATCAATACAAAACATGACTTTATTTAAAAAAAAATCTTCTCAAAAGTTAGTGGGGCACGTGCCCCACTAGGCGCTACCCTGGGTCCGCCCATGACAAACATGTCTCTTTAAGTATGGTCGACCTTTCATAATATAAAATGTTTTTCACTAGACTTGGAAGTGAGAAGTCTAAAGTTTCATGTAAGGGACTTAAGTAGTAGTGGTAGGTGGAAAAATGGTGGTAGTTAAAGGTTATATCTTGTGTGTTGTGTCTACTTTCGCATTCTTGAAATTTTGGTGAATATATACAAGAGTAAATAGGTCCATGCACGACTATCAAACGATTGAAAAGATTTGTCTATATAACTTATGTTGAGGTCTAACATGAGGTGATATCGATTAGTCGTTTGATTGACCAATGACTAAGCATTATACGGTTGGCTTGGAAGCTTTAAAAAGGCCATACCCTTTGAATTTATTATAATAATGTTAAATATTAAGAATATCTAGTCCTTTCATTGGACCAACTTTGGAATTAGTTAGTTTGTTTTGTATTTTCATAAGTAACTTATGGTACGCAGCATTTAAAATAGTAGTTACTTTACAAGCTTTATCAATGTAGCAGCATAGGGTGTCACATGGTCTTGATATTAACCTTAACATGCTCTATTTTTGAACTTCAAAATTTGGACACATACAATGTTATGGCAAAATTGGTCATGGTCACTATATTTGTTGGTTGTGCATTTTTTAATGAAAATATTAAAGAAACTTTTGTCTTTATATAATGTTTACTTTTACTTTTTCGCTTAGTTCATGTGCTGCCTTCTCTTAAACGTTCAAATTTATTTGATAATTTAATTATAAAAGAACCTTATTTAAAGGTATTTGCATCAAGTGGGTTGTAGTCCCAGCATGCAGCCTATCTTTTGTAATTTTTTTTTATAGAATACTAAATTAATTGAGTCCTTATCTCAGTTCATTTTCTTTAGGAAATTGCTTAAAAATAATGGGAAATATTATCATCGACAAAGACTTTTACAAATTGCATTTCGTCGAAGGATATACCCTGCAGTTCCCCACACCGATTTGAAATACTAGACAATATTGCATGAAAAAAAATGAATAAAATTTCAATTTGGTTTTATGGAAATGAAATTGGGAAATGTAACTAGACGAGAAAACGTTATATTTAAGAAAAGTAAGATACCAAACGCTGCAAAAATGCTTTATGAAAGTCATTAACTTATTTTATAATTAACTCCAAAAAAGTATTTAATATATTAAATTAATTATTCATAATGGATTAGTACTCAAGCTAACGTATTGTCAATAAATATATAATTCTTACCTACAGTAATTTTAAGAGATGGATGAGTTTACTGAAGACAAAATGTTAAAAATTTATCATAATTCTCTTAATATAATAACTAAGAGTCCATAATTAAGTTTTCAGTTTTGTAATTTTCACGCAGGTGGTTTCCATAGAGTTTCCGAACTTCATTAAAAACGTTTCCGAATAGTTAACAAAGTACTTACAAATGTAACAACCCACTTACAAAGTCGAGCCATAGAAAGTACTCAACACACCTAAGCCCATAGGTTTAATGTTCTTTGATACCTCTCATAGAAGTCGGGACCAAATCACTCACTTTTGTGAAGATGGCAGAGTTTGCAGTGACATTTGTTCTTGACAAAATCACAATCTTATTGGAGGAAAAGGTGAATCTGGTAAAAAATGTCAGGCAGGAATTTGAATATATCAGAGATGAACTTGAGAGAATGATTGCTTTCCTCAGAGTTGCTGATGCTGCTGAAGACGATGATCCACAGCTCAAAGTCTGGGTTAAGCAAGTCCGAGATGTTGCTTATGATACTGAAGACATTATGGATGATTTCATGCTGCAATTCCACCTCAAAAGTGGTGGTTTTCTGAGGAAATTAGTTTTCTCAATACGAAATCTGAGAACCCATTATGAAATTGCTACTGGAATTCAAAATATCAAATCCAGAATTATAGACATTGCTGAGGGACATAGGAGGTATAGTTATTCGGTTAATGTTCCCGGTGAAGGTTCAACATCGCGAGGTGTGAGTAATAGAGGGATTGATCGTCGAGGGGATGCACTTTTATTAGAAGAAACCGAGCTTGTCGGGATTGAGAACCCAAAAAGACAGATAATACAGTGGCTTGTGGAAGCAGAATCGCGGCTTAAGGTGATTTCAGTGGTGGGAATGGGAGGTTTGGGGAAATCCACTCTGGTTAAGAAGGTGTATGATGATTTTGTTGTGAAGAAACACTTCCAGAACCACGCATGGATTACGGTTTCTCAGTCATTCGAGGTGGAGGAGCTCCTGAAAGACACAATTCAGCAACTGTTTGAACAGATGAAACAAACTCCTCCTGAAAATTTGAGCTCCATGAATGGTAATAGGCTCAAAGCAATAATCAAAGATTTCTTGCGCGAAAGAAGGTACTGTTGAACTGTGTGCTAATTCTCCTCTTAAGTGTTTTCGATACTAGAAGTCATTTTACAGGTTTTGCTAATAATGTTATAGCTTAAAATTTTAAATGTAATCAGTGTTCTTTAAAGTATATAGAATCATAGTTTGTAGTAATTGGCGCATTTGTGCTTAAAACTAAACCAACATTTACGCCTTTGTGAATTCAACTTCTTTTTGCTCCTTCAAACTTCTTATTTCTTTCCTAACTCAAGCAATCCAATGAGAGTAATCAAGTGTTACTAGATGTACTTTTTTGATGTCTGTATATTCACAGGTATGTGCTAGTGTTTGATGATGTTTGGAGTATTTTAGCATGGGAAGCTATCAGACACGCCTTACCTAATGAGAATAATGGGAGTCGTGTCATCCTGACAACCCGGGTCATGGATGTGGCTTTTTCTTGTAGCAAAGAAACTGATGGCTATGTGTATGAGTTGAATCCTTTGTCTGAAGAAGAGTCCTGGATTCTATTTTGCCAGAAGACATTCACCAGGAACTTTTGCCCTACGCACTTGATTGAAATTTGCAGAAATATCTTGAAAAGATGTGGAGGATTGCCACTTGCCATTGTTGCTATTAGTGGGGTGCTGTCTACAAAAAAGGAGATTAATGTTGACGAATGGAAGATGTTCAATTGCAGCCTTGGCTCCGAATTAGAAGGTAATGATAAACTTGAGAGTATGAAAATCATTTTGTTACTCAGTTTCAATTATCTGCCATATTACCTCAAACCATGTTTTCTGTACTTGAGCAATTATCCGGAAGATCATGAGATTGAACACAATACACTAGTTCGACAGTGGATAGGAGAAGGTTTTGTGAAACAAAAAGTGGGAAGATCAGTGGAAGAAGTTGCACAAGGGTACCTCAATGAGCTCGTCAACAGAAGCTTGCTTAGTCCGGTGACAACCAATGATGATGGAAGCATCAAAAAGAGCCGTATCCATGACTTTTACCGGGAGATTATTCTTTCAAAATCAAAAGATCAGAATTTCATTACAAGCAACAATGAGCAAAACATGATATGGATGAGAAGAGTTAGACGTCTATCAGTCCATGGGAGCTTCAGAGATTCAGATGTCAAACGCTATGGCGTGAGACTCTGTTCCTTTCTGACTTTTCACGTGGAAGATCCCCAATCCATTTTGAGCATTCTCCAGTTGCTTAAAAGCTGTAGAATGTTGAAGGTTTTAGATTTGAGGGGTGTTCCTCTGGAGAAGTTCCCAGAGGCTGTTCTTGAACTGTTCCATTTAAGATATCTAAGCTTGAGAGGCACCATGATCAAAAGAATTCCAAGATCAATTAAGAAGCTCAAGAAATTAGAGATATTGGATCTTAAGGACACATACATCAATGAGTTGCCAATTGAGATTCTAAAACTCCAGTATCTTCGGCAACTTTTAGTATATCGCCATGTACCAGGTTCATATCTAACTTATGATTATGCACATGGTTTCAAAGTATTCAAAGGAATGGGCAGCTTGAAATACTTGCAGAAACTTGGTTTTATTGATGCATATCCTGGAAGCATAGCACTTAAAGAAATAGCCATGATGAGTGAACTGAGGAGAGTTAACATTACAAAGTTGACAACCAAAGATGGAGTAGCTGTGTGTTTGTGCATCGAGAAGCTCCAAAAGCTGTGTTCATTAGGTCTAAGATCAATAGAGGGAGATGTCCTTGATCTGAGTCACCTGTCTTCTCCTCCTCTTTCCCTTCAACGGCTATATTTGGGTGGGTGTTTAGCAAATTTTCCGAAGTGGATACAATCTCTTCCAAGCCTAGTTAAAGTATACTTCAGATGGAGTCAATTGAAGGATGATCCACTTAAATATCTCCAAGATATGCCTAATCTAGTCCATATTGAATTTCTTGCAAGTTATTTGGGGGAGAAACTGTCTTTCAAGGTTGGAAAGTTTCGGAAGCTGAAATTATTAGGTATTGACAGATTAGAAACCTTGAGGCAGGTGATCATTGAGGAGGGGGCCATGCCTCATCTGGAGAAGCTTATCATTCAACGATGTAACTCGTTGAAGGGCGTGCCCGTAGGGATTGAGAATCTCTCTGAGTTAAAAGTTCTTGAATTTTTCGACATGCCTGATGAATTTATTGCGCCAATCTCCCCAGCAAAACAAGGTGAAGATTACTGGAAAATTGCACATATTCCAGAAGTACATCACACATACTGGAGAAATGGTTGCTGGGAAGTTTATCCATTAGATGAAGAGCAGGCAATTGAGAAATCTGAACAGTCTAGAGCTGCCATTGTTAGAACTCAAGAACAACGGAACTGGCTGTAATGACTATCAGCTGCCCCCTATCTCTTCACTGGTTCAAGCTTCTTGGTACATAAGAATTTCGTTTTTTTTTCCCCCTTGAATTATAATGCTCTAATTGTGAAGTTCTAAAGCATAGAACATGTTTGAGAAAGGAACAACCACACTTTTATTAATTTTCTTGGTATCATATTTATAGTACAAGAGTTCTACACTAGGGAATGTCTCACATCTTGAATATTATTATAGAATGTTATACTTTGAATTGTTAGGTGATGAGAACTCAATTTAGATGAATACCTATAAATGAAAAAATATAATTATTTTCAAAATTTTCCCTCATCGAGCTTATCAACTCATATATTTTTCTGTCATTTCAGGTTGTAGTTGAGTTTCTTGGACACCTTCTGGAGATAAATATTTTGATTTTGGAGTTGGAGCCATACGACATAGTTAGTTTGTATGACTCATTTATAAAGCATGTAATAATTATTTTTGAAATACGCGTTCATTTTTGGATATCATTTTGCATCACTTGTAACATCTAGGGGGCTCCCTATGTATTTTGTACCCGTATGTATAGTTTATGTTGTTTTCATAGTAAAGGCTTTAAGTTTGGCTCATCTCTAATTCATTGTTTTGTTGTCATTATTGTGTTGGAATATGTTGCATTTCATCACAGGTTGGTCAGTCCAAATTATAGGGATGATAACATTGAAATTTTCTTAAAAATAAGTCACAATAAGTCGCATTTTGTAATAGCCTTGATGGTGATCCAGACTTCTAGTTACTTGGCTCGGGTCGTGTCACTTGTTGTAGATACCCTAGATATAGACCCCTCTAATTAAAAGATTTGTTTTTGTCAATCGAGAATGTTGATGCCTGGAATTCTTTGATAACTCCATTCTTAAATTTGATTGGGTTGGAGGCGATTTGCTTGGCAGTTTGGAGGTTTTTCTTCTTTTTCTACTTCAATAAGTCATGAACAAACACTGGTTCGTGTCACCACTTCCAAAGGAGATGTTGGCAGTGGATTCATCTCCGACAATCAAGTTAGGTCTGGATTTGTGAGGGAAGACAAAAAAGAAAAGCTACGACGAAGATTGCATTTTAGAGAGATCTTAGAAGAGTGTTAAGAAAAGTGTTCTTTCTTGTCTAACCTTTTACTTGTTGTCCCTCTTGGGATTGATGGCATTCTAGTTATTCAGGTATAAAGCAATGTACACCACGAGTTTTTAACACTAGTCTAGGTGACAACACAATACAATAGCAATAATCCAATGAATATGATAAAAAAAATAATGATGTGGGAGTAGGTCAATAGACAAAGTGAAGTAGATTTGAAGATCAAACCAAGATGGAAATGGTACAAAAATATAAAACTATAATGGTTGCAAAGGGATTTATGCAAAAGTTAGGTATCAAATATTTAGAAACTTTTTCCTTGTTGCAGCACTCGTTGGATCAATGATTGCTCTTGCAACACAAATACATATGATTGATTTTTGAACTTGAAGTGAAATCTACTTCTTAAAATAGAAAGCTAGAAAAGAGAAATCTTATGTCAAACTGCATTACGAATTTTTCATTCCAAGGGAGAAGAAAACACTTTTTATTGGGCCAAAATAGATATCTCGTACTTGGTGCGGTGAGGTTGTTATTTTGTATTTCATATGATCAGGGGTGGAGCCAGGAATTCATCATACGGGGGGCTAATTTTTTTAAAACGTAATGTACGAATAAAATTTATATATAACAAGGAAAATTGTAACACAATGTTACCTATTACAATTGTACCCGACGATGTTTTATAGCATAAAATTCATCTATAATAGAATCTAGATCTAAATTCATACTAAATTCTCATTCAATGTTTAGTGTTAAACAATTGGCTAGAAAATCATCATCTATTTTGTTACGAATTTACGTCTTCACATATTAAACCTAAGAGCATAAATATGAAAAAAAAAAAAAAAAACTTCAAAACAATGCCATCATAATTCATAAATATGCATCTTCACTCTCTCTTTCTAGTTCTACCCCAACTTCTTTCTAAACACACGTCCAACCAAACCAACAATGCCAAATAAAAAGTTAGAAACACTAAATGTTTTCACAAAAAATGTCAAATTATCTATTGGTTAGCTAAATAAGAAATCCAAGCCAAAGCAATTAAGCAAGAACTCACTTTCAAAAATTATTATTTATTAAACATTAATGTGACTATGTGAGCATTTCATTATTATTTATTAAGCATTTCATTATTATTAAAAGTGAGTTCTAGATTATTCATAATAATTTATTAAACATTCATAATTTCAGATTTTAAATATTAATTAAACTTTAAACATTCATTATTATTTATTATACATTAATGTGAGCATTTGAGCATTTCATTATTATTTATTAACTATTAAGTATTTCATTATTATTGAAAGTGAGTTCTAGATTATTAATAATAATTTATTAAACAATGAGATTTATAATTTAATAATTTATTAAACAATAAACATTCATAATTTCCGATTTTAGACATTAATAAAACTTTAAACATTCATTATTATTTATTAATGTGAGCATTTGAGGAGCATTTCAATGATTTCATTATTATTTATTAAGCATTTGTCGATTATTTACTACATCAATACATCATGGATTCATCTATATGACTATATTCTAGATTTACCGATTTACAAATTAGTAAATTACAATACCTTACCTTGGTCCTTGGTGGTGTGACGTAGATGAATGCAGACGGCAGAATCGACAGTCGGCAGCCGACAGAGACGGTCAGACTGAGCTGGTCAGCTGGAGCAAAGCTGCAGGAGAAGGTCGCGGACTCGCGGGTAGCCAAGAGTGAGAGAGTTTGGGGAGTTTAGTTTAGGTAAAGTGAGTGAGAGAGGGTTGGACTTGGATGAAATTGGGTTTCTCGAATTGAGGGTGGGAGGAAATTGGGCTATTGCCTATTGGTTTGGGCCATGACAATGGGTTGGCGCCTGGCATCAACCAAATTTATTTATTTATTTATTTTTTAACATAGGCTGGGCTTGGGCAAGGGTGGGCTGTAGCCCACCCCTATCTCCGCCCCTGCATATGATCCACAGTTGCCCTCCATGTATATAAGAATACTTGGTTGTGTGCCTATTTGAGTATTTGTTGATGGTTTAATCTTTACTATCAAAAAACCTGACATTGTTACACAGGTTCTTCCCAAAGAGAGATTCTTCTTAGAGAAATGATTGGAATTGTCCAACAAGACTAATGCACTCAGATTCAGAATTTGAGACAAAATTCTCTTAGCATTTGTCATGATGTTTTGCTGTGCTTGTGTAGTTGATGTTAATCTTTTCAGCATTTTCCTATGTTGCGTATTACACATCTGTGTTCTCATTAAACCAAAAGCATGACATTTTCCATCTTCTTTAGTCTCTATTTATTCATATCTCGAGACTTGCTGAATCTCTAGGGCAGTCGTCTCCAGTTACAGCTAAGAAGTTCACCGCTGCTTTGTAGGCTCCCTCTCTCTGTTCATTTTGACATGGTTAAGTATCTCACTTAAACAATAGAGCTATGGCAAAATGTTTTCTCCATTTTTCTTATTATTAGACTCTAGGCTGTTAGCATGTACGGTCAATTAGTTAAATAAACTACTACGGCATGCATATTCTGAAGAGTGAATATGGCCTTGTGATCGCAATTGCATTTTGAATCCTCCCAGCCGACTGACTTCCCATATAAATCAAATTTGATCAGAATATTCATTTCAACAATTGGTATACCTCATCAAAATTTTAGTGTTCATCCTATGAATAATTAAATATAATTTATTCTGTTGAATAGTTGTCCCTTTAAACCAACTTTTTCTCCAAGATAAGATATAACTATATGGCATATTCTGAGAGTGCTTTGGAGTAATAATAGTTTTCTAGGAGACAACGTCATCTTAACGGAAAGATTGATCACTACAAAAAATAACGGATGTTGTCTCAAAACTTGGAGATTTTGTTGTACAGGTAATTTAGTGACAACAAGATGTTTGTTGCGGACATTGTCGTACTATATGAGTCACGGATTGTATTATGCAATTTTCGCTCATTTATCGCATTAATAAACTCGCAACAGTATTTGTTTGACGCAGAAAGTTAGAAATAGCAACAAGATATTTGTGGTCACAATGTCATCGTAATGCATATTTATTGCAAAAAATTAAAAGAGCAACAAGTCAATTTGTTGCCGCGATTATTCCAATAAAGTTTTTATGAGGAAAATATTTGTTGCAAATATTATTTTAAAGGTATAACTTTTGTTATCTATTCTATTATACATGCTCGTAGTGATATATTTTTAAAAACAAGTCATATTTGTCACGAAATATGATTTACAATATGTTTGTTATGTTGCATAATATATATTCTTGCAAGAAATAAAAGTTTATTGCCACAAGTTTCCCACAAAAATAATTTTACACCTTGCTTACTCATGTTTTTGCCGTGCCATCTCACATTTAATGTCAACTTTTTATATCGCGTTATATTTTTTAATACATATTATTTTTACCACAACGTTCACGACAAACTTTAAAAATGTGTCGTGCTAAATCACTTATTGCGACAACTTTTTGTGTGTGGCGAGAAATCTTGTCGCAAAATCAAATTTTTGTTTTAGTGGATGACTCGAATTTGCCACAAGAGTTCCTGCATAATTCTAAGGCGAACCAAATCATTAAATATTGATTAAGAAAGACAAGATTTTGGACCCTGAGTTGAAAATACCAACTCGAAGGTTACCACCTTCCCCTACTACAAAAAACCATGGCTTTAGGAACCGATTTTTCGTTGTTAAAGCCACGATATCCATTTCTACTAGTCTTCACCGATAACAAATTACCAACTATAAGTCCATTGGTGTTTGAGGGTCGATAATAGTTTCATTTGTACAAAGTGTTATCATTTCATACAAAAATCTATTAATAAAAATATGGTCATTACCCATGGAATTACCGTTATTAAAGGTGTGTTCCATTGCCTACGAAAAAATCCATATGTGAAGAAAAAATTACTAAATGCACTAAAACTTTAATGAATTGGGCCTTTGTGTCGAAATCGTTAACTTACGTACTATCCGCTCTCGGAGAGCCTAATCCCATCTTACCCTCACGGATTTCTACCGCGTCCCCATGATGCGAAGCTTTGACCTTTCCCTTAAGAATGACTTAAATCCGTTGGACAATACCACGATTCATATGTGCCTCACAATAGAAACCATCTCCTCAGATTCATTTGTGTTACACCCCATTCATTTGTAGTCAAAGTCGAGAGTCTAAATCGTCAAAGTTAGTTAAATAATGACTTAAATGGAATAAATTATTTTATTGGGGTTATTTTACATATTGACAATATTTGAAGGTTTAAGATGGAGAAAAATTAATCTTGGGGGTTTACTTATATATTATTAAAAGTATCAGGGTTACATTTTATATCCATTGGAAGTTGAGGACTAAATGTTAAGTTTAATTGAAGAAGAGGGACTTCCTTTGCAATTGTGGGGTGAATGGAATACATGTGTCCTATATACAACCCATTACCAATTTTATTTCCTTGGATATGTATTCCCTGGATATACATACACCACGCGGAGAGACAGAGAGGGAGAGACCGAGAGAAGAAAAATCGAGAAGGAAAGGAAGAAAAAAAAAACAAGGAAAAAGAGAAGGGAAAAAAAACAAGGAGAAAGAGAAGAAAAAATGGGTTACGTTTGGGGCTTTCATTCCTTAATTCTTCTTATTTTCAAGAGGTAAGTAAAATTTATGTTACTTAAATTTTTAGGGTTTATGGAAATTTTTAAAAGAATTAGAGGTTAGCAAGAGTGAGGTGTTATAGATGTGTATTTGAGCTTTTAAATAAGAGTATATTAAAGAAATGTTTTAAGTGAAGATTGTAATTGAAGAAAGTGGAATTTTGAAGTAGGTTTGTGAAATAAGTATATATGTTTTGATTTTCTTGTTATGGTATGATGCTAAACGCTTAATTATGGATTGAAGGTAATAGTTTTCCATTTTTAAGCAATTTTCAGATATATCGATGCTATTTCTAAAATTATTACCAGGAAGTGCTATTTCTGTCAATTGTTTTGGTGGTAATTTTTAGTATAGAGAAACAAGTGACATATTTCAATATTTGGAATTTTAGTGCTGTTTTTGTCAAAACTTGGTTTTCTCAGATTTTATAAGTTGAATTAAACTAAGTGATAAATATGGAAGTTGAAGTATTGGATTGAATTAGGTATGAGGGTTGTATATGTATAATGTGAGTGAGTAATGAATTTGATCACGTGGTGGTCTATTGTGAAATAGTTAAAGTGAGGAAAAGTTAAGAGAAATAGAGATGCAAGAATTAACATAGAAGTTGAGGAGTTATATTGTGGAATTGTATTAGTTTAATTGTCAAGTTTTGATTGCATATTTATACTGTTATTTTAGATAGTGACGTGAAAGTTTGGGGAATACCAGTCAGTTTATTCAAATTTCTATCCATTAACCTGTGAGGGGAAAAACTTAAGTATTTTCCAAGTATTGATAATTAATTATATTATTATCCATTTTATGCAATTAAGTGAATTATTTGTCCAATTACAAGATTAATTTGGAAATACTCCTTCATTATGATTTGTGTTGAATTTTAAAGATTTTGTATGGATTATATGTGTTTTGGAATGTGAGACATATGTGATATTGAATTCAACCAAAAAAGTACCTATGATTATATACTTATTCTAGTTCATAGAGTGGCCGGCCGTGTTTTATACTACACTGAGGGGTATTGACCGTGGATGAAGGGGTCTGATCGTGTACCTATAGTTCACTGAGTGGCCTTGTGCGTGTTCTACTATTGATTATGAGAGGTCTTTGAAACCCACTTTCGATCACGGAAGGGCCTATGGGCCATGACGAAAGTATTTAGCCCAATAGGCGGATTATTGATTTCAATCAGAGGGGACATTTTTGGTTGATTACATATGATGAGATGATGATATGTATTTGAGTTGATAATCTATCATGACTATTGGATAATATTTTTCAGTGTTAGAAGATGTCTCACTTTTTGATTATTATTATTATATGTTGTGATACCGTGGACTGGTAAATTATGTAAATTTGATGTTGATAAAAATGTGAATGGAAAGGCATATTTATTTTTGAACTTCTCCACTCACTGAGCTATTATCTCATATATTTTCCCACAATTTTCCTTACAGGTAGCATTGGTTATTGATAGATTGAGGAGCCCGGTGATTTCAGAGTTGTAGCCACACGATGTGATGCATTTTGGTAGAGAACAAAATATTTATTTTGGGCCCATCGCACTGTATTTTTCATAAATATGTGATTCTTGATATTTTGTAATAACTTGTAGTCGGCCTTGGTGGTGGGTCTAACATCTAGTCAGCATCTACCATCGGCGCACGTCACGTTTCGGGTCCATTAAGGTGATCTAGGACATGTCGTGTCAATTTGTGCCTGGCAATCCCAATCTCAGATCAGTTGCCTTGAGATTGGATCATTGTCATGAGCCATAATCACTTTTGGTAATTTCCTCAATCAACTTTCAAAGCCAAGTTTGAAGAAGTATCCAATAAATTTCTTGAAATTAGCACAACCTTTGTTTTAAAATTTTCAACTACATTGAATCCCGAGGTGCAATTGAAGGATGCCAGCCATGTGAATGGAAACTAGAAAGGCTCCACTTATGATGGCATGACATTTTATTTTTTGAGCACTCGTGGGTATTTGGTTTGATCTAAGTCATGTTAGACTTGGACCTAATCAATTTATTGAAGAGACCTTATGTGCTAAAAAGAAAATGAATTCTATATTAGTTGCTGGTAAGTTTATCGACAAGTAAGACCTAGAAATTCACAATACAACGTATTTTATTGCATCCTAAACTATAGCGTGCTTATATTTAGTTGAAGAACACAGTTAAGATTGATTTAGAAGATCTTGAATAAAAGAATAGAGTTGAGAAGATTCACTTATTATGATGCCATTTTTGCTGCTGGTGGCCAAAACATTCTTCGAAATTTATTGATATATGAGCAAGACTTCTACCAAGTTCTGTATCATAGAATAGCTATGCTAAAACTTCAATTAGATTTCTATCAAGATGTGTCTCACGCTTTGTACAACTAGAAGTTGAAATTTAATTTCAAATGGTCACATATCAGAATTTCTAAATTTTTTGGAAGGAAAATCAAGGATTTTTCTTTTCTGCCTTTTATTTTGATCTGATTCTGGATATTTATACAGATTCTGACACGTCTCTCCAAATGTACTATACATCTAAGAAAGTAGATTCTATTACATTACAAATACTTTGTTGCAAGAGATAAAAATTTGTTGCCACAAGTTTCACACCAATTTTCTTTTAGCGCAATGCTTCCATCTGTTGACATATGGTTGATCTTGTATTTTGATTATAACAAACAAAGAATTTACCGTATTTAGGTTTAAAACAAGTTGATAAGTGTATTTTATACACTTATTCGATGGCCTAAAATATCGATATCTAATAGTTCCTTTCACAAAATATATCATAAATTATTGTACTTTATGTTTTATAGGTAAAACTCAATTATTGAACGAGTAATTGGAAGAAACAAAAGAAAAAATCAAGAAAAAGCGTCCAAAGTTTGGGGACCGAATTACAAATATTCAATAGTTGATTCAGACCATAAGACGATACTTTAAAGATTGTTAGGAGACAATTTGATGAAATTAGAACTCAAAAAAGAATCGAATATAATCAAAATATTATCAAAATCAATATTCCAAATTTTAGTCGAAAATTGATATCCATTTTTGGCATAGTAAACGTCCAAATTGGAAAATTTCTACAGTAGAGTTGTAGTAGTTTGAGTTAGCTTTTTAATTCACTTTGAACCGGCTCAATCGAATATCAGGAATGAAAGTTATGACAAAAATACTGGAAACAAAAAAAATTTGGGCGCGAAGGCAACTTTCTTTATTTTATTGGAACTCTTTTGAAAATCAATTTGGACGTGAATTTTAACCAATTTTCTACTCCTACAAATACCTAATAGCAAAATACATATTAGATCTCTCATATATATCTCATACTCCAACATTCATAAATTATTATCATCAAAGAATGAGAATTCATAGTTTTTGCTAGAGAACTGAAGGAGACTTACAAGAATTTAATCAAGTTTAGTCTTAAACATGATTTTTGGATAAATAAGAGAAGACGTAAGTGGAGATTCATCAAAAATTATTGAAGAGATTTAAGTTTTCTTGATTCATCTTCATCTTCATCTTCTCAATTTATAAAAAATTTGGGTTATGTCTTTTCACTTAAATATAATTTCTTGTAATTTCGATATGTTTTGCTAGTTTTATACATTCATAGGATGTGATGAACCATTTTTATGATATTTTTAGTTTTTAATTAATTATGCTGATTTTAATTTGAATTGATTTGTTGATATTTATTATCGTTTGTATTGTTCTATTCAATTGTTTGATCACCAATTGCATTGTTAGTAAATTTTATTATTATCGAGAGAGATAATATGGTTTAAGCCTACTATATTAAATATTGTATGGTTCGATACAGAATATAATTACCTTTAATGGTTTCAATAGGTATTTTAACACTTGTTAATGCATTTATCATGTTTGGATATATATTTCATCAAGAAATAGAAGGGTCAAATGAGAGGAATCTATTTGATCACTATTGAGAAATGCTTTCAATTAAATTAGGAACATTGACCAATATGAACTTTTCAAATTGTCACTTTAATTGTTACACTAAAAATGGAATAATAAGGGGATTAACAACTTAGCATTGCATCTCAAATATTTGAAAAACACATTTACTTACTTTTATTAGTTTAATTGATAATTTAAGTATTAGTATAGAAAAAATCACAAAATTTGTTTGTTATTTTATCAAAGTTGTAATTAATTTTAACTTAGTCAAATACATAATTCTCGTAGGTTCAACACTCTATTCATCATTATATTGTTGCACTTGCGGGTTTTTCATAAGATCACAAGTTAAGTGGAAAAAGTTCACTATTTTATAAATTATACATGTGTAAGTAAAACAATTAAATGTTCACGATGTTATATTTAAAAATCCATGAAACATGATTGTTTCAAAATAAAAAGATTTTTTCTTATTATTTCTCCATCACATGTTATGCATAATTTTGAATTATTGTACACGTGCACATTTCTTCACTCATTTCTCTCAATATTATTCATCATTATGTTACTTGTTTCCCTTTGTTACTCGTGACAAAAATGAGGAGAGTATAATATTTATTTCATATTTCAGGGACTTGAATAGTATATGAGTGAGGGGTTAGTAGTAGTTGAAGCTTTGAATTTTTTTTTTTTTTTTTTTTATTTTGACTTAGGGGAGTAATGTATATTTTTGATTGATTTTTGGTTGGAATTTTAATAGTGATATTGTGTTTAGTGTTTGTTAATATTGATATTGATATTAATATTCTATATGTTATTTCTAAGTTATTGATGCACATAATATTACATGTTTTGGTGTTACACATGTTTTATATGCGTTGTTTTATATGACTTAGTTATATATTTGTTTTATTTTCAGTTTTCTCTTACTCTGGTATTGTTGATTTTATATGTTTCAGGAAACAAGTATGACAAGATTTGTATTGAAGTTTAGGAATTGAGTCTTTGGGTAGATTGTTCTTTGACTTTAAAATAAAAGATTTTGTCACATAATGTCAAATGGAGAGTTTGTTATCCATAATTGTAATTGACTATATATATATATATCATGGTTACTTGAGTTGTAATTAAAGTCAAAAGAATCGGGGTTGATAGAGTCCTAAGGTTTTTGATCCCGTGAAGATTTATTCGAAGGGGTTTCCTCCAACATCATTTTTTTGGTGTAATTTACTTTTTACTGCTTTGATATGAATGTTTATGTGATTGTTTAATTAGGGTTTAATTGGATTAATAGCCTTACTCATTTAGAACCAATAAATAGTGACTTGCTACTTTTTATTGTTTATTTTTTAATTCTGTATATTTGAATCTAAACAAAGTGATATATATTCCTAACAACTTCCTAAACATAAGCATACTATTTTAAAACACTACAACAAAAACTGCCTACGACAACGTTCAAAAAATGTTATGGTAGGCCTACGACAACGTTTGGACGAGTGTTGCAAATCAAGGTGTTGTCGTAGAGTGGAGAGATACGACAACGTTTTTTAAACGTTGCGAAAGACTGTCTTTCGCAACGTTTGCCAAACGTTGCAGTAGGGTGGTTTATATATATATATAATTTATGCAAATAGATTGACAAAATTGAAAATGCAACTTACGAACAAACTTTAAAATTGTATAAAAATTGATAATTTCATTACAAATTTTTGAATCTATATACTTGAACATTAGAATGTGATACAACACCACTTAAATAAAAAGAAGCTTTAAAATGAAATAAAATGGTAAA
This sequence comes from Fraxinus excelsior, assembly GCA_019097785.1. Lineage (NCBI taxonomy): Eukaryota > Viridiplantae > Streptophyta > Magnoliopsida > Lamiales > Oleaceae > Fraxinus > Fraxinus excelsior. Next base: position 20,021,387 of record CM032639.1, on the reverse strand, counting down.
GAAAAAACTCGATCATAAACGGAACACATAAACTACTCTCTTTCTTTAGTAGCTTCTTCTCTTTCTTAAGCAAGAACATTAAGAATTGAGCCAACCTCTGCAGAGCTTCTCTGATGATGAGCTTGTTTCCCAATACCACTTAAGCAAGAACATTAAGAATTTCATTAACAATATGCTGAATTCCCATTGCTGGATCCTCCACGCACATTTCGAAAAATGTTGATTGACTTGAAATAAAAAAATCAAACATAGGAAAGTCACCTCATTCCTTTGTTTTCTTGCATGGTCACTGGAAGCTAGAGTGGTATCAAAATTTTGCCGGAAATATTTCCTGCAGCGATACTATTTCTCGAGTTTGATTAACTGGAAACTGGAAACTTTAACTGAAACCGAATTCACCTTCACTAGACAGGGAAAAGACTTTCTTTCAGCCTTAAGCACAAAACTTGCATTTGAAGTTTCCTCAATTGCAGTCTTCTGTGAATTCAAAAGCTGAAAATCCATTTCATCCTCCCTCTAAGAGAAAAAAGTTGAAATTTGTTAGACACATCATGCTGAAAACTGAAACTTGGGCTGTTTACTGCATCACGAAGCTGTAGAGGAATTTATTACAGATACATAAATCGAAGAATGATCAAGAAAGGCCAGTAGACAGATTTTCTATTTACCATTTTTTTAGCACTTGGAGAAGCCTGAAGCTCATGACGCGAATCCTGTCATTAAATGAGATTTGTCAAATTTTAAAATGTGAAAAATGTGCGACTCCAACTAAATACACGCTAAAAGTGCAACCATAGCAGGAAAACAAAGTAAAGACTACATTGGAAGCACATATATTATCCAACATGCAATTACATATAAGCAACATCACATTTGTACTAGGTTATATTGCAAAGCTCTATAGTTCCATTCCTCAGTATAAATGAGGAGCAGACGGAATGGATAGAATTAGGGTCCTTGTATTTCATCCAGGTAAATTTCAGTGCCCTTGTCAGCTGATTATTATAAAAATGCGAGTACATTGAGACAACTAGGTAGAGAAGGGGACATACTTGCATGTTAACATCAGTAATAGTTGCGTCATCCTCCCTCTGCCGTTTCTCCCTTTGTGGAGAGAAAGAGTTGGTGTATGGATTTTTCACAGCTTCGGGAGAAAAGTCGGTCCATGAATTCTGTCCCGGGACCTAGGAAGGCAATCACATTGAGTCAGCCCATGAATTCAGTTTCCAGCAATACTATTTCTCGAGTTTTATTTCCTGCAGTGAATTCAGTTTCCAGCGATACTATAATCATTTAGTTTGATTAAATAATTGCTTTCCTCAAGCTATGCAATTAGGCCAACCCTCAAACCTCTTATTTACTAGGGTTGTAACAGGTTACTCTTATTTCCTAAACCTCAGGAAAGGTCCCTACAATTAGGCCAAACCTCAAAAGAGACGATTCAATATTTCTCGACATTATAAATAGTAAAGGCTCACAAGGAATAGAAATGTGTAACATTAAATTATAATAATCTTGTCGAATCCACAAACACATATACTATAAAAGAACTTACTTGACTGCAATCGTGATGACATCAAATGGGTCAGATCCAGTTGCAACGAAAACTAGATGACTCCCCTCAAATTCTTGAATAACAGGATCTCCTGCACCCAAACCACATTATTAAAATTCCCAAAACAGACCGATTGACAAGAAGATAACAAAATATGTCAAAATGATCCTTAAATGAACATCCTTAAAGAAGGTACATCAGGGGACAATTGATAAACTTCAGCAGATATGAGTAGATGAAATTAATATACACACTCATCCCATTAAACTCACTCAAATGAGGTTTCCCAATAAGCATCTCGACAACTGTACAACCTACACTCCATATATCAACGCCAAAGGTCAACTTTAGATTAGCATTGTTCCGCATCACAGCCTGCAGTACCTTCACAAATTAAAAGAATACTATCTTTGGATCTTTACTGGTGTCTAATTCAATGAAATGAGCGACACCAAAATCCCTAAATCCTTAAATCAAATCTCATCAAAATCCCTAAATCAAATCTCATCAAAATCCCTAAAAACCCTAATTATCAATCCCTAAACGTAGTTCAAAACATTAGATTAACACTGTAGAAACGTTTGCCAAAGAAAAAGAAACTGTGGACAAATCACAAACTACACAGTCTGTAGTCAATACAATAAATTGCCTACTTACCTCCGAGCAGCGCTGCAGCGGAGCTTGGAAGATAACAAAATATGTCAAAATGATCCTTAAATGAACATCCTTAAAGAAGGTACATCAGGGGACAATTGATAAACTTCAGCAGATATGAGTAGATGAAATTAATATACACACTCATCCCATTAAACTCACTCAAATGAGGTTTCCCAATAAGCATCTCGACAACTGTACAACCTACACTCCATATAAACGTTGCCAAAACTTAAGCTATTGAGGCTTTTCGCAACGTTTGGCAAACATTGCTAAAAGTGATTTTTCGCAACGTTTGATAAACGTTGCAAAAAGGGTCTATTGCAACATTTTTTTTAAAAACGTTGCTAAAACTCATTTATATTAACCAATGACAACATTCACTTACTAAAATGTTGTCAAAAGACTCTTTTAGCAACATTTATCGTCATATGTTGTCTTTTATGTGTTACGAAAGACCCTTTTTGTTGTAGTGAAATATCAGTCTAATGCCTTTAGGAATGAGTTTCTTTAAAATTGCGAAGCTACTAGTCCTATTAATTCTTCAACCAATTTACTGTTCGGAAATTATTTTATATGAGGTTGTTTGACTTATTTTTTTAAGTGTAACTCATTTTTTCAGTTTGGAAGATTAAAATGCATTTATGTTCTCCTTCATGAAAGCATCGAGATCATATATTTACTTGTCAAAAATGAAGCTCGAGTAAGTTAGAAATTGGAGATCGAAGTGTACCTATTGGAATAGGTTTATATATGTTGGAGGAAAAAATAATAGTTGTTTGCCCAAATATTTAAGGAAAAAAAAATTGATAAGGCAAATACTAGTTTATATATGGTGACATTTGATGGCGTAATAATATGTAGCATATAGGTTCTCTCCACATGGGAGTTCCACCACGGACAGAATGGCACCTTAGGCCAATGAACTCGTGTGCGAGCACGACTTGCATATACAAATGTCGAACCAAAAGTGGTCCATTAGTAGGGTCCACGTTTTGCCTTATTTTCCCTATTTATTTTTTAAATTTTAATACGTTTTTCCGGCTTCTACAACTTCTGAAACTCCAGTGGTTATAGATTGTAAATGACAAGTTAAAGGATGAAATTATTTTCCGTTCATGAGCCTACAATAGAGCTTGATTTTTTCCTTGTTCCACACACGAAATTCCCGTCTCTGTCTGCATTTATTTGTCTATGTCTACCCGAAATTTTCGAGTTTCTATCTGCATTGTGATTGTGTTCATATATATTTAGTTCGCCAGTGTAGAAACTTGGTACTCAATTCTACAGATTTCTTTTTTATATCTTGGGAGACAAACTCTTAACGAAACCTCAAACACTTAAAGGTGAGGGAGCAAATTTGTTTTAAAGACACTTGTGTAATATACACAGGCCTCAATTTACTAATCTGTCATTCCTTCGGCGACTTAATTTCTTGTTTGTTCATTCGGTTATTTCTTTAATATATTATATTTTTATGACGTTTACTAACATTTATAAAGGTTGATCGAGCCTTGCAGCAATCCCATGTGCATTTTGGATAATTTTAGAACAATTCTCTTCTCCAAACATTAATCACATCTTATTATACACCACAACATGAAAGCAGCTAATAAACTCTGAGTAGATTTCGAGTACACAGACAATTACACTCACACAAATGGTAATAAAACATCAATAATATTAGAAATACATAAGTACATGGCTTAAGACAAACAGAATTGAGCAAGAAATACCAAGAAGCTTGAAGCAGTAACCCTCCATGTTGCGTGATTAATAGGAATTACAACCAGTTCCTTTGTTCCTGTGTCCTAACAATGGCGTTTTTAGGTTGTCCAGATTGCTCATTTGTCTGCTTTCCATCTAATGGATATACTTCCCAGCACCCATTCCTCCAGTATGTATGATACACTTGAGGAATATGTGCAATTTTCCAGTACTCCCCACCAAATTTTTCTAAAGAAAGTGTTGCGACAAATTCATCAGGCATGTCGAAAAATTCAAGAACTTTCATGTTAGAGAGACGTTCTATTCCTTCAGGTACACCCTCCAATGAGTTACATCGCTGAATGATCAGTTTCTCCAAACAAGGCATGGCGCCCTCCTCAATTATCACCCATCTTAAGGGTTCTAATTTGTCAAGCCCTAGTAATTTCAGCTTCTGAAACTTTCCAGCCTTAAAAGACAGTTTGTCTCCCACATAAGTTGCAAGAAATTCGAGGTGGACAAGATTAGGTAAATCTTGGAGATATTCAAGTGGATCATCCCTTAATTGACTCCATCTGAAGTATACCTTAACCAGGCTTTGAAGAGATTGTATCCAATGTGGAAATTTCGCTAAACGTCCTGTCAAATATAACCGTTGAAGGGAAACCGGGGGAGAAGAGAGGTGACTAAGATCAAGGACATCCCCCTCTATTGATCTTAGACCTAATGAGCACAGATTTTGAAGCTTCTCAATGCACAAACATAGAGCTACTCCATCTTCAGTTCTCAACTTCGTAATGCTAACTCTCCTCAGTTCAGTCATCATGGCTATTTCTTTCAGTGCTACACTTCCTTGATATGCATCAATAACGCCGAGTTTCTGCAAGAATTTCAAACTGCCCATTCCTTTGAGTATTTTGAAACCATGTACATAATCATAAGGTAGATATGAGCCTGGTACATGCCGATATACTAAAAGATGGCGAAGATATTGGAGCTCTAGAATCTCAATTGGCAACTCATTTATGTACGTCTCCTTAAGATCCAATATCTCTAGCTTTTGGAGCTTCTTAATAGATCTTGGAAGCCTTTTGATCATGGTGTTTCTCAAGCTTAGATACCTTAAATGAAACATGTAGAGTATAGCCTCCGGGAACTTTTCCAGAGGAACTCCTCTCAAATCTAAAACTTTCAGCATTTTACAGCTTTTAAGCAACTGGAGAATGCTCAAAATAGATTTGTGATCTTCCACGTGAAATGAAAGAAACGAGCAGAGTCTGGTGCCATACCTTTCGATTTCTGTGTTTCTCAAAGTCCCATGGACTGAGAGGCGTCGAACTCTACTAGGCCAAATCACGTTTTGCTCATTGTTGGTGGTCAAAAAATTCTGATCTCTTGATTTCAAAAGAATAATCTCGCGGTAAAAGTCATGGATACGGCTCACTTTGATGCTTCCATCATCATTAGTCTTCACAGGACATAGCAAACTTCTGTTGACAAGCTCATTGATGTATCCTTGTGCGACTTCTTCTATTGTGTTTCCCTCTTTGCATTTCACAAAACCTTCTCCTATCCACTGTCTAATTAGCGTATTGTGTTCGATCTGATGATCCTCTGGATAACTGCTCAAATACAAAAAACATGGTTTGAGATAGTATGGCAAATTGTTGAAACTGAGCAGCAAAATGATTCTCATACTCTCGAGTACATCACTTCCTTCCAATTCGGAACCAAGGCTCCAATTCAGCAAATTCCAGTCATCAATGCTCGTCTCCTTCTTAGTAGACAATACCCCACTAATTGCTACAATAGCAAGTGGCAACCCTCCACATCTTTTTAAGATGTTCTTGCAAATTTCAATCAAGTGTGCAGGGCAGGGGTTCCCCATAAATGTCTTCTGGGAAAATAGAATCCAGGAGTCCTTTTCAGACAAAGGATTCAATTCATACACATGGCCATCAGTTTCTTGGCTGCAAGATGAAGCTACATCAATGAGCCGCGTTGTCAAGATTACTCGACTGCCACAATTCTCCTTTGGTAACACGTATTTGATATATTCCCATGATTGAATGCTCCAAACATCATCAAATACAAGCATGTACCTGTTGAAAACAAATTTAATGGCAAAAAGAAAAAGTTCATGTGTTATCCTGCCCGTTGTGAAAAAAATGTGTAGGCTTGTATGAATACTGCCTTCACACGACTGATGTCATGAATACTATTTAGATAAATAAATCAGCTTCTAAAAAAGAGTTGGTTCAACAGTACCTTCTTTCCCGCAAAAACTCTTTGATTATCCCTTTGAGCATATTAACATTCATGGTACTCAAATTTTCAGGTGGAGATTGCTTCATCTGATGAAACAATTGCTGAATCAAGTCTTTCAAGAGCTCCTCCACCTGGAACGACTGAGAAACTGTAATCCACGCATGATTTTGGAAATGTTTCTTCACAACAGAATCATCATACACCTTCTTAACCAGAGTGGTTTTCCCCAAACCTCCCATCCCCACCACCGAAACCACCTTAAGCCGTGATTCCCCCTCCACAAGCCATGGGATTATCTGTCTTTTCGGGTTTTCAATCCCCACAAGCTTGGTTTCTTCCAACAAAAGTGCATCTCGAGGATCAGTCCCGTGGTTACTGCCAAAACCTGAAGTTGATCCTTCCTCTGCAACATTGAACTTGTAACGATATCTCCTATGTCCCTCCGCGATCTCTGTCATTCTTGATTTAATGCTTTGGATTTCAGCAGCGGTTTCGTATCGGGTTTTCAGATTTCGTACAGAGCAAAATAATTTCCCGAAAAAATCACTAAGTCCACTACAACAACAGTCATTTTTTAGGTGGAGTTGGAGCATGAAACCATCAATAATGTCTTCAGTTTCGTAAGCAACATCCCGGACTTGCTTAATCCAGACTTTAAGCTCTGGATCATCGTCTTCTGCAGCATCAGCAACTCTGAGAAAAGCAATCATTCTCTCAAGTTCATCTCTGATATATTCAACTTGTAGCTTTACTTCATTCACCAGATTCACCTTCTCCTCTAATAAGGTTGTGAGCTTGTCAAGAACAAATATCACTGCATATTCTGCCATCTCTTCTTTCTCCTCAAGGTGGCCTGATTTGGTTCAATGAAAGGACCAGGGGCTTAACTGAAACAAAAATCAAACTGGAAAAAATCCGAAAAAGGGAAAATTTTATGATTTTGGTGACTTAACAGTAACAGTGTTATTGGCACAATTGTAAGATGATAACTCAGGCTTGAAGTCACCTGGGATTCTGTGCTTTTTACTGTTATCCATAGAAATTTATTAGCTCGTTTGATGTTAGATACATGATACTTTCTAGGAAATTACCTGGAAAAAGAGGCCAAAAACTTCCAAAAAACTTTTAAGTCATTCAAGTCTTCCAAGTCCACTTCTTTTGTCTCTACTTTATAGGCAATGAAGATTAATTATCAAAGTTGTTTTAAGGTGAGATGATAAAAAGTAACGGTTAGCTAGTGTTGGATTTGGGCCTAGTGCTTCACTATTCATTGGGCTAGAATCTTTTTTTTTTTTTTTTTGTGTGAAGTAGTGTCAAACCAAAATATCTAACAAGCATTAGCTCTCCATGAAAAAGGGGTGATCCAGTCGCACCTTCCAGTAGGATACCTTTGATTTGGACCCTTCATCTAGTGGGATTATGACCGTTCGATCTATGGTTTGCAACCGAGTAAATATATCGCTTCTCTCTCCCCTTTCATATGGTGGAAAAGTATTATGTGTGTGAAGTTTGGTTTTAGGATCTTTCTCTGTAATATTGTTCTCGTCTCTGTAAATTTGTTGAATTCTTGGTTTCAATTGTCTTCAACTATCTGAGATAAATTTGTATAGATTACTTGTTCTTGTATTGAAAGAGAGACGAGAGAAAACTGAAGAAATCTCTTATTTTTTTTCATACATTTTTACTATTTCTTGTTCATTTCATAGTGGAATCTAAGCTACTTGTAGATGCTCAACACGTGAATAGACTTAAAAGCTTAACATCCAAGCATTTGTAGCAAAAAAACCTTCTTGTTCTTTTTTACTTTCTGCAAAAATCTTTATTATTTACCAAATTATCAGTGTGAATATGATTCTAAAACCAACAGCTAGGTTAATTGAAAAGCATCCATCAAGGAAAAGGAAATAATATTTTTACCATAATAAAGTTGGCGTCTTCGTCATAAGTTCCATGCATTGTTAGAAAAGTAATGTAGCGGAAGATTATAAGAAAGATGATCAACCTCACAAGGATAAGAAAACTCACGAGAAATTTTATTCAATGCAAAAAATGCGGCCTCAAAGGACTTACAATGCTTTAAATAGTAAAACGTTGCAAATTTCGAAAAATAAATAATAAAAAAATATATATATTTTTTATGGAAGAATTTAAGATAACAACTTAAATTAGAACTCCTAAAATTCAGGATAGTCCTTCAACAAACGGCATACAAATCCAAATTTTATTGAATGAGATATTATCAAAATAAAAATTACTATAAACGACAAAAACACTTAATCAAGGGCCTAAACGACGGAATATGCCTAAAATTCGATGTACGTCAATGAGTTGTGATCATTAGCACGTTTTCAATCGAATTAGACTAGCAATTTGCCAAAAACGAATTGATCTGAAGTTATCATGAAATCATAAACTCTAACTCCTTATACACTTCATCAAAAAGTAAAGGTAAGGTAGGAACACGGAAAATTGAAAAGTCAAAATTATGGTCTAGAGAGAGATATAGCTACAAGAAAAGGTCATGTGCGAGCATGGCGTGGGTGTGCCTGCACGGGTGGTGAATTTATTAGCTTTGTGCACGTGTATAATGACTCATGATCTATAAGAATTAACCTTGCAAAATCACAAAGAAACTCAAAACAATAATTGGAAAGCAAATAACAAGGAAATTGAAGAAACTAAATGATAAATTGAAATCTCCAATATGCTCTGCAATAGCAGTGTTAATTAGGGGCTCAAATCATAAGCCAATCTCGACAAAGGCAACACAAGAAATAGGTCCAACGATCAAATTCAAAGAACCGACTAAGGGTTCCACGAAGGGGATGAATAGAGGATTCCCAAAGGTGCAAGAACCGGGCAGAAAATAGAAGGCGGAAGACGGGTTGCACAAAGGAAAGGGGAGGCAGCCACTGTTTATTGCACAAAATAGAATCCCTTAAGCAATAGGCAATTAAGTCACACTAAGTAGGCCATATTAAATGGGGCATCTAGAATAAAAAACTCGAAAAATTCAAAATTTAGGTGTTAACTTTGACACAATTCAATTTTTAGGTGTCAAGTTTCAAAATGCAAAATTCGAGTATTTATTTATTAATTAAAAATATTTTTATTAATTAATTATTAAATAATATAGTTAACTCACCCCACCTCCACCACTCCTACCGTTTTGGGGACTATTCCGATTGCTTCGATTCCGACAATTATTCTTGCAGTCACAGTTCAAAAATTTTATATGTCACAATTAATTCGTTGGTCACATATTTCAAAATTAGTTGGTCACATATCAAAATTTATAGGTCACACAGTTACAGATTTCCAAATTAATTGGTCACAAATTTTCTTACGGTCACAAATAAAAAAATAGATGGTCACGAATTATATTTTTAGTCACAAAACCAAAATCACAAACACTCTTCATACCGTCGCCACTGTCACAACCACCACCACGAACACAATATCGCCACTATCAGCACCACCACCATCAAACGAGATTTAAACCTACCACCGTCAATTTATATTTCTATAATTCAATAATTAAATCTAAATTCATCTTCTCCAAACCCCACCCCTCTCTACCCCATACCATGAAACCCATTCAAAATCAACAACATCGGATAACCATGGATTAGCACTATTTAATACGGCATGTTTTTGTAGCCATTTAACTGCACAGAGTGCATCATCCATGGGCCCCGGAAGGTGGTGCTTCGACTTCAGGCTATAGTCGAACCGAGTAACCACCGCACGTAGTGTTGAAGAGAGTTAGAGGTAGCTGTTGTTACAGTTTGGAGACCAATCTAAAACCCACTGTCATTTACTCCACCATCAACGGCTTCGCCATCCAAATGTATTGCACTCCGTTCAAAGCAGCATCATGACACACAGAGAGAGAGAGAGAGAGAGAGAGAGAGATGAGAGTGATAAATTAGGGTTAGGGTTTTAATATATTACTTGATTTTTGAATAATGAAGCTTGATCTCTAATTTTTGAATTTCAATCTTCAAACACCTGATTTTTTATAATTTCCCATAAATCACTGAGCAATGGGATCCAGCCCATTTAATCCTCCAAATGATTTCTTTAATGGTCTTCAATCTATCTTTGCAATTCAGCTACCAAATCGTAGAGACGAGTTATTTATTTTATTTCATTCCTTGGTTATTAAAAGCATATGAAGTGTAATTTCAACCTGCTAATCATCATAGCCCCTGAGGCTTGTTTGGGACGAAAATACCTAACAAAACTCTACCTTGATTCCGAACAAACCTACAAAATCTAAAACATATGTTGGTCCAGAATCAATGTTTTGTAACAACAAACACAAAACCATAAAATTGCAAATTAAAAAATAAGAACACGAATAATTTTTCGCCCCCTTTTGGGCCCGGATGTTCAGCTAAAAAGTCTACTCACCCGTTGAGCATCTACCAATTGGATTAAGCTCAAATCCACTAAGGAAATCACAAAGTATAGATTACAAATGTTTTCCTTTAGACTCTCATATATAAGTTTTCACTCCACTAGACTAGTATATATATAATACACTCAAGAATATCACTGAGATGTTACAAAGATCACAACCAAAGGATCTCAAGAACTGAAATCAGAGAGAAAACCGCTCGAGAGAGAAAACCAAGAGAAAACCCTAGAATACAAAATGATTCAACTCCAATTGAAAAGTCCAGAATGAGGATAAAAACAACCCTTTAGTTTCTCCATCCAACAATCCAGAATGTGCCACATGTAGAGCCAAAATTATACCACTTAATAAAACTACAAATCGGTTGGCCCAAGCAACACACAAGCCCAAGTAATACAATAGAAAAGGGCCTAATAGAATAGAGAAGCCCAAGAGATAGAATATAGAGGCAGCCCATTTACCAGCATTCTCCATCTTGCCGAATTATTTTGATCATTCCTTTTGTGGATTCAAGCCTAACTATTTGGTTTAATTTGCTCTAACATACCTATTGATGTTCTTATCCACTTTTGTAGATTTCTTTCAATTTAGTGGGTTTTATTTGTGACCCACATTTTTTGTCTTTAAAGATAACTGAATTACTTGGAGTCTTTATTCCAACTCATTTTCATTAAGAAACCTCGTAATAATAAAAAATATTCATGATGAAAACAAAAATCTTTTTTGACATTAGATGCATATTCTAAAGAGTTGGGGTTTCATCTTAAAAAGTCAATCGTATCAAGAGGAGTAGTCAAAAACTTATAAATTGGTCTATGCTTTCATCTTTATTCGAAATGAGATTTTATTCCTTAACATGCCCCTAAAAAATGGTGGCTCATTTAAGCAAATCAATTTTGAGATCTCATACTCATTTTTTGAGGTTTAATGGGGACCGAATCACTCGTTATAATTTAGTAGATTATGATATCATCTAAAGCTTTGGGTTTACATCAATTTTATTGAGAGGAGAAGTCGAAAGCCTTATAAATTATTATAGTCTCTCATCTATATTCAATATGAGATTTTATCTCTTTACACCTATGACAATGTGGCATACATAGCATTTAGCAATTACGACTAGATGCATTAACAAAGACTTTGATTGCACATATGATGCTAAAAGAATGTTTATTATATTAATGTTCTTATCCACTTGTCTAGATTTTTTGAATTTAGTGGGTTTTAGTTGTGACCTCCATTTTATTTTATTTTTTTTGTCGTTAAAGACTGTTAAATTATTTGGAGTCCTTATCCCAACTCATTTTCATTAAAAAAATCTCATAATAATAAACGAAATTCATGACGAAAGGGAAAAAAAAAATATTTTTTTTGGCATTTGAGGCCTATGACAACGTTAGGTACACAACAATTATGACTACACGCATTAACAAAGACTTTGATTGCATATATGATGCAAAAAAATGTTTATTATATTAATGTTCTTATCCACTTGTCTAGGTTTTTTTTTTTTTTTTTTTTAATTTAGTGGGTTTTAGTTGTGATTAAATACTATTAAATTATTTGGAGTCCTTATCCCAACTCATTTTCATTAAAAAATATCATAAAAATAAACGAAAATCATGACGAGAAGAAAAAATATATTTTTTTTTTAACAATTGAGGCATATGACAACATTAGGTACACAACAATTACGACTACATGCATTAACAAAGACTTAGATTGCACATATGATGCTAAAAAATGTTTATTGTATTAATGTTCTTATCCACTGGTCTAGATTTTTTGAATTTAGTGGGTATTGGTTCTGACCTTCATTTTTTATTTTTTATTTTTTATTTTTTTGTCATTAAAGACTATTAAATTACTTGGAGTCTTTATCAAAACTCATTTTCATTAAGAAATCTCATAATAATAAATGAAATTCATGACGAAAAACAAAAACTTTTTTTGACATTTGAGGCATATGACAATGTTAATCACATGATAATTGTATTTTGTACACTTATCTAGGACATTAAATTAGAGTATTTGTTAGTGATTTGGATGAGTTATAACTTAAATTTGTGTTAATTATGTTTGTTAGATTGAACTTAATGCAAATTGGTAGATTTGGAAGAAAATAATGAAAAACGTTGTATTTTGTACACTTATTTAGACCATTAAATTAAAGTATTTGTTAGTGATTTAGATAAGTTATAGCTTAATTTTGTGTTAATTATGTTTGTTAGGTTGATCTCAATGCAAATTGGTGGATTTGGAAGAAATGAATGAAAAATGCGCGAAAACGAAGGAAATTTAAAGTTTGGTGATCAAAGTGTACATCCAATAGTCGATTCAGAGCACAAAATGATGATTGAAGATCATGTAGGATCAATTGGATGCAATTGAAGGTCAAATGAGTGAAATATAGTGGAAGTATTTTCACAAATCATTTTTTAGCCGAATAAGTTATGCTATGGATTTTTAGCCTCAACTTGAGACCCATTTTTCGGATAGAAAATGTTCAAATCAGAAAACTTTTATTTCTACAATAATTGTAGCCCTTTGAATTACCGTTTCAAAACATTTTGAATCAATTTAATATGGATACATATAGAGAACATTATGGCTAAAATACAAAAAGCTACTCAGGGACAAACCGCGTACGGGCAATTCATGGCGCGCACATGACTCCTTATTTTCCCCAACTCGAGAGCGTTTTGATTCTATGGTGTGCATGCGGTTTATACCTGTGGATGCAAAATTGGAAATCAAATTGGACTTGATTTTGACCTATATTCTGGCTCTAATAAATAGAAAACGAGGGATAAACATTGGAAGGAAAAAAAAAAAAAACCTCTCTTGCCTCTTTAGACACAATAGTTCCATCAAATTCATCAAGAACAAAAGGCAGATTGTTATATTTTCAGAGAGGAGGTCAAGCTATAGCAAGAAATTGAAAGTCAATTACATCAAGATTTTGAAAAATTCAACATTGGACTTGAAAATCAACTTCTTTTGATTTATTTCATGATGTTGGTAATATTTTTCTATTATTTTTCTTGTAATTTATATATTAGCATGCTAGGCTAGATCCACTTTTGTATTAGATGAAGATGAACCCTATTTGTTTATTTTTTTTAATTCAAGACTAGTAGTTTAATTTATTTCTTATGTTTCTTGATTAGTTTTACATACTTATTGCATTATTTAATTAATTGGCCAGCAATTAGATAATTAGTTGCTTATTGTAGTGTTGGGAGACTCACAATAAGTTTAGAACGCGGCAAAATAAACATATGTGCAATAGACGTTAAGATAATATATATCACATGTGCAATCATATAGAAAATTTAAACTTAATGATTTCTATTCATTCAAAATCGGGCTAAGAATAGAATTGGGTCATGGTTAGGATAGATTTAATGTCTTGAAAACGAAAATTATATATCATAATTTTATCGATTGTCAAGAACGCATAAACAAAACTAAATTACGAATCAAGAATTAAAATAGATAGCAATAGACGGATCCGAGATCCAATGATAAAAGTCACATTTTTACGGGTTTTCTAGATTAATAATATTAAATAAAATCAAACTCTCTTTTATTTACATAATTCGAATCTTATAAAAAGTTAGTAAATTTGAATTAAATTTATTTCATGTGGGACGATATATCTCTTTATTCATCAATTTAATTACTTATCAACAATCACGTACGCTTGCGAGTTTTGCATAAACAATACAAAACAATTATGACTATGTGCATTAACAAAGACTTTGATTGACATATGATGCTAGAAAATGTTTATTATATTAATGTTCTTATACACATTTTTTGAAATTAGCTCCTGTGTGAACCACATTATAATTTTCATTCTCTTTCTTCTACTCATTTTCAACCACGCATTCTTCAATAAAATAATATTTTTCATCACATCAATAGCTATTCCTTCTTTTTCAACCACATGTTCAACATTACATCACCCAAACAAATGCATTCTTTCCATTTTAATGTGCATCAAACGAGGGATTAGTAGGTTTTAGTGGTGACCTCCAATTTTTATTTAATTTTTTTTTTTTTGGGTCATTGAAGACTATTAAATTACTTGAAGTCCTTATCTCAACTCATTTTCCTTAACAAATCTCATAATAATAAATGAAATTCATGACCAAACAAAAATCATTTTTTGACATCTGACTCATATGACAATGTAAGGTACACAACAATTATGACTACATGCATTAACAAAGACTTTGATTGCGAATATGAAGTCAAAAAAAATGTTTATTTTATTAATGTTTTTATCCACTTGTTTAGAAGTTTTTGAATTTAGTGGATTTTAGTTATAACTGTAAGTTTTATATCCTAAATCCAATCTATTTTGGATATAAACGCTTCTAATATATATAATTGATGCATTTTATTTATGGTAGATCTATTATTGAATTGAATAAATATTATGATAAATAAAATAATAAAGTCCATAAATTCAAGTCTTGCTACTTGTTAATTAAAAAGAATTGTGATTGTAAGATACATATTGCATATAATTGAATTTTAAATAATCCATAGTCATAAGTAATAATAAGATACGTATATTATTACTACAGATAGATGATGTGCATGACATTTCTTACTTGTGAAGTAAGTAGCTAATCTCATAGGCTAAAGTGTGGTAACCCTTAAATAAATACGTTAATGTTGTTATAAAACGAAATATTGGAGATCCGTCGCGAAATTCTACATGGATAACTATTTAAGTGCCAATTGTTAATCGCTAATGTTTAGTAGTGAAATTGATCATTTGACTTGAAGTCATCATAGTGCCTCATATGAGGATAGTCATAATTTGGTGATGTTGGATATTGCTCTGTCTAAAGTCGCTTATACCACATCATTCGGGTATATCAAGAATCATATGAAGGTCATGAATGATCATAGATGATTTGTCAATTTTAAATAATAAGAGATTATGATCTACATTTCATTTAGGTTAATAACGAAATTCTTGGTCAACATGTGTTCACAAGTCGAAAAGCTTTTTCAATAATATTGACTAAAGAGTGAGATGTAAAATATAATCAATAATCGAGATTATAAATATCCATATTACGTAATTGATCACATCATATTGACGAAAGGATTACAGCTTTACGGTAAATGAACAACTTTGATATAGTCATATTGTTAGACACATTGTTAGATGTCAATGGGACGACGGATGTGAATTGATAATAAATTAAAAATGAGTATTTTAATTTATTGATTCTGATTAGATTAAAATAATAATTCACGTTAATAGGTATCGTGATCTGTCATCTAATGGGTCACATACAAAATGAGAACTAGAAGAATGATATTTATTTATTAATTAACAAGTGTTTGACAATAAATTAATTAGCTTTCTTGTTAATTGGCCCGAGATAATTAATTGAATTAGATAATTCATTGACTAAATTCAATTAATTAGATTAATTAAATATTTGACTAAATTAAGCTTAAGAGACGAGTTAAGTCCACTTGGACTTCTATTAATAAGCTATAAAGGTTTGAGAATTAATGCGACACAATTATTATCTTGATAACACAAGAAAATGAAAACTCTAATTCTCACATTTTTGTTCCCTGTGTGGATTTTCATTAGAGGATGAACAATTGGACAATGGTAAATTGCAGATTGTGATTGTTCATATTCAAAATAAGCAAAAGAATTTGTAGAACCTCTACCTCGTGACTCCAACGCTAGTTGTTCTGGGCATTGCTTCATATTTTGAAGCAATCACCAACGCTAATCACAACGGCGACAGTCTCCACTTTTGTTAGCAATGGAGGCTTTCGTTGCCATCGTTATTGTAGCACCAGGCGCTTGCTATTAATAGTAACAGTAGCGGTGGCTTCTCTACAGTAGCGCACTTCTTCCAGTGTGTCGTCATTGGCAAACACTGGTGGTGCACCCTTTGACACTGCCAGTGTCGACGCATGGATGCTCTTGAGGTCGCTAAGTATAGTTTTTAGGGTTTGAATGAAGTTTGGATACGGGGGCTTCACGTGCAATTTGTGAAGGTGCATACCCCTTTCTGCAATTTTCTTCATGGTAATTTTGAAAAGAAGAGTCTATTAGAAGTTTTAGAAATTTGGGGATGCCTTTTATATTTTTAAATTGGGCCACAATGCAATTTTAAAAAATGTTTTGATGGGAATTTTGAATAGGAATTTAAAATTGATTTTGAAAAAGGCTTGACCTATATTATCAATTTTGACCAAAATTTTGACTTTGACCGAAATTAGAATTTTATTTAAATTTGACGACTTTATATTATAGTTAAAATTTTATTTTAACTTAAATATTAAACTTTGACCATAAATTGAATTTTATTGTATTTAGAAGTTTTATCCTAAATTAAAATGGTAATTCAATTTAAATTAGAATTGAACTCTAATTTAATATTTAATTAATTATCCGTCCTAATATAATCTTGAAATTAGAATTGGACTCTAATTTGACATTTAATTAGAGTTTGATTTTAATTAAATTATCTCATCCTAAAAGTTTGAAATTAAAGTTGAACTCTAATTTAATATTTAATTAAATTTTGATTTTAATTAAATAAACTCACCCTGAATTTTCAAGTTAGAGTTGAATTCTAATTTGGTATTTAATTAAAATCTTATTTAATTAAATAAACCAGCAAATTAAATTAATTAATTTGATTAATTAATTGTTCCAATCATTTTCCGTAAATTAGTTTAGACGACTATAATTGTTAGAAACTTGAAACATGTTTATATATAATATTAGATTATATATACCATTAGATAGTATGTAGAATGCATTTATGTTATGAATGTATTATTAATGGATGATTATGGACTTGACTGTGTGGATGTTTTGAATGGTTGATTTTATTTTTGTTGTATTTTGGGCATGTGAGCTCTTATTTATTCTAGGCCGCAAGTCCGTTGTAATTATTATGAGCATGTGTGCATAATTATTTAGGCTTGCGTGATAACTAGTATAGGATACAGATTGCAACTAAAGTAATTGAAGATGTAAGAAGAGGAGGAGACCATATAGATTGGCATTGTATGATTCAATGTTACGTCTCCTAGGAACTGACCAACTAGCTTTCCTTATAGCTTGAGAAAATTAGATAGTGTAAGTTCATAATTGTCCACATTATATATATATATATATATTTGCATGTTAGATGTATGACAAAATATGTATAATTATTATGGTGAGACCTTTCCATGATAAATCTCTCGTTAAAATATTAAGTCAAATTCCATCATTATAGTGAAAATCAGAGTTCTCAATCGACCTTTGCTTGTTGAGTATACTCAAGGTTGGTCTATTATAGACATGTATGACACTGTGAAATATTAGATATTACTGAATGATGGGTTTGACTTAATTAAAATTTATCTTTTATTGAGTATATTCGAAGAGATAAATCTTAGAGGCATGTTAAAGTAACAAATAAGATATGTGAAATTAAAGAGTTGTCAACTTAATTATCTGAGAGTTGTACGAAGATATGATTGATAATAGTATCCACCATATGTTTTTATTAAGGTTTTTTGAATACACTTAATGTTTTAATATAACAAACGGGATCGTAACCCATTGGAAGTCAAATGTAGATTCCGTAAATTTATATGAGAGTGTTATAAATTTGAGTTAAACAATTGGAGTATAATTAATTTAATAAAAGATCGTATTAAATTAATTGATGCATTTACGTGTATTTGAATCATGAGTAACCATATATATTTGAGAGGCATACTAGATGCCAACAGCCAATTCAAATTTTCTTGACTAATACCGCAATTTGAGAATTGTTATCAGGCATAAGCAATGTGGTTATGTTATTTAGTAGTCATTTCCAGAGACACATGCTGATGACTCAACAAATGAAGAGGTAGTTTTTATAATAAATACAATGACGACGATAGTACTACAACATATGTACTGCTTGCAATTATGTCACCCGAGTTACAAATGCAACGTGAGAATGTAAATTCTGACATAATGATTTTTCATTTTAAGGAGTTGAATGGCAAACAATTATGTGTAGAAAAATATGAGATTTCCTATCAACTATACTATTGTATAATAGCAAAAGGATCTTCAATTAGTGCTCGTGTATTAAAAATGTTGACTACATTAAGAAGTTATCTTGATATAGTTCAATCATGGATCATGAACAAAGTATAGACTTGATTTTCCAATTTCTGCCAAATAGTTATTCATACTTAATTATGAATTTTAATATGAATAAACTCGAGTGCACACTCCTTGAGTTGCTGAACATACTTGGGACTGTTAAGCCCAACACCAAAGTATCTAGTGGGCAAGTCTTAATCATTGACTCCTCTAAAGGGCATTAAGAGAAAATCTAAAAGGAGGTTTTGGGAAAGCATCTAAGATGATTAAGAGAGTCAAAGAGAGGAAAGGCAATACCAATGGAATGATAGGTCATTAGAAACGAAACTGCAAGGCTCATGTTTACTTCATTAGATTCTTCGGTACTAGATACTAGATATAGATTGCATATTTGTATAAATATATAAAAACTAAATAGAAGTAGACCACTACAAAAGGGAGAAGTTGACATGTACTTCGAAAATGAGCAAATGTTGTTACATGCATGTATACTTCTTGTCATAACCCTTATCCTTAGTATTAGAATTAGAGAAATGTCATTTGTTCTCAACATTACTATAAATATTAATTCAATTTCATGTTTGGACATGAATTGTAAATGATAAGGACAATTGTTGTTCCATTTATCTTGATTAGATATTTTATGGTTGTGGTAAATTACAAAATGACATTTATATTCTAAATACTGAGTATTCTATAATGAGTATAGACTATAGAAATTGAAAGACATAAAAGTCATAATCTAAATAATACCTATAAATGGCATTACAGACTTGGTTACACAAATGCAAATGCAATTCCATAAGTACAAAGAGTGTATATTTGGGGATTAAACTGATTTTGAATCATTTAACAAATGTCAATCATGCCTATTAGACAAGACAACCACATCCACTTTTACTTGAAAATGTGAAAGAGCTACACTTATTGGGCCTAATATGTAGTGATGTACGTTGACCTATGTCAATTACTACTAGATAAGGTTTCTCTTATCTCATCACATTTATTGATGATTGTTTCAGAAACGGTCATGTATACTTGATGAAATTCAAACTTGAGATGCTTGAAAAGTTGAAGGGATTCAAGCTATATCGAGGTTGATAATACCTAAATGGAGAATTTTAGATTATCTAAAAGAGAATGTAATTATCTCGCAGTGGACTCCTCCACATACACTGCAGCATAATGGTGTATTTGAAAAGAGGAATCACACATTATTAAATATAATGCAATTAATAACAAGCCATGCAAACCTCCTAAAATAGATTTGGGGTCATGCACTAATTGTAGAGTACTATGCACTAAATCGTGTCCCATCTAAGTCGATTGAAAAAATTCCATATGAGTTATGAAATGCATAAGGTCCAACTTGTCTCATATTAAATTTTGGGACTGTAACACTTATGTAAAGCGTACTGAATTGGATAAGCTCGAAAATGCATATTTGTGAGTTATCCAAAAGAAACAATTGGATATCAAATTCTATAATCTTATTGAAAAGAAGGTGTTCGTCTCAAAACATGTCATATTCCTAAAGAAAGAGTTCATTCTAGAAGAGGGTGGTAGGAGTAGAATAGATTTTGAAGAAGTTCAAGAATTCACAGATATAGTTGACCATGTATATATACCTGAATATGATCACACACCACTGAGGACATACTCTTGATCAGGAAGAAAGAATCTTGAGAACACATCAGCTTCACATAGATTGGTAAGATCATTTGACATCTTAGAAGGTACGAATTCACGATTACTAATCAAGTATTACTGATCGAGGAACCTACTAGTTACGTAGAAACAAAGTCAAGTGTTTATTCAAAGAGATGGCAAAAGGTTATGGAATCCGAGATGAACTCAATGTATGTGAACAAGGTTTGAACCTTGATCGACCGTCTTGCTTTGATAAAGCCCATAGATTGTAAATGTGTTAACAAGAAAATGTCGACATGGATGAAAAAATCTATACATACAAATTAAAGCTAGTAGCAAAAGGTTATAAAAAAACAATGAATTAACTTTGATGAAACATTTTCGCCTATAGACATGCTTAAGTCCATTCGGATTTTGCCTGCATAACATGACTATGAGATATTGCGGATGGATGTCAAAACTGTGTTCCTTAACGAAAATATGCTAGAGGAAGTGTATATGACACAACCCGAAGTTTTGGATCCAAAGATGCCTACAAGGCTTGCAAGCTTGATAGACCCATGTATCGATTGAAGCAAGCTTCCAGGAGCCGAAATCTTCGATTTGATGAGATAATCAAAAGGTTTGATTTTATAAAAAATGAATATAATTTGTGTGTTTGCAAAAAACAAGTGGGATCGTTGTTGTATTCCTAATATTATATGTAGAAGACACAATATTAATAGAAAACATTGTTCCTATATTTCAATTGTTGAAATTATGATTGATCTATAGAGATATATCTAGAAAATTGCTTAACTTATCCCAATCTACATAGATAAAATCTTGAGAAGGTTTTTTTATGGAGAAAATGAATTGAGAGTTCATGGATACACTGTTTTTAACTTATAGTCAAACTAGAATGATAGCAAATCTCAATCAGAATATTGGTTTATGATTAACCGATATTTTGAAAAGGTTCCAATAACATAAGCCTTATACATCATTACTTTAGAAGCAACCAAATGATGCGGTCTGGATCAAAAAAGTTGATTAATGAACTTGGAGTAGTTTCTGACATTATTGATCACATTATTTTGCATCATGATGACAATGGAGTCATTATGAAAGCAAAAGGACTAAAGTCTGGTCAATGATCCAAATATATGTTAAGTCGGTATCATTTTATTAGAGAAATAATATAATAAAATAATGTAAAGTAAGAACGAATTTCCCCAAATTATTAATATTGCATAATCACTAACAAAAAGTTGTCGTAACAAAATTATGATTGTCATATAGACTCTTATGGTATAAGATACATAAGTTATTGGATTAGTGCAAGTGGGACTTTGTAAGTGTTATGCCCTAAGTTCAATCGATTTTGAATACAAAGACTTTTAATATATATTTGATGCATTTTATTTATAGCAAAACTATTATTTAATTGAATTAATATTATAATAAATTAATTAATAGAGTCCGTAGATTCAAATATTAGTAACTTGTCAATCACAAAGAGTTGTGATTATGACACAAGAATTATATATATTTGATGCATTTTAATATATTTGATGCATTTTATTTATAGCAAAACTATTATTTAATTGAATTAATATTATAATAAATTAATTAATAGAGTCCGTAGATTCAAATATTAGTAACTTGTCAATCACAAAGAGTTGTGATTATGACACAAGAATTATATATGACTAGGTCTTGAATCATCCATGATCGTAAGTAATAAACGAGATACGAATATCTTTATTACCAATAAATAGCTAATCTCACATGTTAAAGTGTGGTGACACTTCAATAAATATGTAAATGTTTTGTTATAGAACAAAACGTTTGAGACTCGTCAAGAGATTCCACATAGATAACTAAATGAATGCCAATGGTTAATCTTAAATGTTCGGTTGTGAAATCAGTTCTTTAACTTAAGGTCATCATAGTGTCTTATATGAGGACAGTCATACTTTTGTGATGTTAGATGTTGCTCTATCAAAAGTCTCTATAATATCGTTCGGGTATGCCAAAAATCATATAAATGTTATTAATATTAATAGAGAATTCGTCACTCTTAGATAGTTAAATCCAAGAAATATCTACATTTCATTCAATTAAGTTAATAATGAATTCTTGGTCAAGTTATGTTCGTAAGTCGAAAAGCTTTTTCGACGAATATTGACTTGAGAGTGAGATGAAAGATATAATCGATAATCAAGAATGACACACATCCATATCTCATAATTGATTGGATCATATTAACGAAGAGATTATAGTTTCAAGATAAACGAATAAGTTTGGATTGTCATACCACGTGACATTTTTCATCACATGTAGTACCCGACATATTGTTAGATGTCAATTTGAGACGAAGGATATAAATTGATGATAAACTAAAAAATGTGTTTTAATTTATCGATTTTGATTAAATCAAAATAATAATTCACTTCATTAAGTATCATGGTCAAGAACCAAATGGATCACACACAAAAGGAGAACTAAAAAGAATGATATTTATTAATTAATTGATAAGCATTGGACAATTAATTAATTGGGTTACTTGTTAATAGGCCGTCGTTAATTAATTGAATTAATTAATTTATAGCCCAAATTTAATTAATTAGATTAATTAAATATTAGACCAAGTTAAGTTCAAAAGACGTGTCAAACTCACTTGGACTTCTATTAATAAGTTATTAGGGTTTGAGAATTTTGACGAGACAATTAATTATCTTTCTAGCACAAGAATAGTGAAACTTTAATTCTCTCACTCTTGTTCCTTGTGTGGATTTCTATTGAATGCTAGATATTTGGACAGATGTGACTTGCAAATCGTAATTGTTCTTGTTTAAGATAGACAAAGGAATTTGCAGAATTTAGCAAAAGTATAAAATTTATTTGTAAACAAAAAGAATATCGTTGGTGGAAATTAAAATATTATTTTAATTTTATTGTGCATGTTAAGTAAATTCCCGACGATAACCTCCAATTTTTTGTGTATATATATATATATATATATGAATAAGATGGAAAAGTTTTTCTTTTGACTCTTGAAGGGGGAATAATTTTTTTCAAATCCATATGGTTCACAAAAAGATCCAAGTTCTTTACGACTTTAGATCGTTAAGATTTTAACTTGGCCTTTAGTTTGAGATTATTACAGAGAGCTAATCCTTCTTGATTAACATAACTGATAATTTCTCCGTAGGTGAGCTCTTCAAAAGAAGTTGAATGTTCTTGATGGTTTTGTTTGATAGTATTTCTAACTCTTTCCGCAAAAAGCTTTGGAAGTCCAGAAATAAATCTTTCCTTCCAAAAAGCTTGTTCACAATCATTTCGAATAAAAACATAAGTTAGAAACATATCTTTATACCATCGAAAATCTTGAAGAGTAGGACAATTGAGATTCATGAGGCCTTGAGAATATCTTTATTGAATATCAATAGGTATTCCAACAAAATGTTCGATGATACAGAAAATTAATCCTGCAAAACTATCATTTAAACCATCTTCTTTGACATTATTTGCAATTTCTTTTCGATCATCATCAGTAAGATACTTGAATCACCAGTTTTTGAGTTGTCCAGAAAAGCCATAAATAATATTATTTGTGGCAAGATGTTAGTCTATGCCTTTGCACAAATAGGAATTAAAACAAATATTCACTTTTTCAAGTTCTTGAATAATTTGATATTCAGAATATTCATCAATTGACCATTCAACAATGGAGTTTCCATCAAAATTGAATTTTCCTTGCTTTTGATCTTCAAAAAGCATGTCAGGAGGGGTGAATCTTGGATAACATGAAAATTTGAATTATGAGATTTTCTTCCATGAAGTTTATTGACTTGTAAATCAGTTTCTTCAAGAAACTGAGATTCAATTTTGTCAATAGTATTGATGCATTTTGAAGTGGATAATTTTGCAAATTGAGAAACAAGTTCTTGGAGAACTTCTTCCTTCGAATCAAATCTCTTTGGAGGAACAATTTCATGAAAATGACAAAATGAAGGTTTAGATAATATCTTATTTTCCCTTTTCTTTTTTCCTTTGTCATTTTTTGAGTTGTCAGAATCAAAATTTATCTCAATTCTACTGAGTTGAGAACACATGGAATGAAGAACAATATTGGTATAATTGTTCTGAGATATAATATTTTTGATGTCCATATTTTTGGCGGAAGAATTGTCAATAGCCTTTTCATTAGACATTTGCTTTAAAGGTAAAGCAATAACTTCAATAGATCCATGAGAAAAAACAATTTCTTTAAAAGGAGGAAAGTTTGATTGAAAAGTATCTCCAGAAGGAGTTTTCCAAATTTTCTTTGAAGAGGTGTTATTGAAGATAGACTTATTTTTATTTGAAAATTTTTTGTAAACTTTGAAATAAGTCCATTCAAAGAAACTTATCTCTTCTTGAGATTCATCAAATTCTTTCCAAAAAGATTCTATCTCTTCCTTTGAAAAGGATTTCTTGGCTAAATGTCTGAATTTTTTGACATTAGGAGATTGATCAGTTTTAAATTCATTTTTCTGTCAAATTTTGAAGAAATAACATTGCACTGACGATCAATTCTTTCTGTTTGAGAAGGTGGAACCATATCTGAAAAAGTATGAGAAGTTAAAGGTTTCGTATCTTCTTCTTTTTCAAAATTTTCATTTTAATAAACAGGTTTTGGATTTTTTTGGACCAAAATCAATTCCTGTAAGACAACCAGAAGACTTTCATCTTTTGGAGAAGATCTGAGAGCACGAATATTGAGTTGAGTATTCAAAAACTTGTAATAGACATGATAAATAAGAGCAAAAGCCCTTGATCTATTATCTACCTCAAAATTTCTTGTTTGAATTCGAAGATTTAGAGCATTAAGGATAGCTCTATCTTGAAGACTAATAGAAAAATTTGGATAACAATTTGAAAATACCGGACCACTTTCGAGATTAGACTCGAGCATGGACAGTAGAGAGTGTTCAAATCTTAAGAGCTTTTTATTTCTTAAAGTTATAAGAACAGGAATGTCTAAACCAAGACGACACAATGGTTTGATAGCAATTTGAACAAGACTAATATGAATATATTGAAATTTCTTCCTATGAGCAAGAATAGATTCTTTTGAAAGTAAATTGATAGAAGTAATATGTTCCTTAATAGGAATTGTTTGCTTCAAAGTTTTGATAACATAACTTTGAGTAAAATCAAATTTTTCTATTTCATAGATAGAACTCTTGTCTACCTTTGGAATAGTCCAATTTTGAAGAGTTTGTTTAATTTTTGCAATTTGAAGTTTTTTTTAATTAATTTCATTTGATACAAATGCAGATGAAGATGATGCACCATTATTTTGATCAATTTCTTCATTATTTTCTTGAAAATATTTTGACCTGCTTCCATTATTTGAAAGATTATCTTTTTTTGAACCACTACCTTTACTAAACCAATTTGACATAAAAGACATGATTGAATGTAATAAAAGAAAATAATAATCTTACCATTGTAGACACAATACTACAAGTTAGACCAATGCTTGACCATAGCCTACAAACGGGACCGCCCAAAATGCCTACCCCGGCTAACATGGGCTGACCAACGTCTATCCAGTAGACATCCATGGCTACACACCAATATATCCTATGACATAATAATATTAGTTTGACATAGTTTTCTTACAACACTCAGTTATGGTTCTGATACCAAAAGAGGCCCAGGGACAGGGATGTTGGTTGTGTAAAGCTACAAGGTTTAAACTTTCTTGAAGTAGAATTCTTTTCTAACTTGATTCTAACTTGAGAAAATGAAATGAAATCTATCCGAATTTATAGAAAAAGTATTCGGATTTGAAATCAAAATTGAACGAAATTTGAAGAATCTTCAAAAGTGAAGTCTTGCTTTTGTCTTCCACTTGTGAGAGATTCCCGGCTTTTGAAAAAGCTTATGCCTTTATTAAAATTATTTTAATAAAGTTGCTTTTGTCAAATCTTTTTGAGTGTCGGCAAGGCAGGTAAGAGCAATTTGCCTGCTAGCAGGCACATTTGGTACAACAACTCTTTTGACTTTTGATCCCGGTATTCTTTCAATTCATCAAAAAAACTAGGTTCATGTAGTCATTTTGAATTCTTTTGAGTTTCTTCTTCAATGTAATCATCAATATTATAACCAAAACACATGTTATCGTTGCTTTGTTCATAATCTTTTGTTTTTGAAGAAGAATTTTGTGAAATTGTCTTTTTTTATGAGGCTTCTGCAAGAGCAGCAATTTTGTCTGAAACAGTTTGAAGTTCTTCTGGTGTAGAACATTTATTGAACGTGGCCATTAATTTTGATTTTTCTGTAAGGAAAAGGTCTTTTTGTCAACCTCTTTTTGAGAAAGTTTGGGGATGCCGAAGTTCCTCTGTTCTTGAATCCATGAATTAACTGCTTTGGGAAAACAATTTGTTTCATGGAATTTTGACCACCATTTGATTTTGAAACCTCGAACAATTCTTTAAACATTAAAATCTTTGTACTCAGGAGTGTATTCTCCTTGAATTAATTAAAAATCCCAGCAAAGGATCCATGAGACTTTGAGATTGAGTGCAAATTGAAACAAAAGATTTTCCTGAGGCTTGAGAAATGTTTTTGCCTCTTGTTTGAAATGTTCGAATCCTTGTAGAGTAAGCTGGGCAAGATTTTCTCAACAAATTCAAAATATTCGAACCCGTTTTGAAACCATTTTGAAAAATTGGATGGGCAATTTTGATGAAAAAGAATAAACCAGGAATAAGTTACTGGTCTAAAGTAGAAAATATTGAACCACGCCTCTTTGTAGTCCAAATAATTGAATTTTGTTTCGAATGAATCATTTTTTTGAAATATTCATTCTTTTACATTCCCAAGGGTGTAGTCCTCAGTCTTCGTAAGATCAAACCCTTTGAATTGAAATTTTTGAAAAATCAATATATTTTGGATCTTTTTTGTTCTGGGTATAAGTAATGATAGCAAATCCAATTTTGACAAGGATTGCTTCACAATACTCTCTTGATTTTTTGATATCTGTTGGAAGATATTGGAAACCTGGAGGAAAGAAATCTTGAAGATGTTCTTCAGGAGAAGAATATCTATGAGTCCATGATGTTTGCATTTCAAAGACAGATAAAATATTTGGCTTGGTGAAATATGAAAATGATTTTTGAGGGTTAATTTCAAGAAGTTGACAAGAACCAATTTGAATATCTTTTCTGCAATTTGATGGCTTATTTTCTGGGTTTATTTGAGTTGGTTTTTGGAAATATTTTGAAGCAGTGGTTGTATTTTGAGAACTGGAGGAAGCTTCAATAGCTCCTTTATTGCAATTTTTGATATAATCATCAATTAAAGTAAGGGGAATATGAACCTTACTCTTGTTTTTCCTTTTCTCGCTCATCTTGCTTTTTCTCTATGGAGGAATTCTCTTGTAAGAAAGTATGCAAGAAAGTTTGAGGAACCTTGTATATATAGAATCTGAAAATCAAAGCAAGAAAGAATTGTTTGCCATCTTGCGAAAATTAGTTCTGAAACAAGGTTTTTTTTACATCTTTTTGCGAAACATCTTTTCAAGCTTTGCAATCTATTTTTAAAATAAAAATTTTATTGATCAAATCATCTTGAAATTTTGAAATGACAAGAACAATTGCAAGAATCTATTTTTTGATAGTAGAGTAATTCTTTTAAGGACCTGACCAGACTCCAGAATGAAATCTAACCAACTGTTCTTGGCTTGAAGTGAAAAGAATCTGTTTGAGGACCCCACCATATCCTAAATTGAATGCATTTGTCTCAACAATAATAGAGGCATTTGGGTCTAGGAATGAAAGGCATGTGATACTTTTGATAGCTCTTTTGACCTTTTGAACTGCTAATGTACACTCTTGACTCCATGGGTCAGGGTGTTTTTTGAGTCTTTTGAAAAGAGGGGCACATAGGATCCTTATTTCTTTGATAAAGTCACCAACATAATTGACACATCCTAAAAATCTTTGAAGACTATTTCATCTAAAAATTCATCAGTGAAATATAGACTTCTTTGAATTGGTATGAGTGTTCCTAGATGAATTGTATGACCAAGAAACCTAATCTTTGTTTGACATAAAACAATTTTCTTAGCTAAAACAGCTAAGTCGTTTTGTTTGATAACATGAACAAATGTATGCAACTGTTTGAAATGTTATTCTAAACTATCAGAAAAAATTAAATCATCATCAATGTAAACAATAATGAAATTTTGAAATGAATTAAAAATATCATTCATAATCTTTAGAAATTCTGATGGAGCATTTTTTAGACCGAATGACATGACATTCCATTCATATTGTCCAAATGGAACATTGAAAGCAGTTTTATATCTATCTTCTTCTTTAATTTGAATTTGCTAGAATCCTGACTTCATATCAAATTTTGAGAAGATAACAGCTTTGAAAAGTCGATTGAGTAAATCTTTCTTTTGATGTAATGGATATCTTATCCATTGGAGAGCAGTATTGAGAGGTTTATAATTGATAACAAGACAAGGAACTCCTCGTTCAATTTTAGCAGAATTATTGACATAAAAATCAGAACAACTCCAAGGTGATTTACTTGATCGTATAAGGTTTTTATCAAGAAGATCTTGAATCTCATTAGTACAAAAATCAAGAAGATCTTTGTTCATTTGAATTGGTCAAGATTTAGTGGGAATATTTGACTCATGAAAATCTTGAGTATAAAGATCCGAAAATGCGTTTGGTATAGTTGAACATATCTCTTTCTCAATACGCTTTTGAAAATCATCAATTTTTTGAATAATTGAAGAGTCTTGAAGTCTTTCTTCAATTCTTTGAAATTTAATTTCTTCTTTAAGAAACTGAATATGATTTTTCTTAAAATTAATATTGTTGGTAATTTATGAAATAGAAACATCTTTTAAAGTATTGACATTCTTTAAAACAAGGGGGATTTGTGAGTTTGAAAGTAATTTCTTGGCCAAAAATATTTGTAGTTATTCCTTTAGAATTTGCAATAAAAGGATAAATTTGAACAATAAATGGTGTACCAAGAATTACTTCTTGGTCAAGATCTTTTACTAAATAAAAGATATTTTTAAAACAAATATTTGAATTACAAGCATGAGCATTTGAAAGCTTATATTGAATATTGAGGTTTTTACCACTAGCTCCATAAAGTCGTTCAGTAGTTTTTTCAAAATACTTGTAGGGATAAGTCCTTCCCTAATACAATTTTGATCAGCACCAGAATCGATCGATTAAAACTCTAGTGTGAAATTTGAAACTTTTATTGACAACAATAGTCATGTTGCAATACCATTTTGTAATTGAACTCTTGAAATAACATTGACCTTTTCGGCTTATGTTAAAGAATGATGAGATGAGGATTTTGACTTAGAAGTAGATTGAGATTCAGAATTCAAATGATAAGCATGAGAAGTATCATTTTTAGAGAAGGATGAAGAAGATTGAACTTGTTCTAAATCTTTAATTTGAAGATTAGCAACATTAAATTTAACATCTCTCATCTGTTTTTCAAGATTTGAAATTTAAGATTTCATAGAATTGATTTCAATTTTTAAATCAGAACAAGAAACTTTTGAAACTTTTTCCTTTTGAAAGCATTTCATAACGTCTTGCATATTGAATGCTCCATCAATTTGAGCAGATGAAGAGGGTAAAAGAGTACTAAACCTATTCTTGAGTTTTTGATCAAGAATTTGATCGATAATGTCTTGATTAAGTTCTTTTTCTTTAGTAAAAACATTTATAGTTTTACAACTACAAATTTTTTTTATTTTGAGAAGTCTGAGAAGATGAGGATGATTTTGAACTTTCTTAAAAATCGGAATCTTCTTGATTTTGAAAAACATTTTCAATGTCAGAACTTGAAGAACAAGTATCAGATTCGAAATTGATAAGATTGAGAAGTTCAAATTTAGTATCTTCATCACATTGAAGATTACTAATCTTTCCTTTGAGATGACATTTGTTTGAATAATGACCAGATTTGTTACATTTCCAGCATGTAATATTTGAGGTCCTTCTTTTAAAGGAAAATTCAATTTCAATGGAAACTTCATTGTTTAATGGACAATTGATGGATATTCTGAATATCAAATTATTCAAGAACTTGAAAAAATGGGTATTCGTTTAAATTTCTATTTGTGCAAAGGCATAGAAAAACATCTTGCCACAAATAATATTATTTATTGCTTTTCTGGACAACTCAAAAATTGGTGGTTCAATTATCTTACTGATGATGATCGAAAAGAAATTGCAAATAATGTCAAAGAAGATCTTGACCAAGAAGTAATTCTTGGTACACCATTTATTGTTCAAATTTATCTTTTTACTGCAAATTCTAAAGGATTAACTACAAATATTTTTTGCCAAGAAATTACTTTCAAATTCACAAATCATCCTTCTTTTAAAGATTTCAATACTTTAGAAGATGTTTCTACTTCAAAAATTATCAACAATATTAATTTTAAGAAAAATCATATTCAATTTCTTAAAGAAGAAACTAAATTTCAAAGAATTGAAGAAAGATTTCAAGACTCTTCAATTATTAAAAAAATTGATGAAAGCGAATGCCCAATTACCCTCGTCACACAAGTGTCAGTTATAATACTTGGAATATATTTAATACAAGAATAAAACGTTACATTGTGCCAACTAATGAGTAAGATTATAACATAGAATTCATTCAAAAAAGTATAGGGCTTTACAATAATGTATTAACGAGAATATATTGTATAACAATCGGAACATAATGTTTGAAAGTGAACACTAAAGAAAAATGAAAATATTACAATTATAGTTAAAAATATTATGGGTGTTGTTTGGGCGGTGCACCTATCAGAATCTGGACCGTTGGTAAACATTTTTTGGACCGTTGTACAAGTAAAAATTGCAAAAATTCTGACAACTTTGTAGTATCAACTCAGACCATTTACCCTCAAATTCCCAATTTACCCTCTTCATTACACGAAATTTCAAAGGCTACAAGTCTACTCAAAATGGTCAAAGCTGGTGATAATTGGATGTGAGAGAAAGTAGTGAATTTGCACATGTCATGGAGGCTAAAATTGTCCTTTTAGTTCCATTTCTCCAGAACACGTGTAAAGGCAGGCTGTAGTGGGACATTTTGATTTGACCCGAAAATCGATTTTAGTTTGGGAAAATTTCTCCCAGACACACAGTATATTTATCCACTTGATGAAAAAAAATTTCTACATAGAGGTGTAGAGTGAATGATGGTGGGTCCTCGACCTACTGGATTGCTTGAGCTCATGTTTACCTCCTACTTCTACATTTTATTACTCTAAATACAAGTGTAAATTGTTTGCTCTCGAGATTAAATTTTACTTCGTTTGATGTTTTATGTGATAACATTAACAAAATAATGTTTGAATTATCACTTCTCATGTGTGCTCTCTTAGAATCTGGGACCTTATAAAGAACCTTGTAAAGCTTTTATTCGTGTAGCAGCATATGCTGTCACATTGTCTTGATATAAACCTCTATTTTTTACGCTTCAGAATTTGGAGACACCCTACTATGTTATGGCAAAATTTGTCAGTGGTTACTGTATTTACTGTTTGTAAAAAATGAGGTATTTTTTGAAAATATTACATGTGATGAAAAATATAGACTTCTCTCTCTTTATTCTTGTCTTTCTCTATAGCTTTATATTATATGATCAATACAAAGACGTTCAACCAAAATAGAGAGATAATTTCATATCAACAGTATAGAAAATTTGTAGAATTTGGATAGCATGTGCGTCCGTGATCAATTGATCGTAAAATTTGAAAAGCAAGAGCAAGATCAAAACTCATTTTTCTTCTAATCAAATGTTTAAGATAAAAATCCAAGGTTCGTTCGTGAGAAATTGTTTGGTGAACAGTAATGAATTTTTGGGGAACAGCATAATTTTTCAAATTTACATTTTTAAAGAATTTGATAATACTCAAAGTTATCCAATGCTATCAAATTTAAGAATTTCTTTCACCATTTGACTATCTTCGTATTCCAATTAAGTTTATACTTATAAATATTTTTATTATATTTTGTAAGATTAGATTTACATGATTTTTGATGTTTTATTTTAGACCAGTTAAATTGTTTGATGATTTAACTATTGCTTCTGAAGATGCATAAAATATTAAATATTAGTATTTTTGAAAAATATTATTTTTTTATTCTTGTGGAATCCTAACCTAAAAAAATTAATACAAAAAAATATTGCATAGTTGTTTATAAAGAGCGTGATTAATATTTATGAAAGCATTATATTATTGCTCCGGAAAAAGCATAATTTTTATATATCAATATTGTTGAAAATATATTATATAAATATATTTTTAAAATATTATATTGCTCAAGTCAATATCAATATTCTAGAAGAATGTTGTCTTCACTGCAAGAGAAAAAAGCATGGTAGCCTATCTCAAATAGGTGATAGATTTCCAGTCTCATTTTGAAAAATTTGAGCTCGTGCAAATCACCTAGCTAGAAAATGTGAATGCACTGCCAAAATTATCCAATAGAAAAGACTTTCAACTATTAAAGATAGTGTCAATATAGCATCTTCAACATCCTTCCATGAAAGGAAGATCCAATGTCATATGGGTCGAAGAAACCTGGTCTTGGATGAATCGAACTATTGCTTTTCTTAAATATCAAACTTCCCTAGATGATAAAGAAGAAGTCCGCAAACTCATACACGAAGCAGTACACTTCATACTTCAAGATATGCTCTACAAAAGAGACGTCCCAATGCCTCTTCTTTAAGGCATTGGAAGAGACCAGATAGATTACGTGTTTAAAGAGATATATAAAGCTATATGGCAATCACCCTAGAGGTTATTTATTGGCTCAAAGCATGCTTGAGTTTGGGGTACTATTGTCCCACCATGAAGAAGGATATAATGCACCATATGTGCAAATGTGGTAAATAATAATGATTTACCAATATTCAAAAGTAACCCTTCCAAGAGCTCAGTGTAGTGACGAGCCCTTGGTGCTTCGCTAAGTGGTGGATTGACCTCATAGGCTCCTTACCCAAGTTCATAGGCAATGGGTGTTATACCATTGTCTCCATTGATTGTTTCACAAGTAGGTACATGCCAGATTGCTTCCCAAATGAAGCCAACACTTCCAAATTCATCTAGAAAAATATCATCTATAGGTTCGATATTTCCCATTTGCTAGTCTCTATCAATGGGTGAGACTTAGACAAAAAGGCCAGAGAGTTCTGCGAAGAGCTTGGAATCAAGAAATAATTTCTCCACCTCCTCATCATCCTCAAGCCAACTGTCAATGCTTCAAAAGAAAGCTCGATACTTCTAAGGGTACTTGGGTCGGCAAGCTCTCCATATGCTACGGGCTATCCACACTATAAGAAAGATTGTAACTGAAGAGACCTTTTTCTCCATAGACTTGTTTTATCCAATTAAAATAGATTACTAATGACAGGTTGAAAATGATAGGGTTAGACTACATCGAAGAAAGGAGAGATGAGTCTCAAGTCAAGCTCACATCATTCCAATGGAAAATTATCTATTACTATAAAGCTAAAGCAAGAAAGATGTCATTTCACATATGGACCTCACTATTTGAAAAGTTTTTCATACCATCACAAAAACCTGACTCGGGAACTGTTTGGTTTTGTGACAAAAACTCTATGTATGTGATTTAGAAGTTAATTGTATGAAGGAAGCTTGTTTGATTTTGGTTTAGAAGTACGGTTTGATTATGAATCAAATATCATGGTGTTTTGGGAGTTTTGATTGAATTAAGAAATTGGAGATAAAGTAAAATACTATATAGACGAAAAGGAAACAAAAATTGGAAGAAGGGTAATTTTCAGCCGGAGTCCCTAAAGAAGGCAAATACCCGATGCCAGGCCAAGCCCGAATACGTGTTTTTTGGCAATTTTCTTGTTCTATCCAGATTTTGGGACTTTTATTTCATCTTGGACTTCATAACTTCGAAATTTGACTTCTATAAATACTCTACAAGGTATAGACACAAAAAGGTGAGAAAAGAGAGGTTATAGCAATTAGATCTTTGTGTATACATTAGAAACAAGAGAGAATTGTTTAGATTAAATTAAGAGGATCAAATCTTGTAAGATAATTGGTTGTTTCTTGATATAATAAATTCTCCTCTTTCACAATTTTCTTGATTGTTGTGTGAACTATTAAATTTCATATTGTCCATAATTTTCTTCTTTAATTATTTGGTTGGTTTCTCAACAATTAATATCAAAATATTCTTGATATCGGGGTTGATTCACAACAAGTGGTATAAGAGCCAAGGGTTTTTAAGCAGTTTCTTGAGAAGTTCAAATTGATTATTAAAGCAAGGTTGGAACATGATCGATTGTTCAAGGATGACAACTTTGAAATTTGAAATTTCACTTTTGGAACACAACAGTAGATTTTCATTGTGGCAAATCAAGATGCGAGTGGTTCTTGCTCAATTGGATTTTGATGATACTTTGTTGGGGATTGATAGAATGCCGGCAACAATGTATGCAAAGCAGAAATAACGGAAGGATCGGAAAGCTCTATCTTAGATACATCTTCATCTTTCCAATGAAGTTTTTTAGGATGTGGTAAAAGAAAAAAGTGTCGCTGCATTGTGGTTAAATTTGGAGCAGCTTTGTATGACTTGAAGCAGCATTTGTATTCTCATTGCTTGACGGAAGGTGGATCTTTGGAAGGTCATCTATCGATGTTTAGGCAAATCATCGCTGATTTGGAAACGATGGAGGTTGAGTACGATGAACAGGATTTAGGGCAGATATTGTTATGCTCGTTGCCACCTTCATATGTGACTTTTAGAGATATCATTCTCTATAGTCTGGATACTCTTACAATTGACAAGGTATATGATGCGCTTTATTCTAAGGAGAAGATGAAGTATATGGTCGTCAGTTCTGAGACTCATGGAGAAGGTCTCGTTGTTCATAAGAGGAAGACGGGTAGTCATGAAAGGGGCAGAGTAAAGGATAGTAACAACAGTATAGTATGGTAGTATTGCAACAACAAGTGACACATGAAGAAGGATTGCTATGAGTGGAGAAAGAGGTTTGCTACTATGGATCAGGATAAACAATCAGAAAACACCGGTAATGTTAATGTTTTAGAAGAGAACAGTAATACAGAATTGTTGGTGAATTACTGAAGGTGACTCCAAACCTGACGAGGAATGGATTCTTGATTCAGCTAGCACTTTTCATATGTGTTCAAACTGGGATTAGTTTTCTTTATATGAAACGGTTACAAGGGGTTCCGTGATGACAAAAAGCAATGAGCCTTGTGGAATAGCTGTGATTGGTAACGTCAAAATCAAGATGTTGAATGGGACGATTAGAACATTCAGCCATGTTTGACATGTTCTAGGTATAAACAGAAATATGATCTCCTTGAGTGCTCTTGATTTAAAAGGATATAGGTATACCAGTGGAGGTGGAGTTCTGAAAGTTAGCTTAGGTGCCCGAGTTGTGTTAAGAGAGCGGAGAAAATCCCGATTATATGTGTTAGAAGGTTCTGCGATCACGAAAGAAGCAGCTGCAGCTTATGGTTTGATAAGTGATAACTCGGGTAGAGTTGGTTGTGATTGGATTGTTCGTGGTGATTTGGGCAATAATATTGGGAAACCTTCTAGTAGCTCAAATGGAGCTGGTTGTGATCTTGTTGATCATGTTGCTCATGGTGATTTAGTAGGTTTGACAACTCAGGTGGAGTTGGGATTGCTTGTGGTGGTTCAAGCAGTTTTATTGACTAGGCTGGAGCTGAAAGTGAACTGGGTGATTCAATCAAGGATGGCGCGCAAGGTAGTTCTGCTAGTATGTAGGGCTGGATGTAGTTCACAGTTGTTGAGTATGCCCGGAAGGGACATGGCGTGCCCGACGGGGGTATGGGGTGTCCGATTGGGACATAGTGGAGGAGTTGAAGAATGATTTGAAAAGTGAAGATTTAGTGGGGGTTTGGCCCTTATTTTTTAGGAAGAATTAGCTTTTGAATAGTGATTGAGGGAGAATATGTGGTAGAAAAGTGATGAAAAGTTTTAAATTTGTATGTGATATTATTTTATTTGGAGAATGTGTAGTTGAAAATGAGTACTTTAGAAAAATGAATGGAAACAAATGAGAAAGAATGGGGCTCAAACATGGGCTTAATTTCTTGTTATGAAATTTGTGTCAATGTGGAATTTGTTAGGTTTTGTGACAACAAATTTATGTGATTTAAAAGTTTGTTGAATGAAGGAAACTTGTTTAATCTTGGTTTAGAAGTACGGTTTGATTAGGAATCAAATATCATGGTGTTTTGGGAGTTTTGATTGAATTAAGAAATTGAAGATAAAGTAAAATATTATGGAGATGAAAAGGAAACAAAAATTGGAAGAATGGAAATTTTCAACAAGTTCGGTGCCCCCCAAAGAGGGCAGATTGGTTTTCTTGTTCTCTTCGGATTTTGGGACTTCTACTTCATCTTGGACTCCATAACTTCGAGGTTTGACTTTTATAAATAGTCCACAAGATATAGGCACAAAATAGTGAGAAAAGAGATATTATAACAATTAGATCTTTGTGTATACATTAGAAACAAGATAGAATTATTTAGATTAGATTGAGATGATCAAATCTTGAAAGACAATTGGTAGTTTCTTGGTATAATGATTTCTCCTCTTCCACAATTTTCTTGATTGTTGTGTGGTCCATTAAATTTCATATTGTCCATCATTTTCCTCTTTAATTATTTGGCCGATTTCTCAACAATTAATATCAAAACTTTCTTGATATCGGGATTGATTCATAACAAAAACATTGGGCCCTAAGTAGGAAAGCCCTTACCACATTATCAAAGAAATAAGTCAAGGGACTTAAAAAATAAAAGATAAGGATGGGAAAGAACAACCTCAACCCCAAAACCTAGAGCAACTACAAAGATTTATCAGTAAATTTCTGCAAGATGGATGAATTGCCTGCCATTTTATATTATTTTTTATGAATGAAAATGCTTCCTCTTAGGCATATCTACTTATTCCTCGCTTCGTGAGATGCCTTGCCAAGCAATATGATCTTTCATGTAATCCTTGACATGCGGCCTAAGCTATTTTTCCCAAGGGGAACATACTTCCTCTCTTTCACGAGTTACTACATCTAGTACTCACTGTGGCTAAGGCATCGTTATGAGAGTTGACCATTTTATGTAAACCCCGTCAGGGGAGCGACTCTATTTTCCCAAGGGAACTCACTTTATTAAACCTATATAAGCTACCTCTATCTATTCAACGTTTTGGCCAGCCCCGTCAAGCGAGAGGAACAAAGTTATTTTTTAACCAAAGGGTCTTGATTTCTTCAACTTGTATGAGCCACCTCTATCTATTCATCATTGTGACTGAAGCTTTATTCAATGAGATGACTATCATGTAAGCCTCGACAATAGTGACAAGCTATTTTCTCTCAATGGGACTTGCCTTCTTCAACCTGCACGAGCCAATTATACTTGGTTCACCCAGCAACCCCAATTCAAAGGAGCTATGGTATGATCTCAAAACCTACCCATGGGGCTTCGTTGAGATTGTCCAAGGTAATTTGGGAAAAACTACTTCGTCCAAAGCCAAGTAAGTTAGTTAATCCTATTGCCTAGTTAAGACGCTTTGACTTTGTCCATTTGATTAAAATTGTGATTATCCGAAGGATTGTGGTTATTAACTTGAGTTGCTCCTTTCTAGTTTGAGACATATCACTTGGATGATTAATTTGAGTCATTCTGCATTTTCTCGAAGTGAATTACTTGGATTATTAAATTAAAGATGCTCTTTAATTAGTCTTGATCGAGTTACTTGAATTATTAAGTTGATTGGTTAGTCCGAGAGAAGTGTTTGTTTATTATCTGATTGACCAATCCGAAGTATTTGTATTAAATTGAGACATGAAAATACAGAAGAAGCACACTTGGAAAAAGCACTTTGTTAATATAATTGAAAGGTTGCAAGAGAACGAGACCAAAAAGTTACAAATCAGATTGGAAAGCTGTAGAAGCCTAAGAAGGAGAGTCCACTTTAGAATGAGCCATTTTATCTATAGGGCTCCCCAATGGACTAATCACTTAGTTAACTGGGTTTCTTCAGGAAGACCAAACTCTTTATCCAGAAAATCGATACCCCACTCTGAATGATGAGTTTGGATTTGAACCATCATCTGGCCAGCTGTTCATTTTGAGAAATAGTTAACGAAGTATTCTTAGTCATTACAACAACCTCATATTGCCACTCGTAAACGTCACTTCTTAGTTGGCTCATTTCCATCTTAATACTGACTATAGCCTCTGCTGCCTCCCTGGCTGTCTTTGCCTCCTTCAGCTCATCCTCTAACTGCTGAGCAGGAGCATTTTTATGTACAATTAATTACATTTGTCGGTCCACATGGCAAATTAAATAATTTCCCAACATTTTTATCCGCCAACTCCCTGTTGCATCTCTATAGATCCTTTAATAAATCTTGTACAACTAGGCCAACTCCAAGTGTTTGGGACATATTGGCCACCCCAGCTTCCAATTGGTCGTTTGCATTGCATGGGGAAACATGAACAAACCACTTGTTAGTCTAGAATTTATTGAAAGTAGTGGCTACCTCTGATGTGAGAACGGAGTCGAGCGCGTCAAAGTCAAGCCTGGAAAAGGATCCATTGATTATCGAATGAAGTCCGATGACACAGTTGAGAGCAAAGTGAGTGAAAAAGGCAATGGTATTGCTTGCTCAAGCTACAGTGGACGAAATGTCAAAGTTAACAAGCCAATGAACAACTTTCATAGAGGGATCAATGGCCAAAACCAATTGGAGCATCGTGTTACATGCAACAGAAGAGGGAGCTGAGGAGTGAAGTTATTCGACCGCATAGCAAATGTATGCATGCGGTCGCATGCATGTATACCGAAACCAAAAGGGGGTTTTTGATTGATCTATGTAACCGCATAGAGTTACACTATACGGCCGTATAGGTCATTTCGGCAACGGATTTTTCAGGTTTTGGAAACTTCCTAATTGCAATAGAATTATACTCTTACCATAATTTTGTAATCGTAGAAATATTATGCAAGGTTTTAGCTTGTTTTAGGGCTAGTATAAATAGAATTTTCATTCTTCATTGAAAACAACACATTATTATTAAGAATTACTTTGCAAGGCAAATTTGCTTTCATTCCATTGTTCTTCATTGGACAATTTGCGAACTTATCAATAATCATTATTGTGGCGTCAAATCAACCGAGTGAGATTCTCCAATATTCAATCAAAAGGTTCAACATTCATTTATGTTTTGTTGGTTATTCTGATTCGTTATTTTCGAATCAAATCTAAAACTTTGATTCTTTAGCTTTCTTGGGTTCGATTTCAATTATGTTGTGGGTTTCGTAGTTTTTTGCTACGTGGATTCACATCAATTGGTATCAAAACTTAGACTCCAAAATCAAGTTTATATCTTTTTTTCTTTTTTCCCGTTTGAATCTTTATTTCTTTTTTCTTGCGTTCTTCTATTTAAGTCTTTTGATCCATAATTTTTTCGTCAAAAATTCAAAATTTATTTTTTTGCTTATTTTGTGTCCAAATCAACTTCTGTTTTTTTTGTCGGTGTCATTGTTGAATTCCGAGTCAAAAAAATATATTTGTTATTATTTATCTCGAAAATTACCGGCCAATTATGTTATCATTGAGTTAAATTCAAGAACCATTTTCTTGAATTCAAATTCCATTTCAGTCATCCAGTTCAATTCCTTTCTAACGTGAGTCTTCAAAAAAAATTCAAAAAAACAAAATCTCACTCAAAATACTGGTTTGAATTCTATGAGAATAATTTCTTGTTGAGTTCGAATTTGTCACTTGAAACACTAGGGCTAAAGCATTGAGTGGAAAATGGTAGAGTGATAAGATCAATAAAGGGAAAAGGTCGAATTGAGTGATACACTAGCTCACATTTGTGAGGCAAAAATAAATTTTAGATTTAGAATGTCTGACAAACATGAATCAACACCAGGTCGAGACAACAACCAAACCAACATGTCGGATGAGACGATACGTAGGTTTGAACGGTAATTTGAAGATGTGCTGGATAGATTGGATAGACAAGACACGAAGCTTGCCAACTTACATAGGGGAGTTCCAAATATACGGAGACATGGTAGGCAAGAGCCTATGATAGAGGTGCATAAAGAATGTGATTATGGGAGTGATGTGAATGAGGAAGCAGTAGTCAAGGATGAAATGGGTAGGATGAAAAATAGAGGAGCTAGAATTGATCGAAGGGGTCGAAACTTGGTTGGAGACGAGGTAGATTGGAATATGGGCAACATAAAAATGTTCATTCCACCATTCAAAATAATGAGTGATTCGGAGACTTAGCCCCTGTTTGAAACCCATTTTTGGGAGAATAGAAATTTTAGAATAGTGATTGATGTGAGAATGTGTGGTTGAAAAGTGATAAAAAGTTTTTGATTTGTGTGTAATATTATTTTATTTAGAGAATGTGTGGTTGAAATGAAGAATGAAAATGAAAATGAGAAATAGAAAGAGAAATTAATGGGTGTCAAACAAGGGCTTATTGTAGTGGAAGAAAAAGGTTGAATTGATATTTGACTGCCACAACTATTCGAAGGACAAAAAGGTGAAGATAGAAGTCATTGAATTCACCGACTATACAATACTTGGTGGGATCAAGTGGTGAAAACGAGGAGGAGAAATAGGGAACGACCAATCAATACATAGGAGGACTTGAAAGCTATCATGTGGAAAATGTTTGTGCCTAATCACTACTACCAAGAGTTTCATCAAAAACTATAAAGCCTTTACCAAGAATCAAAGAGTGTGGAGGACTATCACAAGTAGATGGAGTTATTGATGATTAGGACGGATGTGGAGGAGGATCGGGAGGCCTCCATGGCCAGGTTTTTGAACAGGTTGAATTGGGACATAGATAATGTAGTGGAGCTACAACACTATGTGGAATTAGAAGACATGCTACAGATGGCTTTGAAGGTAGAGAGGCAATTGAAGATGAAGGGGACAACAATATACTTATCGGATGCTTCGGGTTCTAACTCATCCTTGAAACCGAATGGGACATCAACAAATGAGATGGGGCTGTTTCTAGGGAAAAACTGAATTGTCGAAGGAAAATGAAGACAATGCTAGCAAGAAAATAGAGTCCCACCATCAAGGAATCGAGACATCAAATGCTTTAGGTATTTGGGCTCGAGCACATCGCTTCTCAATGTCTAAACAAATGAGAATTGATTTTACGAGATAACGGAGAAGTGGTGAGTGAGAGTGAAGGCATGCCAAATTTAGAGGAGGCTAGTGATGGAGGTAGAATGGAATATGTTGTTGGCGAGCTATTGGTCATGAGGCGAGCTCTTAATACTTAAATCAAGGTGGATGACTTGGAGCAGCAAAGAGAAAATATTTTCTATACACTGTGCCACATTAATAATAAATATGTTGCATGATCATTGACGGTGGGAGTTATACAAATGTAGCTAGCACTAATCTGGAGGAAAAATTAGAATTAACTATGCTTAAACACCCTGGGCCTATAAGTTACAGTGGTTGAATGAATGTGGGGAAGTTAAGGTAAATAGAAGGGTATTTATAAATTTTTCAATTAATAGTTATCAAGACGAAGTATTGTGTGACGTAGTACTCATGCATGCGGTCATATCTTGTTGGAGAGACCATGGTAATACGATAGGAAAGTGATACATGATAGGTATAAAAATAGGTACAGCTTTATCAAGGGTGGAAAGTCTACACTTGAACCATTAACATCAGCACAAGTGTGTAAAGACCAAATCAAACTGAAAATTGAGAAAGAAAAGAGACGGAAAGAGTTAAAGGAAAATAGAAAAAATAGAAAGCAAGATGGTAAGACAGAAAATAATAAGTCAACAAGAGAGAAAATAGTGAAGTGACTAAAAGAGAGAGAAAAAGATGGATCTTCCGAGAAAAGAGAAAAGCCGATATCAAATTTCTTTGACAAATGGAGTGAGTTGAAAAGAGTGCTAGTCGAGATATAACAAATGATTTTGCTAGTGTACAAGGAGTCACTCCTCAATTTTGAGAAATCTAACACACCACTCCCTAGTTTAGCTATTGCTTTATTGTAGGAATTTGGAAATGTATTCCTGGAGAATGTACCTAGTGGGTTGCCACCCATCAAGGCATTGAATACCAATTTGACTTCATACCCGGCCATTTATTCCAAACCATTCAGCTTGCTGAAGTAATTTCGAAGAGACAAAGGAACGTCAAAGACAAGTGGAGGAGTTGATGAATAAGAGGTATATGAAGGAGACCATTGAAAGCCCAAGATAGGCTAACTAAGAGGGTGTGAATTGGTTTTTAAAATTTTTTCGTTAAGTACACAAGGTTTTAAACTAATAATCACACAAACGATAATGAATCGAACCTAACACAAATAGGCACATAGATAATCGAGATAAGTTTGTACAAAGTAGAAAACGTTAAGTAAAAGAGTTAGATAGTGCAAACAATATAATATGGAGGTTCAATCCAACGCAATAATCTATGTCCCCCGTTACCAAGCTCTTCGTTACGAGAAAGACCTTTTTCACTATGTTGATTGACTTGTGGTGCAATCCAACTCTTTACAACGCTTTCGATAACTTACAACCAAAGAACACTGATCATTTTAGAATGTTGAGCTTTTCACATAATCAGTTCAAGTTAACATGGAGCAAATTTTATAAGTGACTCATGTGTAAAATGTCACTAATCCTTTGTAAGTAAGATTTCAAACCTTAATTTTGTGAGAAATGACATGCTAAACATTACTGCCAATAAGTGTATCCCTGTACTTTTTTTCACTATGTTGATTGACTTGTGGTGCAATCCAACTCTTTACAACGCTTCCGATAACTTACAACCAAAGAACACTGATCATTTTAGAATGTTGAGCTTTTCACATAATCAGTTCAAGTTAACATGGAGCAAATTTTATAAGTGACTCATGTGTAAAATGTCACTAATCCTTTGTAAGTAAGATTTCAAACCTTAATTTTGTGAGAAATGACATGCTAAACATTACTGCCAATAAGTGTATCCCTGTACTTAT
This sequence comes from Fraxinus excelsior, assembly GCA_019097785.1. Classification (NCBI taxonomy): domain Eukaryota; kingdom Viridiplantae; phylum Streptophyta; class Magnoliopsida; order Lamiales; family Oleaceae; genus Fraxinus; species Fraxinus excelsior. The sequence goes on along the minus strand of CM032639.1, from coordinate 19,977,844 downwards.
GAAAGTCAAACCATTTAACGCGCATTAGAAACTTGAAATAAAAACTCATTTTGTACTGATATTTTCTTCTCTCCCTGACATGAGCATATTTTATTCACATCTTTTAATATTTTAAGCTCATTATTATTTTTCACATCTTAAATATAGACTCTTCTCCATTAAGTGACTAAACTGGCCTCTAACCTAATTCAGTTGATCATTGACCCCAGGTTATGAAAAACTCCACATGCTTAATCGCTCGAGTCTATTCCTAGGTCGACGAGTCTTAGGCTATCTAGTAGGCCTCTGTCTAACAAATCTATTATCCTTAAAATCGGGGTTAGACACATGTTCGGACAGGTTAGTGGCAGGGACAAATGTGGTCTTGGACATACTAGTACTGTCCTCCTTAAAACCTAGACCACCCTTATTTTCAGCTGGCTTACCCATTCCTAACATGTTAGCTAACCTTTCAAAACCACTAGAGAAGGCAATCAGTTGAGACTTAGAATATTCTAGATCGCCCTGAAGATTCTTAACCTGGATTTCTAAGGTCTCTTTCTCAGTGTTCAACTCGCTAACTCTCCTAGAGGACTTCTTAAGCTTACTAATGAGATCCCTAACCTGAGTGTCTAAAGATTCATTTATAGATTTCATTCCACTCAGGATTGAGGCCTTCATTTGCACTACTAACTTCTTATTTTCTAATTCAAGTTCCTTATTCTTCGCATTCAAGGCTTTGTTTTTTGTAAGAATCTTAAGACTCTCATCATACATCTCATCATAAGTCTCTTGAATATCTTCCTCACTATTAGACTCTTCATCAGAATCCTCATCACTTTCAAGTTCTCTTTTCTTTCACTTCCATGGTCAAATCATTCCTTAACTCTCGTAGTAAAGGCAATATATTTTCTACTTTCCTCCCAAGTGGGTTTCTCACCTTGATTGTCCCGAGTTATACTCGTCATCAGTTAGAGTAGCATTCATATCCTTATTCGAAATTCTCCTACTACTAAGGCACTCACTCCTAACGTGGTCATAACCACGATAGTTATGAAAACTCACAGATTGAGATCACCTTCTAGACTCACTGGAATTACATCGCTGTCTCTCTTTAGGTTTCTGTTTATTCCTAAACAGCTTTCGAACTTTTTAGCAAGGTAAGCTAACTCCTCATCATTAGGAGAATCTGAATTCGATGAGTCTTTATGAATATTTCTCACAATTTTTAAGGCCAATGACTTATCATTTATGGGTTTAGCTAATATAAGCTCATAAGTTTGAAGAGATCAAACCAGCTCTTCCTCCTTAATAGAGTCTATATCTTTACTCTCCTCAATAGCAGTTATGTTAGATCTAAATCGCTCTGGTAATAATCTAACAATTTTTCTAACAATTTTTTACTCAAGTATTTTCTCACCTAAGTTGAAACTAGAATTAACTGTGTCATTTAAACTCGCATAGAATTCATCAAATGTCTAATCCTCTTTCATCATAATCTCTTCAAACCTAGTGATTAGTATTTGCAACTTAGAGTTTTTAACCGTCTGAGTTCCTTCACGTGTAGTCTGTAGAATATTTCAAACTTCTTTAGCAACCTCACACATAGATATTCTCCTACGTTCTTCAAGAGACACTGCTATAAATAAGGTATGTAAGGCTTTGCTATTCCAGTTACACTCATCTAAGTTTACTCTAGTTCAATTAGCATTGGGAGTGGGGATAAATTTATTATTGACCGTATAGCTAGGGGCAGTCCAACCATTAACCGCACTTAACCAAATCCGCTCATCCATAGATTATAAGAAAGCTCTCATTCTAATTTCCAATAAATATAACTATTGCCATCAAAATATGATGGGACGAATAATAAATTACTCATCTAGAAATCTAAGTCAGGATTCAAATTTATTCTCACATACCAATTGAAAAAACGTAGTCCACTAACTAGGTTTGACCTTACGTACAGGATTACACAATTAACAAGTAACAAGACACTTTTAATTGTTTCTAGATAGTTAAATAAACAATCAAATTATCCTAAGTTGAATTACCCCAATTTGTAATAAGAAAGTAATAAATAACACCAAAATTGATTACGGAGAAACTCAACTAGGTAAAAAATTCGGGATCAAGCTAGTTACCTCCACTATAGACAATATGGATTACAGTCTGTTTCCAACCTACCAAATTTCACTAGTTCTCGTTGTTTTGGATTCTTTAATATGATGTTTTCCCAAACAGGTGGTTATATGATCTCAAGAATAAATTATCAATCACAATGAAAGAATATATTCTTGGATCTTTAGAGAACAAGATGAGGCAATGAAAATAATGAAAACTACCTCAAACTTTTGTCCAATGGCTTGGATATTTATATGAGAGGGTAATGGCTTGAATGGGCCGAAAAAATCTATTTAAAAATGCAAATTAGTGTTTTTCGTATAAACATGTCGCTCTAGCGAAACCTCAGGCGAGCAACGGCCTCTCACTCGAGCGAGAGCCAAGCGACAAGCTAGCGACATGAATTCTGTATTTGTCGCTCGAGCAGTGTTCAAGCGATAAGCTAGCGAAAATGCGGTGCCATGTTTCTCCTCTTTTTATGTTTAGACCCTAGACCTCATAACCCAACTTATACAAATTGCACCATATGTCATTGACTTTTACAACACGTTATAAATTAGTCATTTTGTCCATAAAATCGCTAACACTAAAAACCTAACAAAGCCTATTTTCGAGATTTTCTTCATCAAGAGTGTTTGGAAAAATGGATGATTTGTTTGTAAATAGATTATCAATTAATATAATAATTATAATAATATAAACATTATAATTCAACAATAAAGAAATATTTAAAAAAAAAAGTCTTAGGGAGTTACGTCAATAAGGCTATCCTAAAGTCGTGTTGTCTCCCCTTAGTGCGCGAACTTTCGAGCACAAATAATATAGTGTTGTTACAAATCACGCACTAGGGGTTGTTTCTACTCATGTGATCTCAAATTACAAATGTTGGGTTAATTCCGAATGTGACTCATTTATGGGTTTAAGCTAGTGGTGGCAATGGGCCAAGCCGAGCCGGCTCGGCCCATGCCAAGACGAGCTCGAGCTCGAGCACGAGCCGAACTCGTGGCTCGTGGCTCGTTGCCCACGAGCCGAGCTTAGGCTTGGCTCGTGGGTTTTTGGGCGAGCTCGGCTCGTGCCCGAGCTCGCCCAAAGGCTCGGCTCGTTTTTTTTTTATTTTTTTTTATTTTATTTTTTTTTTAATAATACACATAACATACCGACACTAGTTTAATTGTAAAAGATATATACACACATTTTGTGATTAATTTCTAAATATACATTTTCAAAAAAAATTATAATTTTTTTAAAAAATATGAACAAAAATTATTTTATTGAGTTACTAAGTTACTTGAGTAATAATGTAATATATTTTTTGTTTACCATTTTATACTTAAACTTAAAAATAATATATATGTAAAGTATAAACATATTTTATAAACCATTTTTTAAATATATATTTTTCAAAACATTTTTATTTTTTATAAATAAAAAAATAAAGATAGACCCTCCTCCTTTATCCGGGCTTGGGACCGGCTACTTCAATTTTTAGTAGGTGGAGTTAAAAATTGTACACGAACAACTTGTTACGTGTACAATTTTTTAAAAAATATTATAAATGTATGAAAATTAAATTTTGTGATAATTATGGTGAAATTAAATATCACTTACATGGTTACAGGCAATTTCGGCATATTTATCTTGAATTCGATAATTCGATAACTAGCATCTTCCCAATCTTTCACGCATATTAACGCTTCAAAAATATCTTCTTTGAGTCGACTCCTGACCTCAGAGAGAACCCTCTTCCCTGCACTAAAAGCAGACTCCGAAGCTACAGTGCTAACAGGAGGTGTTAGTAGATCTTTTGCCATTGCAGAAACTACTGGCCATCGACGTTCATTATCTCGCCAAAATTTAATTACCTCTTCTGAATTTTTTTTTAACTTCTTTGTTACTAGGCAAAGTATGACGAAAGTAATCGATTAATTCAGATGGCAACGCATTTGGACTAGTTTGAGTACATGAAGTGGATGACAAACTACTACTACCACCACCGATGAACCACATGCATATGCAAATGAATTAAATCTATATGAGTTCATACTTTCGAATAAATCTAAAATTACATCGTCGTCATCCGTTGGATTAGTGGGAGGAGTAGATGTAGGTACACGAGTAATATTTGTACCCATTCGTGAAGCATATAATTCGTACATTTCACGTAATGTTTCTTCCAAATTCCTATAAGTAATAGGTGTACTAAAAGTTAAATAATTTGAAATTTTATCAATTACAAATTTAGTACCCAATAAATTAAATCGGGGGTCCATGACGCATGCTAAAGGAAATAACATAGGTAATTCTTCCCAATATTTTCTGAATTTTAATTCCATGGAATATATAACTGCATGAAAATTGGGGTCATTTTGAAATCGACGAAAAGTCTTAGCAATTGCATAAAGACGTTCAAGAACTATACAACTTGTAGGATAATAAACGCCAAACAATATATTTGTAGAATCATAAAATGTGGACAAAAAATGTTTTATTTTAAGAACTATAATCCAATCGGTTTCATTCAAAATAGTTTCGTCTTCATCTCTAACATGCCTATTGTTATAAAATTCAGTAATTAAATGTTCGAAACCTTCACATGATTTTAATAATAAGTAAGTGGAATTCCATCTATGGCCTACATCAGTAATAAATGTTTTTGTATTTGTCAATCCATTTTCTGAATAAAATTCTTCAAATGCTTGTTTTCGATTAGGTGTAATCGTGATATATATAAGTGCACTCCTAATTCGGTCAATTTCATCCTTAACATGTTTTAAACCGTCTTGTACTACTAAATTAAAAATATGACATACACATCGAATATGAAATAAATAACCATCAAAATCGGGTTGAAGTACTCTATGCAATTTATCGATAACAAATTTATTTACGGTAGCATTGTCGAAAGTAAAAGAACGAATTTTGCTCTCGCATTTATACTCTTTAACTATATTTATGATAGCATTAAATATAGTTTGTGCGTTGTGTGGGTACTCAACAATTTTAAAATCAATAATTTTTTTATGCATAACCCAAAGTGGGTCTATATAGTGTGCAGATGCAGCAATGTAACCTCTTTTATTAATCACTTCCCACATATCAGAAGTTAAAGATATCACACCCCCATATTTCTCTAAATCATTTATCAATAGTTGTTTTGCATGAAGAAAATATTTAATTGTATCAGCACGGAGAGTATTTCGACTACCCCAACGTACCTCGGCTGAAGATATGTTTTGACGTAGTTCACGAAATGTTGGTTGTCCGCTATTGCTAGTGGCAACTCAGACGCGGCAACAAACTTCACCATTCCCGTTCGAGCTTCCTCCTCTGAATACATCCATGTAGAAAGTGGTGTAGTACCACTGGCGCCTGGAGAACTAAACTGTAGTTGAGTTTGACCAGTTGGAAGAAACCCATGTTTGGTCACACATGCTTTGTAGTGACGATTGAGGTGGGTAGTTCCAATGCCTCTTTGCTATGCCAGTCGTTGTTGGCAGTATTTACATACTGCTTTGGTTTCGGGGATTCCATCGACCAAACGACCGGTTTGAACCAATTTAAAATGGTCCCAACATTTTGCCTTGTTCTTTCCCTTTCTTTTCCCTCTTGCATCGAGAATATTTAATGTAGACTCTTCTTTTTGTTCCAAATCAATTGGAACACTAGGATCAACGTCAACGTCATCCAAATCAATTGGAACACTAGGATCAACGTCAACGTCATCCAAATCAATTGGACGATTACCTTCATGAACGTCGTAATTTTCAATATTTTCTGGAATTGGTAATTCATTGAGACCGGAGAATTCATTCCCAAATTGATTTTGGGCAGGTGTTTGTATTTCGTTCTCCATATCGAACAAGTTTTCAACAAATGATCGTAAATCCATTTGTTAAGAATAATAGAAATTGAATATAGAAATGTAGAAGATGATTATAGAATAAATGAATGAATGATATATTGATATTGTTGATAAATAAATGGAGATTTGAGAATGTAAATTGTATAGAGTAGAGAATGAGAGAATATAGATTGATATTGGTGGAAAAAAAAGTTTGATTTAGGTAGGTATTTATAGAGAAAAAAAAATCAGGGACCAAAACGGTCACTGAATAAATTCAGTGACCGTTCTGGTCAATAAATTCAGTGACCAAAACGGTCACTGAATAGTTGAATTCAGTGACCGTTCTGGTCACTGAACGGTCACTGAATTTAAGTTTTCATTTATTTATTTTTTTTTTCTTTGGTGGACGAGCCACGAGCCGCTCGGCTCGTGGCTTGTCAAATTTTTTTTTTTTTTTTAAAATAACCCACGAGCCGACGAGCCGAGCCGGCGTCACCCGAGCGGGCGAGCTGGCTCGTGCTCGGGCTCGTTTTTTTACAAGTCCAAGCGGCTTGTGGGCGTGAACAGTACGAGCCGAGCGGGCGAGCCGACGAGCAACTCGGCTCAATTGCCACCTCTAGTTTAAGCTCATCCCCTCAATGATTTATGTATGTCCATCTCAAATTACAATTTATTCGTATCCTTCTTAGACAATAATTTGGTACTATATATTTACAAAGCTCTTATTCTCCACTTGCACATCTACAAATCTGCAAAGTTTTTTAACTTTCCAAAATATCAATAATACTTATTTAATTATAAAATTTAAAAAATTGCGTTCGAACATATACATCTGTTCAGCTCTTGTATTTCACCTACAATATTCAAATTTAAATAGAGCACTTTTTCTCATAAAAGTACATATTCAGAATCCAATATGTCACCTCTGGTATTGCAAACAATCAACAGTACCCAAAACTAAATAATAGATGCTTCATATCACAAGGTCAAGAGTGCCTATCATCAATTATTAAAAAGCAATCTCGTTGTACTTTTACAGTTAAACAAGGAATAATTTTCATACATTTAATTCATGGAAAGCCCTTTCAATTCGTTCTCTTATTCCTCTACCAATTTTCATCTAATTCCTCGATAAAAAATTGTGAAATGATGAATATACTCTCTTATTTAAATTTAAAAAATAAAAAAAAAACTAAAGAATTAATTACAATCATAGTCCCAATTTTTTTAAAAAGTGCAAACAAGTATCCAATAAATTATTAAAATATTTTTTTTTATTAAAGTACAAACGAGACACAATTAAATTTATTTAAAAATTAAAAAGTGTAAACGAGTCCCAAATAAATTATTAAAGAATTAGAAATTAAAAAAAATTATTTAAATAAGAGTGTATATTAATTATTTCACAGCTCTATAATTGAAAAATTGGATGAAAATAATGGTTTGCACAATCAAATGTGTAATTAAGGATGAAAATATCAAAAAAAAATTAAAGATACGGACTTCTTTTTTTCAATAACGGTGACAGTTAGGAACATTATGTATAAAATTTTAGTAAATATTATTAATTTTTAACTAAAAACAACTTATGTTCTCTTTAAAAATAATGATACATTATTATTTTTTAATTCGATAAAAAACTTAAATTGAAATTAACTTTAAAATGGGCGAGCCTCCACGGGTATCGAATTGAACTGATTTTTTTGTCATCCCTATTGTTGCATGAGTAAATTATAAGTTTTTTTTTTTTTATATTCATGTCTGGTGTCTTGATATGAACTCCTATGCTTGGCCCCCATTTTTATAGGGAAAAAAAACTCATTTTTTTAACCACATATTTTCTCGTTACACGTAAATCGAAAAAAATTCCTTATTTTTTTAACAACACATTCTTCGAAACAAACCTTAATTCCAAAACATATTTTCCTCCAAATTGACATTAAAGTGGAGCCCAAACAAACATTCTCTATTATTTACGAGACACCTATGGCATGATTGGTCAATGGTCACTATATTTTATTTTGCGGTTGTTAAAAGTTTGAAATAATTAAAGAAACTGCTTTATGACTTTTTGCCGATTACTTCTACTTTTTCGTTATTTTCCAAACTCGGTCAACAAGAAATTGTATAGCCGTCTCATA
>CM032639.1:19883436-19969714 GCA_019097785.1 Fraxinus excelsior | reverse complement strand
TACAAATTAAAACCATTTACAAATTCTTCAGGCTAAATCAAATCAAGAAAACGTGCTATCATGAATATAAATTTAAATAAATAATACTAAGCCCCTATTAGATATATATTCAACCTTTGATGTGATTAAAATTAAATTTTTAGCTCCCATTTGGTATACATTAAAACATTTTCATTTTCATTATTCTACTCATTTTCAACCACACATTCTTCAATAAAATAATATTTTCCATCACATCAATAATTTTTCCTTCTTTTTCAATCACACATTCTCCATCAATCTACTATTTCAGAATACATTCTTCCAAATAATGTGGCTCAAACACACTCATAGATTTTAACAAAAGGTGATGAAATGTAATGATGAAAAGTTGCGAATATCATAAAATATACAATTAAAATTAATTATTAATTTTAACTTATATTAAACTTTAATTTTAATTCCTACCAAATACATGTTAAATATTAAAAATATTTGTTTAATAAAAAAATACTTTTAATCCTAACTAAATGACCACTCTATAGGGAAGGCAACGAAGAAAGTATGGAACGAGTCGGTCATTTCCATCCCTCACCCCATCGAGTACTTTTGTCACTTTGTCCGATCTCCAGACCCGATTAAAGTGAGGCGGGGGGCAAGGCGGTCCCCTACCCGTTTATCGCTCTTTTTTGTGCTTTTTTTTTTTTTAATTATTATTATTCAATTTGTTAAGAGCAACCCATGTTCTCTTTAAAAATAATAATGAATATTTTATTTTTGTTTGATAAAAAACTCAAATTTAAATTTAATTTTAAATGGTGGGAATAGTGGGGTGGGAACAATGTTTCTCGTATCTGTCTCATATCCGCTTCGGACAATGACCCCATTCTGCCCATCTCGTTTATCTAATTAGGTGGAAAATCACCACTCGATTCAAAACGGGACCCGCGAATATTGTGCTGGACAATTTGTGATCCCTAATTGCACTGCACTAACAAGGATAGAGAGGAGAGGGGCAGCATGAAAATGGACGCAACATCTTCTCTTCATTGGTCTAGACTGCTGGTACCCAAGAAATAACTCTAACTGAAAATACTTAGACTGCAATAAATTCTCCAATTTGATAACACCACAAACACTATCAATTTTCGCTACCCAATCTACAAGTTTGCAGACTTGTGTATAAAAATGCGGTTACTTCCTAAATAAACTTAGCAAACTCCGAAACAAACTCATCAGCAACCCCCACTCATGCGCCTAAATTCAGGCACCCATCTGTGAGTTGCTTTCCTTTTGAATAGCTCCTGCTTCCACATCAGCATCCTTTTGAATTGGTCTTCCATATTCGGCAGTCATCATAGCCACGTAACTTGGGTTCGGCGTCCTGTTCCTTCGGGGTCTATCATTTGCCGCTCCTGGGCATTCGACCTTGCCCTTAAGGTCGAACTCTGGGAATTAGTTCTTCATTTGTTTAATGGATTCCCAAGTGGCTTCTTCCTCGGCAGTTAATTTCCATTGTACTAACATCTCGGCTTCCAGTCTGCTCCCGTGTTTCACCCATCCATAATCCTTAATAGCTATGAGCTCCAGTACAGGAGACCCTTCTTCTAAAACTAAAGGGGAAGTGCTTAGAGGAACCTCTCTTTCTCCAATCCGTTTCTTCAGGCGCGCGATACATGGAATACATGATGAACTACAGAACTTTTCTGGTAATTCCAACTTATAGGCTACACCACCTATCTCTTCCAAGACCCGATAAGGCCCAAAGAATTTGCTGGCAAGATTTTGATTAGCTCACTTAAATATTGATTATTGTCTGAATGGCCGTAATTTCAAAAAGACCAAGTCATGCACCTCAAAGATCTTATCTCGACAATGGTTATCAGCTAGCTACTTCATTTGGTTTTGGGCTTTCTCCGAATTTTCCTTGAGTCGTTTGAGCAGTGTGTCCAGATCGCATAATTCCTTGTCCACCTCTTGCACCGGTGCACTCCTTGGTAAATAACTAGTAATCACCGGTGGTGGTCTCCCCATAAGGCCTAGAATGGAGTGAGCCCAACAGCTCGGTGAAATGTGGTATTATACCAAAATTCCGCCCATGGAAGATAATGACTCAACTATTTTGGGGAATGACTGGACATGCAATGAAGGTACTGTTGAAGGCTACGGTTCACCACCTCTGTGTGCCCGTCGGTCTTTAGATGGTATGCGGATGACATCTTTAATTGTGTCCCTTGCAACTTAAAGAGTTCTGCCAAAATTTACTCGGAAACAAGGCATCACGATCACTAAGAATACTGCGAGGAATTCCACGGAGACGAGCCACACTGTCAATATACATTTCTGCTATTTTCTTAGTGGTAAATGGATGGCTTACCCCGATAAAATGGGCATACTTCGTTAATCGATCTACAACTACGAGGATGACATTCTTTTCGTTGACATTAGGCAAGCCTTCTATAAAATTCATGAAAATGTCCTCCCATACCTGCGATGGCACCGGTAAAGGTTGTAATAGGCACGCAGGCTCTCTAGAATCAGCTTTTTTTTCGTTGGCAAACATCGTATACGACTCCTTATTGTTAGGCCATGAACACACAATATTAGACCAAGAAACAAAAAATATCACCTTCTCTAAAATAAAGTGCAGAAAATTAAAGGAACACAATCAATATATTTCGGCCTAAACCTTGGAGGTTCGGTAACTGCTACTAACACCTACATTCCCCGTTAAGCATCAAAAAGTAGGATTATGCTCGGTTCCACTATAACGTCCAAAATTGCAACAAATGTTACAATAATGTTCAGCCAAATAAAAAAGAATAGTAAAGAACATTTATCTCTCTCAAAATACATTGATCGATCTACATGAACTACAAAGAATCGCTTCAGAACATCAGAAACAACAAATCAGAAGCACAAACACTTTCTAACAGATATTCACTCAAAATATCATCACAAAGAGACTAAAATATTATAGATCGCCTTCTCAAATCAAGAATTTGAGAAGGAATTACAGAGAAAACAACAAATCAGAGAAAACCCTCAAAACGACACACTCCTAGAGAGATAACAGAATGAAAACCTTAAAGCGAGAATGCCCAATGAAAATGGCATAAAGAAAAGAACAATCCAGAATTCAAACCAACAACCATGATTCATCTACGTGTCGCAATCCAGTTGAAAGCGTGGTTTTAATAAAGTCGTATTTGTCAAAAACTCGTTTTAATACAAATTATTGGAGCATCAATCGAACTCGGTTCGATTCCCACACTTCTTGGACCCATGGACTTTCAGCCGTTGCTTTTTCTAGCTCAGCCCATATCGTGAACTGGGCTTTAGAGATAGCCTAAAGGGTTGGTGAGCCGTTTTCCGTGGATAATGAATATGCAGCACTATTCTCTTTGCTAGAGATGACAAAAAAACCCGTCCCTCCCCGCCTCGTCCCGACGGGTTGGCGGGGCAGGGTGGGGCGAGGATTGCCGCCCCGCCTTGGGTCATGGGGCTCTTACCCCGCCCCGAACCCGTCCTGTGAAGAATAAAAAAATTAATGACAAATTTTAAAAAAATATTAGTTAACTAGAATTTTTTGAAAAAATAAATAAATAAACGGGGCAAGCTCGTGCCAAGCCACGCTCCGCCTCGTCTAAGGTGGGGTGGGGCGCGTGGCGGGACTGGATGGGGGAGGGGAGTGGCGGGGCGGGGTGGGGCGAGGGTGCCCCGCCCCGTTGCCATTTTTACTCTTTGCCGGGCTTGTACATTATTTCATAGTCATAACCAAGTAGTTTGGTCTCCCACTTTTGTTGTATTGGAGTTGAAACTCGTTCTAAGATGAACCACTGCTGATCAGTTAAGCTTCGAAACTTTCTTCCCAGGAGACAAGGTCTCCAAAATTGAATTGATTCAATAATTGTAAGCAACTCTTTATAGCAAACGAGCCATGCCTTCTTTTTTGGTCCTAAGGCTCAGCTTAAATATGCAGCTGGCCGACCTTGTTGAGACAAAACTGCTTCTATACTTGTATCTAAAGCATCGGTTCCAATTACTAAAATCTCATTAAAATTACGAATAGCCAATACCGAGGTTGTGTTCATTGTGTTCTTGAGCTCTTTGAAAGCTTTTTCTGCTTTTTCATCCCACTGGAACTATCCATTTCTTTAATAATTGCATGAAAGGGATGGCAATAGTGCCATAGTTGTGTACAAACTTGCGGTAATACAAGGCAAGCCCCAAGAATCTTCCAAGTTCGGTTATATTTATGGGTTTCTGCCAATTCGTTATAGAAGCATTTTTATTTCGTCCGCTTGCACCCATTCATCGGAAATTAGATGCCCCAAATACTCCACCTTAGCTTGTCCGAACGCACATTTAGAGCGTTTAAAAAGAATTGTTGGTTTTGCAAAATTTGAAAAACAACTTTAATGTCTTCTAAATGAACTTCCTACGAGCTGCTATAAATCAAAATATCATCGAAAAATGCCAGAACAAACTTATGCAGTAGTGGTTTAAAAATTGTATTCATGGTTGGCTAGAAGGTCGACGGTGCATTGCATAGTCCAAAAGGCATGACTAAGTACTCATAATGCCCGTTATAAGTTTGGAACGCTACCTTGTGTACATCTTCGGGATGGACTTGGATTTGATGATATCCATCTCTAAGATCTGGCTTTGTGAAATACTTGGCATCGTGTAGGTTGTCGATCATATCATATACCGTCGAAATGGGAAAGCAATCCTTGATCGTGGTTTCATTTAGGGCTCTATAATCTATGCAGAAGCACCACGATCCATCCTTTTTTAACCAGTAAAACTAGTGATGAAAACAGGTTGGCTAGGGCAAATGGTCCCATTTTCTAGCATCTTGGATACTTGACGCTCTATTTCATCATTTTGAAAGTGTGCATACCTATAAGGGTGCAGATTGATAGCCGATACTCATATCTTTAAAACAGAATGCGATGTTCCACTTCTCTGGAAAGCGGTAAAGAGCGTGGTTCCTTAAGAATTTCAGCATATTTTTCCAATATGTTTTTTTATCCAAATAACAACTGGGCATTACTCCCTTTATTTCCTTTGGTTTCTTTGACCATTACTGTAAATAAAGTATCCTCCCTTCAAACTATTTTTCAAGAGATTGTACAGTAATTTCTGCAGAAGAAGAATCTTTTTGACTGTGAAACACCTTGGACTCCTCTTGCTAATTAAATCTCATAGTCAAGTTACGCCAGTCACATAATATCGGCCCTAATTCTACTAACCATTGTATACCCAACACGTTATCCAGTCCTGGAACATAGAATAAGGTGACAGCGAATGAGAAGCCTTGGATCTCTAATGGAACCGCTTTATGTTTCTCTTTACAAAAAAGTTGCCTTCCATAAAACATCTGATAGAAAAACATAGAAAATGGTTATCGATCCAAAACAATCAATAACCAACCTTGTAATCATCTATGTTGAAATTAATGAGAATATTAAAATGAAAACGGAAGCGTACCTTGAACCATAGATCCATAGATGTCTGATTCTTCGACGGAGTTGGTTATGATCTTCCAATTGATTGGTGATCTTCTTATCAAATTTGCTCTCCATTGATGGGGATCTAGAGAAGCTTGAAGAACCCCAACAATTGGGGATCATAACCCCTCTAATAGGAATAAGATAATGAATGGTCATTATCTTTCATTTGATTCAAATCAGCCCCTCATTAATTTGAAACAAATTTTCGGTCTCTACACTTTAATTCCATGAAACTTAATATCCATTAGTCAAAATTCATCTTTAGTGGATCACTTTAATTGACTAATAAACTTTAAATAATAGCACCACACATTTTAATATGTTACGTGTGACCTCAATTATGTTAGAATTTTTCAACAATCTCCCACTGGGCCATACATGTAACCTTTCAAATGTGCACAACTTTATGAGCTCAAAATTTTGCTATTATTATTATTATGGGTATTGCAAACAATTTCGTCCATCAGTCATATTGATATAGGATCAAAGCGATTTTCGTCACATTTAATGTGACTAAATCCATCAATGGTCACGTACACCCATATAACCAAATGACATAGATCAATCATGGGGAGTGTAGCAAGAAAATTATATGTTATGTGAATCAACATGTCTTGTAGTAGCCAACTGTCCAACCTTATTCTTAAGTGAGATCAACATAAACTTTATCATAGTGAAACTGAACTGGATACTTTATTTCTGAAATAAGCCGAGTATCCATGGATAAAATATATGTCTAAAACAGATCAACATCCACATACAAACTCCCTTAAACTGGCATATCATCAAAAGATAAATCACTCATGTGAGCATTATACTTCATGAAAGATCTTTGGGTGGTAGCCATTTAGTAAATATGGATTCATGATTTATGGCTTTTGTCCTTATTGCTTTATTGAAATCTAACAACTTTGAATTCTTTCCTTAACAACTAGGAACATAATGTTTTTAGACTTTGAAATCGTCATGTTCCCATTGGTATACAAGACTGCTATTGTCACATAATAACTTAACTTAAATGATCTTTCAATTCTATCCAAAAATATACCCAGTAAACAATTTTTGCAGTAATTTTCCATGATCATAATCAGTATATCCAACGATCTCCAATGGTCTGATTTCCTGTATGTGATCATGGAATCCTAGTTTTCTATAGATACTGAATAACTTCATTGCTGCTTTCTGAATTTTCATCCCAACTTTAGTTCAATATCTACCTAGCATTCCAATGAATCTATATCCAAATTTGTATAAACTTGAGTATACATTAGATTCTCAATTACTGAAGCATAGAGAATTTCACGTAATCCTTTTCTTTAGATTTATCCCTGAGGTATTAATTGAGACTAAACTTGTCTCCCTTATCAATAAGGGGTGTCACCTGATTTACAGTCTTGCATGCCAAACCTTCTAAATACTTTATCAATATAGCTCTTTTGTGACAATCCAAGAATAACTCGAAAGTAATCTCGATGTATCTGAAATCTTAATACAAAAGAGATGTCACCAAGATCTTTCATCTCAAAACTCCTTGATGAAAATCTCTTAGTTTCGTGCAACATGCCTATATTATTAGTAGCAAGTAGTATGTCATCAAAATACAAAATCAGGAAAATATGCTTACTCCCACTGAACTTGTGATACACACAATCATCAACATCATTCATCTCCGAACCGAATGAGACAATTATTTGATGAAATTTGTGGTACCCTTGGCGGGAAGCTTGCTTGAGCTCATAAATGAATTTCTTTAATTTGCAAACTATATTCTTTGGTCTCCTGACACAAAATTTTATGATTGTACCAAATAGATCGTTTTATCAATGTCACCATTTAGAAACGCCATCTTAACATCCATCTGATATAGCTCAAGATCAAAATGTGCAACAAGTGCCATAATTGTCCTGAAAGAGTCTTTCGTTGAAACTGGAGAGAAAGCATCTTTGTAGTCAATGCCTTCCTTTTGAATAAAGCCTTTAGCTACGAGACATGCCTTATATCTTTCCACATTACCATTCGAATCCCTTTTGGTTTTAAATATCCATTTGCAACCAATGAGTTTCGTACCTTCTGGTAATGGGACAAGATTGTCTTGCATAGACTTATACTCCTTATTCATGGCATCAATCCACTTTTGAGAGTAATTCATTTGCATGATTTGATGAAAGTTGATTGATCAGGTCTTCTTTCACTAATCCATGCCATCCTTATTTTCTTGGAAAAGACTATAAAGTCATCCAGAGTTGTCTTTCTCCCTTTTATAGTGGATTTCCATAATAACTTTGTACTTGAGGTTGTTGAGTTTGAATTCCTGGAACAATCTCTTGATTGTATATAGGGGATTATGTAATGAAGTCTTGATCCGAAATTGCTTCTTGAACAAGATCTGGAGCAAGAATTTGTCCTTGAACCTGATCATTGTCAATTGCAACAGAAGAATTATATACATATTCTTCATTCAAGATAAACCTTATAACCTTATCTCCCCCCACAAACTCTACATCCTCAAGGAACTGAATATTTTCCTTTTGAAAATTGACTTGATAGTGGGATCTTTAAAAATATTGTAACCTCTTAAAAAATTGCTTTATTTGGAACTGTGTTTAGAATTTAAGTTGCAGTCTTTACTGATCTTTACTAGAAAGATCCTGATGTACCGTGGAATGATTTAACATTCATCTAGAAATTTTAGCAAAAGGCAATGGACGTTGTTCTCCTGAGTCATCATATCTATCATAGTATTCACCACTATGGTAAGATCTGACTTAATGAATTCTTTTACTGAATTGATTTTCAATCTCAGTCTTGTATGCCTTGAACACGTCCAATGTTTGGGATTCTTCATAAATGAGATATAGGTAGCCATAGTGAGAAAATTCATCTATGAACTTAATAAATGATTGTTGACCATTCCAAGAAACCGAAGGAAATGGTCCACAGGTAACCGTATGAATTAGTTCTAAGACGTCCGAAGTCGTATGACACTTAATCTCCTTATGTTTGTTTATTTTCCCTCAATGCAATTGATAAGGACACTTAAGTCCTGAAAAATTAAGAGAATCAAAAATTCCTTCTAACACAAGATTTTCCATTCTCCTTTGAGAGAAGTGACCTTATTGCTTGTGCCAAAATAAATCAGAATTTTCATTGGTTAATTTATGTTCAACACCATGCGGATTCACATACAAGATTTCTTTATAAAATGCAACTGTATTAAACTGATAAAGGTTATCAGAAAGAGATCAACCTGACTATTTCAAATTGAACAAGAGTAACCAAATTTGTCTAATGTATAAATAGAAACCAAATTTCGTCCAAAAGATGGTACCGCAAATGTCTCTTTCAAATTCAAATAATAACCAGCCTTTAATGATAACCTAAAGTCCATATAGCCTCAACCTTAACTGATTGGCCATCACCCCACATAGATGAATCTTTCAGCATCAATTGGTTTTGGCAGATTAGACAACCCCGCATATACACACTTATTTGAATAGTAGTATCGAAATATATTCACCAAGTGTGTCTAGGTATTGACATTAAATTTACCTCAAAACAAACCAAAATGAGAAGTGTACTTTTCTTTACACGCCAAACGTGATATTTAGTACAGTCTCTCTTTATATATCCCAAAATTTCAAAAAAGTTATAGCTAAATTGATCATTTTCAGGCTTTTGCTGTTTATTTTAAACCGAATTGAATGCAGCGCTGTTTATTTTAAACCGAACTGAATGTAGCTTTGTTATTCTTTATTATCCTTAGAAGCACTTGCCAAATGAGTAATGCCAGTTTCATTTTGCTTTAGCATTTCTTCTTCTTGCACATAATATGGAAATGAGCTCATTAAGAGGCCACTTTCCCCTTTTGACAGTTGTAACTGCCTTAATCAGCAGAATTGTGCAAGAAGCGGAATCAATACCAAATGTAAGAGCAAGTCATCAGACAACTCGAGCTTTAGTGCCTTAAGCTTAGAAGCATTGTGAGACATCTTCATGATATACACCCTTATGTTTTCTTTGCCTTTATACTTTATTGAAATCAAGCTTTGCAAAAGCGTGCTTGTTTCACTCTTATCGTTTTTCGCAAAACGTTTCTCAATTTCAACAAAGAAATCACTGGCATTAGTTACTTCTTCAGATACTGTGCCTCCAAAGGCTTCCGAAATGTCGCGCTTAATGATCATTAGACTCATGCGATTTGAGCGATCCCACTTCTCAAAGTTCCCTTTTCCATCAGATGAACTTTCGTCCGTAAGAGATGCGGGTTGCTCAATCCGGAGCTCATGATCTAACTTTTTGCAGCCAAGAACAATTAATATGCTCTCTTTCCAATACTTGAAGTTTGTTCTGTTTAGCACTGGAATGGAATTGATGTTGACAGATATAGCAGAAGTGGATGGATTAACTGAATAGAGAACTTATTCCCATTTAACATGTTCACATTGGAATACGTATAAACAATTAAGTTATTCAAATAATGGTACGTCCCATCTCAAGATACCTAGCACATCATTAATATCAAGTCTTTGGACAGTAATATTAACTGTAAGTGGTATTCTTGATGTAGTGAGCAAACATTGACAATAAATCCTATCAAATAATAAACCCATCTTTGGATTGATTTATTATTCACATGAAAACCTTATAATTGTCACACGTTTACCACCACAAGCGTGCATACAATTCGGCCAAATATTAACCTTCATTTGGGCCGGCTAATATTCGCATGAATAATCATACACACGAATTCCTTCTAATATTCTAAGTTAATTAATTTCCACAAGAGAGGTTGCTTTGGCAACATATTACTTCAATCAATTCACTTTCGAATATTATATATTCAAATGAGTCATTTATACCAAAATTTGAAAAGCAGAATACTTAATTGTATTTATCTTGAAACTTTAAGGGTCTAAGGGTTAATAATTCAAAACTTTAGGGCTCAAAATCAATTAATTCAAAACTTAAGAGACCAATAATTAATTATTGAAAACTTTAGGGACCCAAAACTTAATAGTTCAAAACTTTATGGGTCAATTAATAAATTATTGGAAAGTTTAGAAGTCAAAAACTAATTATTAGAAACTTTAGGGGCCAATTTAAACCAATTATGAACATTCAGGGGCTTAATTATAAAATTCAGAACTTAAATTGCCCAAATTAATTAATTTCAAAACTTCAGGGGGCCGAATTATTAAACCCAGAACTTGATAATACCTAATATGATGAACTTTAAACTTTAGGGACTGAGTTATTAAGACACATAACCTTATGGCCCAACTTGAATAAACTTAAAACCTTAGGGGTTAAAACACAAAATTTAACCCCAATCCTTAAATTGCAGCCAATGCCATGAATTCATCCAATTTACACAAGAATGCCCCACCTCCAAATCTTCCAAAACTGAAAATATTTAATGGAAAAGCCCATTCCTCTTCTACCTTCATGCTCCGGTGCCGCTAAGCCCACAGGTGGTCGGAAATAGGCCAGGGCGGCGACCCCCCACCCCGACCTGCTGCTGTGACCAGCAGGGTGGTGCCGCTGGTTACAACACACGCTGCTGTACAACAGCATTTTCCCGCTGTCGGCAACGTGAAGACGTTACACCAGCAGCCCCGTTGCCGCCGGTACGGCGGCTGCCACAAATAATTTTTTTTTAAAACTTTAACAGATCTATAAATACTTTACTTTTAAAACCCGAATTTTGAAGAAAACTTTTAATTATTCTGAAATCCACATAATTTCATGTTAGATTCATATAATAATAAATCCAAATGCATAAAATAACATAAAAATCACATAAACCATAAAATTTAGAATTTCAAAATTTAATTTCTCAATGATTCAACAATGGATCGGCTC
Source organism: Fraxinus excelsior (assembly GCA_019097785.1). NCBI lineage: Eukaryota > Viridiplantae > Streptophyta > Magnoliopsida > Lamiales > Oleaceae > Fraxinus > Fraxinus excelsior. Next base: position 19,958,354 of record CM032639.1, on the reverse strand, counting down.
TGATACCACTTGATAGAAAAACATAGAAAATGGTTATCGATCCAAAACAATCAATAACCAACCTTGTAATCATCCATGTTGAAATTAATGAGAATATCAAAATGGAAACGGAAGCGTATCTTGAACCATAGATCAATAGATGTCTGATTCTTCGTCGGAGTTGGTTATGATCTTCCAATTGATTGGTGATTTCCTTATCAAATTTGCTCTCCATTGATGGAGATCTAGAGAAGTTTGAAGAACCCCAACAATTGGGGACCATAACCCCTCTAATAGGAATAAGATAATGAATTGTCATTATCTTTCATTTGATTCAAATCAGCCCCTCGTTAATTTGAAACAAATATTCGATTTCTACACTTTAATTCCATGAAACTTAATACCCATTAACCAAAATTCATCTTTAGTGGATCACTTTAATTGACTAATAAACTTTAAATAATAACACCACACATTTTAATATGTTACGTGTGGCCCAATTATGTTAGAATTTTCCAACAAAATCCTCACATTATGGGTAGAGGTGACAGATAAATGTAGGTGGCAATCAATCCTGTCGCTAACAAAGTTGTGGTTGGAGCCACTGTCTACCAACACATTAAGAATAATTCTACTTGTACATCAAAAAATGTACATAGGGGTGTACACCCTCCTCACATGGGGTTGAGACCCACTTATAGAAAATATTTTTTTATTCGAGCGGGTCCCACCTCCATGTGAGGGGGGTGTACACCCCGATGTACATGGTGATGTACCCCTAGCAAAGCCGACACATTAATAGGATGCTTGCCTATAAACGCTTGCAATATCATGGTTCGAGGGCCATTCTAACGAGGAAAAAACGTGAAGAGTAATTTCAGCTTGCTCCTCTCCCACTTCTTGCTCTAATTGCTTGATTATTGGCCGGATTTGGGGACTTAGCCACTGGTTTCATCTTTCTAGTCCTCTTCTCCTTCAATCAAAATGAGTCGTGGGGTTTTACACTTATGGCCAAGAATGAAGCACTCGTTGCCATTGAAGTATAGGCCTTTCTCCAATCTTCGCTGCATTTCTTCCCAAGATATGCACTTTGCCGGAGAGCGAACCACATATCCTAGTGTTGTTGATGCTGCTGGGGCTAGTGGTGTTGCCAAAAGACACGGAGGTGATACAACTCTCACTGTTTCTATATGCACTTGCCTCCATTTCCTAACTAGCTGATCGTCCTTCATTCTAGCCACTCCAATGGCTTTTCCCAAGGTTTGTGGTTTAACCATGCTTACTTCATCCACAATTTCATCTCGTAAGCTGATACATGCCACTATACGATGAGCTATGCAAAGCCATGTAAAAGTAATGTTAAGTTTTATACGTGCTCGAAGTTGAAATAAGAAGACTTGGTCTAGATCTTGTTTGTTTCTAAGTTTGTTGATTTGTTTCAGTTTGTTAGTGAATAAGTCCAAGTGGTTAAGTCTTGATTATTTTCCCTAATTTGTAGCTTAATTCTTACATTATTGTTATCACTTCGAAGGCTATAAATAGCTCGATCGTGTTCAATAAAAGGGTAGAAAATATCTCTCAAGTTTTCTCTCTATTCTTCTTATGCTTCCAATATCATTCTTCTTTTTAAGAACTTAATTCATATCAATGGTATCCGAGAGTTGGTTCCAACTATGGACACTCGTGGCAAAACTAATACAGAATTTCTCAATGAGGTGAACGAAGCCTTGGATCGACATGAGTCCAATTTTGACCAAATTAATGATGTTCTAAACACCGTATTAACTGAGTTACAGGCTTAAAGAGTCTCTAACACCACACATACTAAACATGCTGATGTCAACCCATTTTAACTAGGTGAAACCTCAAAATCTCCAAATCGTGCACAATCCAACAACCCTAATGACCCTCATCACAACCGTCTCAAGTTGCACTTTCCAAAGTTCAATGGAGAGGACCCAATTTGCTGGATCTACAATACAGAAAAATATTTTGATTTTGAAGATATCTTATCTGACCAACAAGTTCAACTAACTTCTTTTCATCTAGAAGGTATGGCCCTACATTGGCATAATTGGTTGACGAAATTTCGCGGACCACTTACATGGAATGAGTTCATCAAGGACACCCTTCTTCGTTTTGGTCCAACAGATTATGAAGACCCTTCAGAAGCTCTAACTCGACTGCTACAGACCTCCACTGTAGCAGCTTACCAGGAAGCTTTCGAAAAGCTTTCCTCCAGAGTTGACGAGTTGCCTGGAAATTTTCTCATTGGTTGTTTTATTGTAGGACTTCGAGATGACATTCGCCTTGATGTAAAAATAAAGCAGCCTCGTAGTTTGAAGGATGCGATAGGAGTTGTTTAGCTAATCGAGGAAAGAAATAAGCTACAAAAGATATTGAGCCAACCATTTTGTTCCCAACCAGCTTCCATGGCACCTAAGGCGAACCCCAACCCAACAACTGGGGTATTAGGCTCTCTACCGAACTAACGTGGAAACCCAAGTTCAAATACTACTCCAACCACATATCGGAGAATAACCAATTAAGAGGTGCGAGAATGTTGAGAAAAAGGGTTGTGTTACTATTGCGATGAGAAGTTTGTTCCTGGCCATCGGTGTAAACATCCACAATTGTTTATGATAGAGGATTTACCTCAACCAACCTTTGATGAAGACAATCGTGCTGGAGATGAACCAGAAAGTCAAGAAGCCATGCCAGAAATCTCATTCCATGCAATTGCTGAAGCTAATCATCCCCAAACTATACGTGTATTAGGTAAGCTGAAGAACAAGAATGTGACGATACTCATATACGGCGGCAGCACTCACAACTTCATCGACCAAGCCTTGGTTACCATGTAAGGGTTACCATAAGAAGTTTAAAGTCATGGTGGCCAATCATGAAAAAATAGACTGTGCAGGATAATGCCAAGCCCTCACCATCACCATCCAAAGAAAACCCATCACAACACATTATATTCTTCCTCTTAGAGCTTGTCAATTAGTTTTGGGAGTGCAATGGCTAGAGACTCTCGGACCAATTGAGACCGATTATAAGCAACTAACCCTGACTTTCAAATGTGGAGGAGTCTCCAATACATTCCAAGGATTGAAATAGGCTAGCATGGAAGCTTTAACTTATAATGAAGTTGGTTGCCTCCAAGGTACTACACTTTTCTTCCAAACCCTACTCTTTGTTAATAACTCCTAACTAAACTCATACTTTCCTCACATGGTCCAACTCCTAACTGACTTCCATCAAGTATTCGAACTACCCAATAAACTACCTCTAAAGCGATCACATGATCACTGTATTTCCTTACAACCAAACACAGAGCCAGTAAGCGTTAGGCCATGTCGATACCCATATTACCAAAAAACTGAAATAGAAAAGATGGTGAGGGAGCTTTTGCAATTTGGATTGATAAAACCCAATAATAGCCCTTTTTCATCACCTATCTTATTAGTAAAGAGAGCACACATCGAGTGACGATTTTGTGTAGACTATCGAGCATTGAACAACATAACCGTCAAAGACAAATGCCCAATTCCTGTAATTGATGAGCTTCTCAAAGAGCTTCATGGAGCCAAATTCTTCTTTAAATTAGATTTAAAGGCTAGTTATCACCAGATTCGGGTGAAAGAAGAAGACATTCCAAAAATGACTCTTCGAACACATGAAGGGCACTACGAGTTCATTATGATGTCATTTGGTCTCGGTGTGCTATCTTAGGCACCCAAAAATAGTTTTTAAACCTCTAAAACTAATGTAGTAATGGAAGTAAGGGTCGATCCTACGAAGAGTGTGCAATTCAACAATTTATGTTTCGTATAACGATTGGGGGGTTTTGTTTATAACGAAATCAATCTTATAACAAATAACAATGTAAATTAACGAGTTGTATTAAATCAATGAAACGACTCTCGATCAAAGTCAACTTCCACCATTGGAGATTTATAACCATTCATCAATCCACAAAGAATAATCAATTCACATTCACAATATTCATCGTTGGAATAAATTCCTATTTCTCCTTAATTTTAGTTAATCAGAAATCAGCGTTCTAATTAACCATAATTATCAAATAATCTCAGACCAGCGCTAAAGATTCAATTTAATAACAACTTTAAATAATAGAGATATCAATGAACTAGATAATACAAACACCAGCGGTTACATTCAATCTATTTAAACATTCTTCTTAAGATTCAATAACCTCTATCGTAGAAAATCTTCAAATCCTAGTGCTTCACACGTTAAATGATTCAAAAAATTACGGATTTGAGATTTAACTTAACTATAGATTGCAATATATGAAAAACTAATATATTTCAAACATGGCAATCATAAAATTATGCATAGAAGAATATTCAATACTGAAAATATAAATTAAACAATGAAAATAGGTGGATCTCACAGTTATAATGTTTTCCAAGGCTTCAGTATCCTTCAATCAAGCACCAAGAGTTAGTTACACATGATAGATCTAAGAGAGAAATAAAGAGAAAATAGGTTGGAGAGGTTTTCTTGTGTTTTGGCCCCCTTTTCTAGGCTTTTCGCGGCTCAAACAATAAAAACTTAAAATCTGTGGCGGCGCGCGACGCTTGAGCACTACAGGACAGCGCTTGAGTGCTAGAAATCTGTTGAAAATTGTGTTTTCTCGGCTAGTGAAGTGCCTGAGCGCTGAGTTCGTAGCGCTTGGGCGCTAGAAATCTGTCCACTTTGCGTCTGCTTCAGTATTTTCATCATAACTTCCTCTTCCGATATCCGATTGAGACGATTCAAGATGCGTTAGAAAGATAACTCAAAGGGCTACAACGTTTCTGCAGATACTGTCTTCGAATTAGATCATATAAAATGTCAAAAACTGGTCTCACGATGAGGCTGAAAATCGAAACAAAACTTTTCAGCTTGAAAGTTGATATGTGATAATGTCTTGGCTATATTTCATCCCTTTGACTCCTTTCTTCATCCAATTGGCCTCTAACACTCTCAAGTCTTCATCATGAGGTTTGATACAACTTTTAAATATTTGTACTTTAGTCCCTGAACTTTCATTTTCTTCCATTTTGATCTATTTTGATCTATTTCTTCCAAATTACTCAATATCCATAGAATTGCCACTTAAACCAAAATATGAGAATACTAAGTACATTTAGGTACAAAATAAACATATGAGCGCATAAAATAAGGAGTGAAAAATATGCATTTTACATTCCTATCAGTCTCACCAATGCACCAACAACCTTACAAAGCCTCATGAATGATCTCTTCCGTCCCTATCTTTGAAAGTTTATCTTAGTTTTCTTTGACGATATTCTTGTGTATTCACAAACTTGGGAAGATCATCTCACATCTTCGAATAGTTCTCTCTATCTTAGCAACTAACCATCTATTTGCTAAATAAACAAAATGTATGTTTGGCATGTCATAGGATAACTATTTGTATTTCATTATTTTCTGAGCAAGGAGGGATTTGAATGGAATGAGCTCGTCGAGTCAGCCTTCAAACAGTTAAAGGAGGCATTGACATTACCACCAGTTCTTTGTCTCCCAGATTTCTCTCAACGGTTTGTGATTGAATATGATGCAAGTGGGGTTGGAATTAGAGCAGTCCTCTCCCAAAAAAATCGGCCAGTAGGTTATTTTAGTGAAGCTTTGAAGGGATTAGCAATGTTATTGTCTACCTACGAGAAAAAAATGTTAGCTATTGTCAAATCTATTAGAAAATGGCGTCCTTATTTGCTTGGGAAACCCTTTACTATGCGCACCGACCAGAAGAGTCTTAAGTATTTCTTCGAGTAGCAGATCACAACCCCAGCACAGACTAGATGGCTTCTAAAGATCCTTGGGTATGATTATGAAATTGAGTATAAGCGGAGACCCAGAAATCAAGCTGCTGATTCCTTATCTCGTGTGGTTGAATTTCAATTCTTATCAATCTATATGCCTCATGCAGATTGGTGGTTGTTGGGAGGAGATTCACCAATTAGCTCACAGTTTATCAACAAATATATATGCCAATAGAATAAAACTGAACATAAATATATGAACAGTACACTAAACTCAAGAATCTGTAAATATAAGCACTAGTGGTATCAAACGGGCCGAGCGGCTCATCGGCTCGGCTAGTTAAAATACGAGCAACGAGCCTCTCGGGCTCAGCTCATCGAGCTCGCGAGCGGCTCGTGGGCTCGTGAATTTAAAAAAAAAAAAAACGTGAAAAAGTAAAATTTTTTTTTTAAAAAACTCGTGGCTCGGCTCGTGAGCTCACGAGCCTCGTGGCTTAAAGGGCCGGCTCGGCTCGGCCCGGCCCATTGATATCACTACTAAGCACTATATAAATTTCTTAAATGAACAAACTACAAACTGGAATACATGAACAGGAAATAGAAATTCAAGAAAAAGGAACTTATCTTTATTTATCAAGCCCACATGCTACACTTCTCAAATTAGTGCTTTAATCTCAAGAACAACCATAGTTGGAACTCGAATCAAACTCAAAAGTAAAGATACAAAAGTATAGCACTCAAACAAGGCCGTTTATTACATAAAATAAGAGATCTATCTTTGCAACCCACTGTTCACACAATAACCCACACTCAAACCAAATGAAATCACTAAAGATTACAACGAGTTAAGAAAATAGAAAATCAAATGAGTGGATTTGATTTCAACAGAAGCAGTAGAGAAAAACTCGAGAGAGCGGCGCAGCACGAGAGAAAGAAGAAAAACCTAGAAGCCTTGTGAATAATCTAACCCAAGAAGCCCTTAAAAGGAGTCTCTCAATAGTCACTAATCTGACGACCGTGGATGCGACACATGGTGACATCCTGAGCGTTCAATCAGGTAGGATAAATCACGGTTTCAAGCTTCCCTCAACAAACACATTTTTGCACCAATTTAGAAACCAAACAGATTGGTTGGGCTGGACTTCAATTCCAGCTGGGCCAACTTATTTAAGCCCAATGGCGATAGTATCATTGTGCCAAAAACCCTTCATACTCCACCTTGGTACAACGATTCTCATTCATGAGTGGTTATTCATCAATCATAGATATCATTAGCACATATTGCAGCATCCACAGATCAGTAGGAGCAATATTCAGCAAGGTTAAGCAGTCCAGGAATTTGTTCAAGGGCAGTACCTTAGTCCATACATCCGCACGATTATAGTTAGTAGATATTTTTTCAAGTTTCACAACACCTTGTGAAATAATATCTCTAATAAAATGAGATCTAACACCAACATGCTTAGATCTATTATGTAAAACAGGATTTCTACTTAAATGAATTACAGATTGGCTATCAGAATAAAGAACAACTTCTTTAACAAAACCAAATTTATTAAGTAACCCTTTAACCAAACTCCTTCTTTGATTGCATCGGTGGTTGCAATGTATTCAGCCTCAGTTGAAGACAAAGTCACAATCTTTTGGAGCTAGGATTTCCAGCTTATACATGAATTACATAAAGTATACATGTATGATGAAGTAGATTTTCGATTATCTTTATCACCTGCATAATCAGAATCAGTAAACCCCTTCAAAATAACACCTTCAGCTTGTTTTCTAAACTGAATCACCAAGTTTGAGGTCCCTTTAATGTACCTAAGAAGCCACTTCATGGCTTCCCAATGTGTTTCATCTGGATTTGACATATATCTATTTAAAACACTTATAGAATATGTCAAATCAGATCTAGAACACACCATGAGATACATTACAGACCTACCCGCATTAGGATAAGGCACATTTGCTATTCTTTCAAACTCTTCTTTTGTTTTAAGACATAAATCATTTGATAGTTTAAAATGATTAGCCAGGAGGACACTAACACTTTTGGATTCAGCCATAGAAAACTTGCTAAGTAATTTCAAAATATATGATTTTGGCTAAGACTTAGTGTGCCTTCTCTTCTATCTCTCTTGACTTCCATACCTAAAATCTTTCTAACCGGACCTAAGTCCATCATTTCAAATTCAGATTTTAGTTTTTTTTAATTTCCTCAATCTCTCTTATGTCATAACTTGCTAATATCATGTCATCCACATAAAGGAGTAAGTCAAGTAAATTAGCTCCACCTTGATCCTTACAATAAAGACAAGTATCAAAGTTACTTCTCTTAAACCAAAGTCCAAGAACAAAATTGTCAAATTTTTTATACCATTGTGTAGGAGCTTGTTTTAAGCCATATAGAGATTTCTTAAGAAGACATACTAAGTCAGCTTCCTTATTCACTTCAAATCCTCTAGGTTGTTTCATGTAAATGGTTTCATCTAAATCTCCATTTAGAAAAACAGTTTTTACATCTAATTGGTCCAATTCCCAATTAAATTAAGTGGCCAAGGGAAGAATGACACGAACTGTAGTAATTTTACTACATGTGAAAATATTTCATTAAAATCAATCCCTTCTTTTTGAGTAAAACCTTTTGCTACCAAACAGGCTTTATATCTTATGTCATTCTCGCTTTGTTCACCTCTTTTAATTTTAAAAATCCATTTACAATCCACAATCCTCTTACCCTCCGGTCTTTTTACCAAAATCCCTGTCTTATTTTTGTTGAGAGACTCTATCTCATCTTGCATGGCTGCAAGCCATTGTTTGGAATCTTTGCTACTTGATAAGTGTAGCTTTTACACTTATTCTTTGCGCTAAATTATGAGATTTGTTGTCTTTTTGAATTAAATTCTACTTAATTTATGTTAAATTGTATTTTGTAGGTAAAATTTTATGTTTGATGAAGAATTGAAGAAAATACGCAAAATAGTGGGAAAATGGCAAAATCCAAAGATCGAGGACTTAGAAAGAAGAATTAATTTAATTTCATAATGAAATCAAGTAGGCTCAAATTTGGGCTTTTAAAATTAGGCTAAAGAGTACTGCAATATATATATATATATATATATATATATATATATATATATATATATATATATATATATATATGGACACGTGAGGGGGGACGCAGCCGAGAGGAGAAAAGAAAGACACTTTCTGGGAGGAAAAAAAAGGTTGAACTATTCACTAAACATACACACATCATTCATGAACAGAAAGTGGAAGAGAAAGGAAATTGGATTCATATATAAACAAGCAAATTGAAAAGTCAACAATCAAGGCAACTATTCTGGACAGAAACTTGGAGAATACAACGACGCTATTTATATATATTATATATTTTCACACAAGGTGGCGGAGCCAGCTTCAAGTTTCAACTAAAAGTAATCACGTTTTGTCAATTCTTGGTGATTTCTTTCCACTTTTCCATGTTTAAATTTAACATTATGAGTGGCTAAATATTTTTATGTTAGGATTGATGATGAAACTTAGGTTTTTATTATACGTTTAAATTCAAGTTTTTCATGCCTTTTTAATACGTGTTAATTAATTATTGTGTGTTTAATGCTTTAATTGTTTGTGCAACAATTAATTGATTTAGGGAATAATATTGAGACCGAGAGGTGATATATGATTCTAGCTCCTGAAATAATTGACATAGACATTATAAGAGGTCGTGAGATAATTATAATTTATGCGATCTTTGTTGAATTCCTATAGATAATGCGTTTATATGTGTGTGAATTTACATAGATAGCGATATAGTAAATTCGAGCATATGAATAGGATTAGTGCTGCTCGAGAAAGATCACTAAGTACACCAGGTTAATTCGATCGTTGACATGTATGAAAATTGACTGAATACATTGGAGTTAAATGTATGATAAATAACCTAAATGAAATCGGAAATCCTAACTATCTAATCACATAATTTTTTCTCCAGATTTAATTTGAATTCGTTATTTTGCTTATTAGAATTTCGGCTAGAAAATATAATTTGATTTGATTATTAGTTGTCATTTTAATTTAAATTGAAACTAGATTAGTTTAAAACCTTGCTGGAGGTCTAATAACCATTCTTTCCCTATCTCTAACAAGTTGGTAATCACCTAGGGGTTGTTCATTCTCAAAATCAGCCTCGAGAACCTCAACAGGTTCATTTTCGGCTTCAGGTTCCTCATCATTTTGAGGGCAGATTGATTTAAATCATCCCCAGATTTCTCCACCTCAATCCCAACCCTTTTTCTCATATTTTCAGATTGTTTAGGGGTCTCAAACAGGTCTTCAGGCTGCTATTCAGACTTAAAACAGGGCATGTCATCCTCATTAAATACCACATTTCTACTTATAATGACATTATAGCCTTTAAGCTCTCTCACCCATAGTCTATAGCCTTTAACCCATTTCCCATAGCCCAAAAAAACACACTTAAGGGCTCTAGGTTCCAATTTACCTTCAGTTTGGTGTGCAAAGGCTGCACACCCAAAAACCCTCAAGTTACTAAAGTCAACTAGTTTTCCTCGGAGATCTTAAAGTCTATAGCACTAAAAGGGCATCTATTAATCAGATAACTAGCAGTTTTAACTTCTTCGCCCCAAAAAGTTTTAGGCAGGCTAGAACACAACAACATGCATCTCACTTTATCAAGAATAGTACGATTCATTCTTTCAGCCAAGCCATTTTGTTGTGGTATGTGTGTGACTGTTCTATGCCTTAACATACCAGATAATTTGCACAATTTATCAAACTCATAATTGTAGAATTCCAAACTATTATCAGTTCTTAAAACTTTAATTTTCTTATCAGTTTTGGTTTTCAATTAAAAGTTTCCACTCTTTAAAAACATTAAATGTGTCAGATTTTGATTTTAACAAAAAAGTCCATTTTTTTCTTGAAAATCATCAATGACAAGCAAATAATATTTAAAACCAGAATATGTACTCACAGTTGGTGGTCCCCACAGATTAGCATGCAAATATTCAAGTATGGAGACAGATTTATGCATTCCAAGTAGGAAAGGTAATCTATTATGCTTTCCTAAAATACAATAGTCACAAAAACTCAATTTTTCAATGCAATAGGACAACAAAGAGTCATTACATGAATATTGGGAGCGGTTCAATAAATTGTGCGCAAGTTGTCCCCACACCAAATCAATGAAAAACTTCTTATTCAATACTTTTATGAAGGCCTTCTACCCACAGATAGGAGTATGATTGATGCTGCAAGTGGATGAGCGTTGGTAGATAAAACTCCCGAAGCTACAAAGAAATTGATTGCAAATATGGCAGCTAACTCTCAGCAATTTGGCAATAGACTGGACACCCTGTCTAAACATGTTAACGAGGTAAATCTTTCATCCATTGAACAACAACTGGCGAGTTTAATCACTCTTGTTCGTCACATGGTTGTAGGTACTATGCAAGCAGCGAAGACATGTAGAATTTGTTCATTGGTAAGCCATCCAACCGATATGTGCCCAACACTTCAAGAAGAATCCGTTGAACACGTAAATGCCCCGGTACTTTCCCAGACAACCACAGAGGAATTATGATCCCTAATCAAACATGTACAACCAAGGATTGAGGGATCGTCCAAATCTTAGCTATGGAAATCGACAAATGATCAACATATGAATTAAAATTGGCAGAATTCCCAGCAATATAATCAGCCATACCCTTCTAGACAACAACATGGCTAAACTTCTAACTCTAGTATGTCTTTAGAAGATGTTAAATCTCTTGCCACTAACACTTTACAATTTCAATAGGAGACCAGGGCTAGCATTCAATGTTTGGAGAATCAAATGGGTCAAATGGCTAATGTGTTCAGTCGGCTTGAGTCACAGAATTTAAGAAAATTACCATCTCAAATAGTGGTGAATCCAAAAAAAATATAAATACAATCATGTTGAAAAGTGGCACGGAGGTTGAAACTCCAATGAAGGTAGCCACTACATCATTGAAGGAAGAAAATGAGGAATATATCACAGCAGAAAAAAGTACTCACAACGATACAGAAGTAAGTAGCATAAGTTTCCTCCTCTTTTCGATTATAAACTAGTACCCCATTTCCCTCAAGCTTTAGTAGTATCTAGGAGATATGAACGAGATCATGATGAGCTGCATGACATTTGTAGTAAATGTGAGGTAAACATTCCACTTTTAGATATTATTAAACAAGTGCCTCGTTATACTAACTTTTTGAAACAATTGTGCACGAGTAAGAGGATAAAGAAACTGAAGGGTGTTGAAAGGGTAAAAGTTGGAGAATAGGTATCTGCAATTATTCAAGAGAAACTTCCAACAAAGTGTACGGATCCAGGTATGTTCATTATCCCTTGCATGATAGGCAACACTAAGTTTGAAAAGGTCATGCTAGGTTTAGGAACATCTATTAACGTCATGTCATATTCTGTATATACTTCTTTGAAACTTGGACCTTTAAATAAAATTGATGTGATAATTCAACTAGCGGATATATCTAATGCTTATCGTAAGGGGGTAGTTGAGGATGTTCTCGTGAAAGTTAATGAGTTAGTTTTTCCTGGTGATTTTTATGTGCTTGACATGGGTAGTTGTAATCAAACTATCCCTATTTTGTTAGGAAGATCGTTCTTAAGAACATCAAAACTAAAATAGATTTTCATAATGGCACATTGACCATGAAATTTGATGATAAAATCATTAAACTTAGTATCTATGACTCCATGAAATATTCGAATAATAATAATAATCATGTTCATTTTATTGATGTGATTGATCATTTAGCACATGATTTCGAATTTGGTGCTAAAAATGAATGAGAATCTGTCATTAATGAGCATTTTGGGAAAAAGACTCAGAAGTTGGCTTTGAACACTGAGTTACAAGAAACTGTTGCAATATTGAACAATCTTCCAAAGCTATAGCATTCAGGTAACAATTCTTGTTTTGTATTACCAGTTTCTAATGATAAGCCTCTACTTTCTATTTTGCAGGCTTCCATTCCAGATTTGAAGCTTCACCTCAGTCACTACAAGTATGTATTCCATGGAGGTGGATGAACATTGCCAGTTATCATTCCCATTGGACTTGGTACACTGCAAGGAAGGTCGAAGTTGACCATGATAGACTCGGGCTAAATAAGAAAACATTGAGTCGAGCTAAAGACAATAAACAAATGTGCTGCTTGGGAGGCAACCCAATGGGAGTTCGTTCCTTTATTTATTTTTTATTTTTTATTTTTTGCATTCATTTTTTTAGTTATCTTCGACTTTTTCTTTGCATTGCATCTTACATTGGAGACAATGTAAGTTTTAAGTGTGGGAGAGGAGATTTAGATTTATGTTGGATTTAGATTGATTGAGTTTAAATTTCAAAAAATTTGGAAATTCTTTACATGTTTTTTCAAGAAGAGAAGTTGAAATTAAAAGATTTTTGGTTGTGTATGTTATTTGCTTGAATTAATTTGGCTTTTGAAGAACCCATAACATGATTGAATAAATAATCTTACAACTTACAATTCATTGGTTGAGTTATTTCTTTGAGTATGGTAGTAATTAAATTTTGTAGACAAAAAGCCGGTGAGATTTTGAGCCTTTAGACTGAAATATCCATAATAGTCTCATTATTTCTATCATGTGTGATATTCTTCCATGGTTTTTGTCTCTAGAACTTTTCTTTTGATTATCTTCAAGATCACATTGACACATGCATGCATGAACATGATTAAAGTCATCTTTATTACATAAATTACCTACATTAGCCAAATAGCCTATCCTGTGATTGAATTTTCCTTTGGTGAACCCATTTGAGCCTTATTACCTTTTCTTTGTGTAAATCCACGTTACAAGCTTTAAACAGGAAAAAAAATCTTTACCCAAGCCTTAGAACTAGTGGAGTATTGTTCATTATCTTGATATGTGTGGGTCTGCAAGAACAAAAGTGTGGGGTGTTAAAATTTTTGGTAGTGCTATGATTTGTGGAATGGAACATGTTTCAATTTCAATTTATAAGTTCCATTATGGTGTAGTATTTAGAGTTTATATTTAAAAAAAATTGAAAAAAAGAAAAAAAATGAATGACAGAAGAAAAAGAAAATAAGTGATGCAGGAGAGTGATGTCAGTGTTACAAAATATTTATGTTTATAATTCCTCCTACATTTCAAGAAAGGGTTCGGTTTGTTTATGATAGATGCAAAGTAAAGGAACCACTGTGTAGAGTAATTGGTTTTACATATCTTATAAATATATTTGAGCTAAGTTTATTCATCTTTACTCCACTAGTTCGATGGCTCTTGAGTCATATACCCAAATATTTCCCACCTTGACCTTAAGCTACATTACAACCCTTGAAAAGTCCTTACGATTTTTGTAACGCATGTGATCTAAGTGGTGGCGAATGAGAAGATATGCAAGCATATGGTAGATCATCTCCATAAGAATGAACTTGAGCGAAATACTTACCTTTTAAATATGTCAGAGTTGAATGCTTATATAAGTGAGGGTCTACATGTTTGGTTTATTCAATCTTTATATAAAAAATACTAGCTAATTGATTATGAGTTGTTCAAGAATGTTTATTTATGATGTATTGGGTATTTTAAAGAGTTTAACTATTCTATGTTCATAGCATTATGATCATGGTGTTTTGGGAAACTAAAATTGAGTTTTGCCCGAGGACGAGTAAAAGTCAAGTGTGGGAGAATTTGATGTCAAGTGTGGGAGAATTTGATAGAATGTAAAATACATATTTTTCCTTCCTTATTTGATGTGCTCGTATGATTAATTAGTGCCAAAATGTACTCATTACATTCATATTTTGATTTAGGTGACAATTCTATGGATATGGCGTAATTTGGAAGAAATAAGCGAACAGTTGCCAGAAGGAAAGAAAACGAAACTTCGGGACTGAAATGCAAATACTAAAAAATTATGCGGAATCTCACGATGAAGATTTGAGAGTGTTGAGGTCAATCGGATGAATTAAAAAGTCAAATAGTTGAAATACAATCAAAGTATTATCAAATATCAACTCTTAGCCGAAAAGGTTATGTATCAGATTTAGAAGATGACATCTAAAGAAACTTGTAGTACTTTGAGTTAGCTTTCCAACGTATCTTGAATTGTCTTAATCAGATATCGAGAGAGGAAGATATGATAAAAATACTGAAAGCTGTCAGGTGGAAATTATTTAAGACCATGCGGTCGCATGACTTTAATTCCATGTGGCCGCAAGAGTCATTTCAGTGAACTTCAGGGTCCATTTTCAATGCTCTATGTGACCACATGACTTACTACGATGTGGCCACATGATTCATTCCTGGCATGAAAGTTTTGGTTTCCAACATAAGTCAATCACCTATGGAAACAACTATAAATACGTGATTTGCAACCCTATAATGTAGAGAACGCTTCCCATCTTCATTCTTTATTATTTTGCTCTTAGAATCATGAATTGTAACTAAACTTTTACACTTGGTCGAAGGAGATTGAAGCCTCAGAATCACAATTGGGAGATCTAAATGATTTTTCTTAATTTAATTCATGTTTTTAAATATTGAATATTCTTCTGCACTTATTTTCATTATTGTTATGTTTAATTGCTAGGAAGTCTACTAGTTTGTTATTCGTTGCAATCTATAGCTAAGTTAAATTTCAAATCCGTAATATTTTGATTCCTTTAACTTGTGAAGCACTAGGATTTGATGATTTTCTATGATAGATGTTATTGAATCTTAAGAAGAATGTTTAAATAGATTGAATGCAACGGCTGGTGTTCGTGTTATCTAGTTCATCGATTTCTCTACTATAAAGCTGTTATTAAATTGAATTTTGAGCATTGGTCTGGGTTATGTAATAATTATGGTTAATTAGAACTCTGATTTCTAACTAACTAAAATAACGAGAGATAGAAAAATAATTCTAACGATGAATATTCAAAATATGAATTGAATTATCCTTGCATCTATGATCAATTGTGGATTTTCGATGGTGGATGTGGACTTAGACCAAGGTTAGTCTTTTGATTGTTTTCGTTAATTTAATTTCCATTGTTATTAATTGCGTCATTTACAATTGTTTGCATACAAAAACCTCACAATCATTGTACGAAGCATAAAATATTGAATTACATACTCTTCGTGGGATCGACTCTTACTTCCACTACAACATTAGTTTTAGAGGTAAGGTATTACTTTTGGGTGCCTGTGACAGCACACACCAAATTTTGGTGCAGTTGCCAGGAAGTGGTGCTAATTTACTTTTGTGTTTCTTTATTCATAGGATTGACACAATGTAGATTTTATGAGTTTCGAGAGAAAGTATATGATCTATAAAGCTTACTCCATGAAAGAATCATGAACTTGATAAAATCTTTGATTGTAATTCGGAATAAAGATATTGAAATTGAATTTTAAGATTAATTTTTAGCCGGCACTCGAGAGAAGGGAGAGAAATATATTAGGATTCTTGCTTTTAAACATGAGAAAATTGACTAAAATAGTTAGACATAATTGAATCATAACTAAAAGTTAGGTGAAATCATTCCTAGGCCTTTCTTATATTGAGTCATTCATTTACATTGCATTCTTTGAATTCGTTACTAAAATCATCGTTAGATTAGTTAAAGATATTGATTTCAAACTTGTTTCTATAGATAAATTAAAAGCTAAAATAATTATAGTACTTAGTATGAAATCAAATATCAATCCATGTGGGTTTGATACTCTTACCAATATTATATTAAAAAATCTGACACCATACATTTGCGGTATAAACCACGTTATAGAAAATGAGTGACACATATCATTCTTCTTTTTAAGTCAAATTATTTCATATCATAAGTGTTTGAAAAGTTCCAATTAGAGCCGATTGGGGCTACCCAACAACTCTATTAGCCAATCTTTCAAATTCGCATTGGTAATCCCTAAGAGTGCCTGTTTGCTTCACTCGAGATAATGCTTTATCAAAACTCTCATATTCTCTAGGTCTAAAAAGAGTTATGATCTCGCGTTTGAACTATCTCCATGTAATCTCCAATCCTTCATTTCGTTGGACCCGTTTGAGACATTGCCACCACCGATTGGCTTCATCCTCCTGCTAGATGTGACAAGGTGACCACTACATAACTACATGCAATGTACTACCAGCTAAATGAAGTGTATATATAGATCAATGAACAAGAATTGCAAGCAACGAAAAATAATAACTTGAGCATATTTTTTATTTTTTTGATTTTAAAACTTGGGATTACGTAAATCCAAATATGACAACCTAATATTGCTGATACATGTAAAATCGCAAAGAAGATGTCAAATACTAGTAAAATACCCGATCACATAAAATAAGGGGTAAAATCAAAATTGAATAAGTTAAGTGATTCGATCACGTGAACTTCAGGTAAAATTATGGTAATTTAACAAGTCAAGGGGTTCGGTCACATGAACTTTATGTAAAACTAAAATAATAGCAGCATAACTAAATTAATTGATACTATTTTAAAATAAACACTAATGTAAACTACAGATAAATGAATAGTAGCTTCCCCTTTGTTCGTCAAAGTAATTGAGCACCAAGTAATTGATCTCTAAAGACGAGAAAAAACAGTAGCTCCTCATTTATTTGCTGAAATAACTGAATCAACCAATATATCAAAGAGGTACCTACAAAAATGTTAGAAAATACTTTTTTTTACGGTTCTTTTTTTCATATTTTTTTACTTTTTTTTACTAAATGTAAATTACAAAAATAGGGCCCGAAATTAAGCCTACAACTAAAGTAAATTACAAAAACGGAGGCCTAATTACCAAATCAATTACCCAAAATCAGGTCCCAAACTGTTAGCCCAAAACACCAATTAAACCACATTTTTGAGGCCCAAAATATTGAGGTTGGGACCGACTCTTCTCATTCTTCTGGCTGCGCGACTACTCCTCTACGATTTCTTCTTCTTCATTTTTTCTTGGTCTATATGGTTGTTGGTGAATCAACGGCGACGGATGGGTTCTTTTCTATTTTGGGTGAATGTGTCGATTTTGGGTTTGGGTGGCAGCGGTGAAAGAAGACTAGCGAACGAGAGAGAACGAGCCGTGGGTGCGGGTTGTTGATGGTTGTAGGTGGTTGTTAATTGTTGATAGATGGTTGGTGGTTGATTGGCGACGGAGATGGAAATGGTTGGTAGCGGATTTCGAATTTTGCGATAACGGTTTTGGGTTTTCTGTATGTTACGGTCGAGTGCGGCCTTTTTTGTTGTAGCGGTTTGGTTAGTTTGTGTGGTGGAATTAGGTAACGGAATGTTTGGACTTGGTTGTCAGAACATGAATATGCTGGGAGGTGGACTCTGGCAGTGGAGATGGTGATCAGTTTTGTTTTTCGCTACGAGTTTGGAGTTGCAGAATGTTTTGGGGGTGCAGATTGAGTTGGAATCCGGTTTAACTTTGATACCAAATTTGATGCAGGATGAATTAGAATTTATGGTGAATTAGAATTAAAGCCAAGAAGTTAGAAGGAAAGCAAGAAGAAGAAGGGACGGGGAGGAAGGGGGATGTGGGGGGGGGGAGAGAGAGAGAGAGAGAGAGGGAGAGAGAGAGAGAGAGAGAGAGAGAACGAGCTGCAAGACACTATTGAATTTATCATATTCATCAACTGTCCCAATAACAATGAAAAACCATATAAATAGTAAAAACCTAACGAGATTGTGCCAACCCACTACTACAAGCCCAATAATAATAATAGAATGTAAATAATAAAAGTTTCATAAAAATGATGTTTGCATCACAAGCCATCGCCCAACTCCTACAATTCAAACTCCAATTTCTCGAGTCGCTCCTTATTGGTCCCCATAGCGTAACCTGCCTCTAATACCAAATCTGATGGAAAAAATACTTAAATTGCAATAAACTCTCCAATTTGGGCAGTAGATAATACCACAAACACAATCATGTCTGCACACTTATTTATAAAACTTAAACAAACGGTTACTTCCTAAATAAACTTAACAAATTCCTAAAAAAACTCTATAGCAACCCCCACTTGTGCGCCTAAAGTCAGGCACCCATTTGTGAGATACTTTCCTTTTAAATAGCTCCTGCTTCCACATGAGCACCCTTTTGAATTGGTCTTCTACATTCGGCAGTCATCATGGCCAAGTATGTTGGGTTTGGCCCTCTATTCCTTTGGGTTCTATCACAGACCTTCTTCGCTCCTCCGTCCATTTTTGTCATTTTGACTCAAACCTATCCATTCCAATTCCTCATAGTTCTATCAGCATTGGAGTAACTGGTGTAAAAAAGTAAAATTGAATTTTCAACTATTTATAAGTATAGTCACTTTAAATGAATGTAGCTATTGAATTTTTCTCTTCTATTTGAAATTGCAGCTGAAAGTGTTGAGTTTAGTTTGTCACTTTGGCTGTCACGTTTTTGTCATCATTGGAATATTGTTTTTGTAACCAATGTCATGTGATTTAAGTACTTTACTTGTTGGTTGAACTTGTAAAGTTATCTATGTCTGGTCTTCCATTCTTAGTTGACAACTTGATAGATTGAAGTAAGTAGAATGATGTTGAAAATCATGTATTTTGTAATGTTATATATTCTGCAAGAAATGAAATGAAATCAACTTCTTCCTTATCCATTCTTCATTCTTAGAAAACAGAGTATTATCTTTCTATGTCAAAACCGGTAAGCATTAAGCAAAACCAGTAAGCATATTGCAAATACGGTTAGCTTGGTCTAAATTCGGTAAGTTCAGTATTTTATCTCAAAATCGGTAAGCTCCTCGTGAATCTGGTAAGCTCTTACAAAACTGGTAAACCTTGAGTGAATCTGGTAAGTTCATTTCCTTTGAATCAATAATCTTATATGGTATCAGAGCACCCTAATTCTTAGAAAGGGACTTAAAAAAAAGGAAGAAGAACTGAGTTGAAAGAAAAAAAGGATGGCATCATCTGGTTTCTTAGCACCATTACCCTCAGCCTTCAATGGAGAAAATTACAACTTCTGGGCTGCAAAGATGAAAGCCTGACCTTTGGGAGACAACTGAGATAGGCATTGAGCCTCCACCATTGAGAGCTAACCCCACGGTTGTTTAAATCAAACAAGATAGTGAAGATGTTGCCAAGAAGATCAAGCCTCTCTCCTGCATTCAGTTTGCAATAACAGATGCCATTTTCACAAGGATAATGACTTGTGAAACGGTAAAGGAAGCCTGGGATAGACTCAAGGAGAAATTCCAAGAAATGAAAAAACTAAACAAATGCAGGTACTCAATCTAAGAAGAGAGTTTCAGATCTTGGAAATGAAAGACACTAAGGTGGTTAAAGACTTTGCAGACAGGTTAATGAAAGTTGTAAATCAAATTAGGCTGTTGGAAGATGATTTGCCAAACAAAAGAATGGTGGAAAAGTTTTGATCAACCTACTTGAGAAGTTTTGTGGCCAAAATATCATCACTTGAGGATTCAAGAGATCCGTCATCAATTACTTTGGCTGAATTGGTTAATGCCCTTCAAGAAATAGAGCAAAGAAGGTTAATGAGACATGAAAAACAAACTAAAGGTGCTTTGTTTGTTAAAGGAAAGTACAAAGCTCAAACGAGCATTGGAATGAAGAAGGCTCAAACTGAAAAGAACGAATCTGAAGGCAGTAAATCTGGCACCAGGGATGATAAATTTGCACCTTGTCCTCATTGTAAAAGGAAGGGACATTCTCCAAAATGGTGTTGGTATAGGCTTGGTGTCTAGTGTAGAAGTTGCAAGCAATTTGGTCATGTTGAAAATATAAGCAAGACCAAGAAAGGGAAGCAAAAACAGCAATAGGCTCAGGTTGTAGGGAATCAACAAGATCTGTAGGAGGAACATCTTTTTACTGCTATTCAGCTAATGATAAATGATGTAAATGGTTGCTAGATAGTGGTTGTACACACCACATGACAGCAAACTCAAGCATCTTTGTTGAATTGAACAAAGCTTACTCATCTAAGGTGAAGGTTGGCAATGAAGACTATGTTGATGTGAAGGGGATTGGTTGAAGTGCAGACATCTGCAGGTAAGAAACACATTGCTGATATTCTTTATGTACTTGAGATTGACCAAAATTTAGTTAGTGTTGGGCAATTGCTTGAAAAGAACCACACACTTATCTTTAAAGACAATGCTTGCACTATACTAGATAAAAATGGAAGTGAAGTTATGACAGTTGAAATGAAGAACAGAAATTTCCTTATTAATTGGAAAAATATCACCACACAAGCACTCACTCCTGTCTTGGATAATTCTACTTTATGGCATAAACGTTTTGGCCATGTTAGTTACAATTCATTGAGTTAATTAAATGAGTTCAGTTTGGTAGAAAATTTGCCGGAAATCAAGGATGAATTGTGTGTGTGTGTGATATTTGCCAACTTGGGAAGCAAACTAGACTACCATTTCCAAAAAATCAGTCAAGCTGGGCTATAACTAAACTTGAACTAGTGCATTCAAATATATGAGGATCAATGAGGACCACTACATTGAATGGCAGCAGGTACTTCATCATTTTTATTTATGATTTCTCTAGAATGTGTTGGATTTACTTTTTAAAGGCTAAGTCTGAGGTTGCAGCTATGTTTCAAACATTCAAAAACATGGTAGAAAATGAAAGTGGATGCAATATAAAGGCCATAAGAACTGATAATGGTTCTGAGTACAGCTGTAGGCAGTTTGATGATTTCTGTAAGGCTGAATGAGTTGAGCATCAATTAACCATTCCTTATTTTCCCCAGCAGAATGGTGTGAGTGAAAGGAGAAACAAGACAGTAATAGAAATGGCCAAGTGCTTATTAATTGAGAAGAAACTTCCCAAAAATTATGGGTAGAGGCAGTCCATACAACAATCTATCTTTTTGGAGAAAAATACATCATATGAGGCTTGGTATGATGCTAAACCTGAAGTCTCACATTTAAAGGTATTTAGGAGTGTGTGTCACACTCATGTTCCTGATACAAAGAGGGACAAACTCAGTGATAAAGCTAAAGTTGGAATACTTGTTGTCTATGTTCACCAATGGCAAGTTCGTTTATAGCGTGTTTCACCCTCCAGTTCAAAAAGGATAATTCTCTATGTAAGACATCAAAGGTAGATGAGAATGCTTACTGTGGAATTGGGATGTAAACTCTGTAGTAAAAGAAAAAACCAGTAATGTGATTCCTCCAAACAATGATGAGGAAAGTGGTGAGGATGAATTGGAACCCCCTGGGTGAAATGATGATGATTTTGAAACAGATTTGAAGGTAGGGTAAAAATTTGAGAATTCCTCTAGCATATGTTTTATGGCTAGATGTAACAGCTGCATATTATAGAACTTAGCAAGGTTTTTGTTGAAGCTTTCTAGTCAGCTTCTAAGTTGGATTGGTTCTTGGCAATGGGAAGTAAAGAATCAGGATTGATGATGAGTGAATGACACCGTTAGGATTGTAAGAGCGACCTCAGAATAAGTCAAGTTTGATTCGGGGTTTAAAATGGGTGTACAAAAGAAATTGAACCCTGATGGATCGGTTAAGAAGCTAGAAACAAGGCTGGTTGTCAAAGGATGTGTGCAGCATCGATTTGGAGTTGATTTTACAGATACCTTTGCTCCAGTTGCAAGGTGTGAACAATCAGGTTGCTACTGACAATGGCAGCTCAAAAAAGGGTGGAATCTATCAGTTAGCTGTGAAATCTACGTTTCGAAATGGCTACTTAATGAAGAAATCTTCATTGAACAGCCTGAAGGATTTGTGACTGATGGAATGGAGGATTAATCGTTTTATCTTTTTCTGAAGAAAGGCTTTACCAGTCTTGGTTGTGCTAAAAGTGTGAATGGAACTGACTTTTATGTACATGAGGATGAAAATGAGCTGGTATTTCATATCATTATATTAGTTATGATTTGCTAATTCTAGGAAGTAACTTTGCATTGATTGAAGGTGTGATAAGTGATTTAAAGAAAGTTGTTTGAAAATGACAGACTTGGGAGAAATGCAATACTTTCTAGGAATGGAGATCAATCAATCTGATCAATGGATTTTCATATGCGAGAAGAAGTATGCTAAGGATATCTTTGAAAAAAAATAGTATGAAAAATTGGCAAATTCATATCACTCATTTGATTTCGGAATGTAAGTTTTGGTTGAAGAAATGATGAAATGGCTAAGAAATAGATGCAAAGGTGTATAGAAGTGTTGTTAGCTGCCTGCTCTACCTCAGAGCAACTAGACCTGATTTGATTTATGCTGCAAATATCCTTTCCAGATCCAGAGAAGAGCCTAGTGAATTACACTTTCAGGCGGCTAAAACGAGTTCTAAGATATGTTGCAGGAACAGAGGAATTTTTAGGAATCCTTGGTTTAGGGAGGTTAAATTAGTTTTGGAAGTTAACTGGCTATACAGATAGTGATTGGGCTGGAAGTCCAGAGGATATGAAGAGCACATCAGGATATATATATATAATTTATGGTATTTTATTCTTAAGCATCATTTGTGGAATTTCATCAAAACAATAATATTGTTGGTCTCGTCTGATTGCAATGCTGAATATTATTGAGTATCAGAAGCACCCATCCTTAAGCTGTTTGGTTAAGGAAAGTGTTGGAAGATTTAAAGCATTAAATCATGAAGTAACATTCATATTCTTGTGACAATTTTTTCTGTTCTTTTTTTTTTTTTTTTTTTTTCCAGAGTGCAATTTCAGCAATGGTTAGAAACCCTGTGTTCCATGGTAAGACCAAGCACATCAAGATTAAATACCATTCAATCAGGAAGGCATAAGAAACGAAGGAAACTGAATTGGTACATTGCACATTTGATGAACAACATGCTGATATCCTAACCAAGCCATTGGGGAAAGAAAAGTTTGAAACACTAAGAGATCTTCTAGGTGTTTCAGCATTAATTATAGTCAAGGAATGTGAATTTAGTCTTGTTACTTTGGCTTGTCACGTTTTTGTCATCATTGGATATTGTTTTTTGTAACCAATGTCATATGATTTAAGTACTTTAGTTGTTGGTTTAACTTACTTGTAAGCTTATCTAAGTATGGTCTTCCATTTTTAGTTGACAACTTGATAGATTGAAGTAAGTATGGATGTTGTGGAAATTCATGTATTTTTGTAATGTTTATTTAGTTATTATCTGCAAGAATGAAACAAAATCTAAGCTTCTTCCTTTCCTATTCTTCATTCTTAGAAAGCATGAGTATTTCTCTTTCCTCTGTCAAAATCGGTAAGCATTAAGCAAAACTAGTAAGCATATTGCAAATACGGTTAGCTTAGTGTAAATTCGGAAAGTTCAGTATTTTATCTCAAAACCGATATTTAGGTCTTGTGAATCCAGTAAGCCCTCTTAACTAAAATCGGTTTAAGCTTTGAGTGAATCGGTAAGCTTCATTCCCTTGATAATTTCAATAATCTTATAGAAGGGGGTTAGTGGAACGCATTGCTTGTATGGGGTTAGGTGGTGTGGTTGACCAAGTTCTCAGGCAAATTTTCTTCAAGTGGTAACTAGTGGTCACCACATGTATTTACTTATCATAGTGTAATTTCACGGTTGGCTATTCCGATTATGTTTCTGTTTTTGCCATTGAAAATGATACAAGTCATTGATAATATAGAGAGTAATAAGCATTAACAATCTCGATTCAATTGAAATATTAAAAAAAAAAAAAAAAAAAAAAATTTAGGAATTTGAAAAAAAAATAATTCTCTTTTCATACTAATATTTAATGGAGTTTCTGATAGAATATCTTGCACGTATTGTTTGTACTAGAAGGTGGTCTAGATTTTAGAAAACATTCTTATTGGTAGTTTTTGATACAGTTGGCATATAATAAAAAACAAAAAAAAAACTTTTTTTTTTATTTCATGATATTTCAAATTATATCTCTTGCAGCTTACAATGTTATTTCTCTTTACGCTATGTTGGGATATTTAAATGGAGGTTTATGATAGAAGTTCGATTTGTATTATTGTATAGAAGATGGTCTAAATTTCAGAATAATCTTTATGGTGGTTTGATTATCAACTTCAATATTTAAAGGCTGGGTATTATTAGGTTTTCCTCTTTGTCCTTGTCACGGGATGCAATTGCCAAGACCTGTGCTGCGACATAGTGTTGGATTATTTCCATTTTAGTTGAGGTAATACCAACTTTCTCTTTCATATTTTGATTTATTACTGTGAATTTTGATGGAATGATGATAGGTATATTGAAATAGTAGTGAGATTGTCCTCAGTGTCTACATTTTCGAATGCGGTGTTGTCACGTCGCTCAATCAGCGGTTGCTACTTGTAAAATGAGGTTGGAGCTTTCTCCCCTATTGTGCCTCCGACATGAGAATTAGGAACCAGTTTGTAAGAGTGGGAAGATAGTACAATGCGAATCCACATAGTTCGGTATTCAAGAGTCTATACCTTTCTCAACTTATGGGTATTTATGCACGTTGTTTGCTACACATTTGCATTCTAGCTAATTATGGTGCCACGTGTCGCCACGTAAACCTCCACTTCTCCACGTTCCGGGTGAAAATTACCCGCCCTCCTTAAGGGGTTGGGTTGTACCTCACATTTGCCGTTGCGTGGCTATGTCTACTCATTGCCATTTCTATGGCTAAGTGTAGCGTTGGCCTCACAGTGGTATACGACGTCCTTTGACCTATGTAAATGTAGAAGGTCTCATGGTAGTAGACGGCCTCATAGTGGTAGAGGGTGGTAGACGACGTCATGGTGGTAGATGATCTCATGGGGGTAGTGGGCCTCATGGTGGTAGATGGCCTCATGGTGATAAACGTTTCATGGGGGTTGATGGCCTTATGGTGGTAGACGACATCATAGTGGTAGATGCCTTATAGTGGTAGATGGTGGTAGATGACGTCATGGGGGTCCCTCATGGTGGTAGACGACCTCATGGGGGTCGACGGTCTCATAGTGGTAGACGACCTCATGGAGGTTAACGGCCCATAGTGGTAGAGGGTGGTAGACGAATTCATGGGGGTCGACGACATCATTAAGTGGTAGGCGGCCTTAGGTGGTAGACAACCTATCATGTGGTGCTCTACATGGAGTGCATATCAAGTGATTCTCACCTCACGACCATCTTGGATAATTATTAATGACATCCTGTATCACTAGCCCCTCTAAACCTTGTCGATGTTTGTCGACAAGGGGTAGCATTTTCACTTCTTCCGTGTTGGTTAATTTAGTTTTTTTTTCTTTTTTTTTCGTCGACCTTCAATATAAACAGGTCGAACAACATAATTGATGTAAAGCGATGAAAACATGGTACAAGTAGTACCTCATAAGTAAGCTTTGGTTTTAGGGTAAATTTTTTCCTTTCAATAAAATTCAAATCTTTTTTTTTTTTTTTTTTTTTTTTTTTTTTTTTTTCATATCACTCTTTTTTCATTTAATAAATTTTTTTTTTTTTTTTTTGTATTTTGATATTTCTTTCCCTTTTGTTCCTTCATCTCATTTTTTATCTAATGTATATTTACACATTCTTTTCATCTTCATCCGGTGAAAGTGAAAATGGGTGGGGGGGAGGGACAAAAGAGTCGATCGACCCATCATTGTGTGTTGTCGGCCTACTCGGGTTTCTGTATTAATCGGCCTTGCTGGTCAACAGTTAACTGGCAAGGCTGGTCGACCTATGTCGACCAGCGAGTTTGCTGGTTGACTGTCGGTCGACCAGCAATGCTGGTTGATTGTCGGTCGGCCAGCAATGCTAGTCAACGTTTGGCCAGCCTTGTGGCTGGTCAATGTCCGTCGACTAGCCACGCAACTGGTCATAGAGCGAGCCCAGTCAATGATTTTTCTTGTGGCCATTCCATTTTGAGTCAGACATTTCAGCTTACATCTGACCGATTTGTTGTCAAGTTTTGTCAAACCAATTTCCACATAAACGACATAATCTTTGTGGGTCGATCTAAATCCTCAAGCTATAATATAGAGATATGAGCGTGATGCCTCTTTGTCGGTTGATGGTGTAATTTTTGAAATTTCAATATTATAGCCTATATAACTCTCCATAAACAAATTGGAAAAGGTCAGTTCAAAAAATATAAGTGGGTATATCGTTACGTTTATAGAGCCCATATGCCTAATGAAACGCTTCCCGAAATCGACCCCCACGAGGTTGTCGTTTATAAAGATATTATGGATGGTGGTTTTCGATTCCCCATACATCCCTTTGCATGACTCTCCCTGTTTGGATAGTAATAGCTGAGAGCATGAACAACAAACGAGTAGATCGCCCTGTTTACATAGGCATAGGTTAGACGATGCCATGCAGTTAACTTTCGCTGCGCGTTGGGTCCAGCCAGTTGTATTTATTCTTTCACATTTCAATTTTTGTTCAATTTTTTATATTATTTTGATTTGATTTTATTGGTATTGTTATCCTATGTCGAATATCAATACGCAAGGTCTAGTGGTTCGGGGCCTCAACTAGTTCATAACTTCGAAAACCCCCTACCTCGACCGTCGAACTCAGTCGTGCTTGTTACAAATCTATAGGTTTTGTTGATTTCCCCCCACCTTGTCAGACAATATTGGGGTTTTGTTGAATGCGGGTTCGGTGTATTTTTGAGCTTAACCATTTTTGGTTTAAAAAATTCACCACCGTCCCTTCGATTTGCGATTTCGAGCTATTGCCAATTTCCTTGACTTTTGTTGCTTCACCGCCACATGTGTCGAGCAATCTCGGGTCTTCAATATAGGGTCCAGTGATTTTGAACCTTTAACCATTTTTGGTTTTAAAAACTGGCCACTAGCCTTTAGAACGATTTCGAGCTATCCAACTTCTTGACTTCGTTTGCTCGCCCTATGCGTCGAGCGGATGTTGAATATATAGTTTGGTGATTTTGATTTTTGAGTCCCTATACATTTTTAGGTTTTTGAAAACTACCACCAGCCCTTAGCGATTTTTGAAGCTAGCTAACTTTTTTGAACTTTTTGCTCATTGCCATATGCCGGGCTATTTTGGATTGTCATATTGCGGGTCAATGTGATTTTGAACGCTCTCAACTTTCAATTTTTGATCTTGAAAGCTCACCACCAACCTTTAGCGATTTTGAGCTATCCAATTTTTAGGTTTTTTTTTTTTTTTTTTTTTTTTTTTTTTTTTTTTTTTTGAATTTGTATTTTAGGGAGGTGGTTTTGAACCTTAACCATTCCAGGTTTTGAAAGCTCACTACCAGCCCCTAGCGATTTTGAGCTAACGAAATTTTAGGCTTTTTGCTCACTGCTATGTGCCGAGTTGTCTTAGATCGTCGAGGTCGGTGTCAGTTGATTTTGAGCCTTAACCATTTTTTTTATTTAATTATTCAATATTCATCAAAACTTATTATTCACTCAAATTTTTTAGGCTTTTTTACTCACCGCTATGCGTCGAGCTGTTTGGTCCCTTATTTAGATCATCGAGGTCGGGATCGGGTGGTTTTCTCTGCGCGTTTACATTTTCAGTTTGTTTTTGAAAGTCTCACCACTAGCCTCTAAGATTTTTTAGCTATTACAATTTTTTTAGGCTTTTTTTGCTCACAGCTATGTGTCGAGCTGTCTTGCGTCATCGAGGTCGGGGCTAGGTGATTTTGAGCATTAACCATTTCAGGTTTTGAAAGCTCACCACCAGCCCTTAATGATTTTTAGCTAACCAATTTTTAGGCTTTTTTCCTCACCACTCGTAGTTTTCACTTCAATTAGTTATAAACCAATATCTCATAGCAGAATTTAATTTGCCAAGATTTGTGGACCCAATAGGCGCACTAGGACGTCCTAGCTAGGCTGGCCTTTCCGTAGCTCCATCATCATCTGTCGTCACTCTTTGTTGGCTTTTCAATTTAAATAAGTCTCAATTAGGTGTGCCTATTACAAGCATTACATCATGAAAATCCTAACTACAATATTTACAAGCAGTCATTACATCGAAAAATAAGAAATAAAAACTCCCTTAGCGAATATATTTACAGGCAAGCATCATACTGCTCGAATTTTTTGCTCGTTCGTCTACTGATAGTACTTCTTGAGGTGCCCAGCATTCCATGGCCTGCCCATACACTAAATTTGCATCCTCCTACACAATTTTTTTTTTTGTAGTGTTTGTAGGGGCTCAATTCGCCCCCTTAGAGGCTCAAGGTCCCATCATCACTGGTGGTGATCCCTTCGTTTGTTATGTCTACGTAACACTTCTCGAGGATTGTTTTGATCGCCCTTTCACACATCCCACACCTCGAGTTGTTGGGAATTTCATCACTTAGTGGTAAGTAGAGGAAATAGCCCCCGTAGCATTCAGCGGGGTCGACCGTAGATTGCATTATAAGCCATATGGATCTTAACAACCAAAAAGTTAAGATCACCACACTTGTAGGGTAGGTACCCAACGTCATCGATAGTTCTACTACTCCTTCTGGTATTACAGTAGTCCCTCCAAATCCTAGAAAGTGGGTGGACATGTCTTTCAACTTTCGTATCATAAATTTTCAATTCCTTCGAATGCCTCCTAAGTAAGGGCGTTCGCTGCACTCCCACCATTGATCAAAACTCTTCTGACATCATAGTCCGCTATGTCACCGACTGTCACCAAGACATCATCGTGTTAAAAGTGATGCTCTGATCGAATCTAGCCTTTTCTGAATGGAACAAACCACAACTGTGTGTGCATACCTCTTTCTAGTGGAGTTTCCGAGTCTCCCTTCCCGCTGCAATTCTTCCATTTCAATTACATTTATAACACAACCTTAGGTGACGAACCTTTTGCTTGCCTTGTCATTCCTCGAATACTTAGTCAAAAAGCCCTACTTCAAGAAATGCTCGATTCCCTCCTTCAAAATGTATATTACACTTTTGTTTCATGTCGCATGGTCCTTTAATTAAAATGACAATATTTGCTCTTATCCCGTTTGCCAGCTGATGCTGTCATCAGCCTCGACCATTTCAGTTCTTTCATGTCTTTGAAAATTCCATCAGTATCTTGTCCCGCAGAGTGTTCAAATGCGTGAAAGCTTTGGCCTCCTCTCCTCTCTGCCTGACCAACCGGTCCTGAGGGTACCTCTGGCTTAAACGCTCAATTCCTCTTTTGTCTTGGGTCAATGGGTTTCCCACATCGCCTATGTTTTTTTGGCTCCAATCTCCATTTCTCTCTTTTAAGATTTTTTCGTGACATTTTTTTCGCTTTTCTCTCTGGCATTAAGATATTTGTACTCTTCTTCACTAGCTCATGCATGACTCCGGGGGGGTTTTTGGAGAGTGACATCATAAAAGCCCGATTTCGCGTCCCATTCATTAACGATGTTACTACTGTGGACATTTGAAGGTCCCTTATACCCAGCGTTGCCCACTGAACCTAGGCAAATTTCATTTTGCAAAGAATTTCGTTTTTTCTCTTGTAGCCCCCTGATCAATCCAATGATTATTTTCGTTTCTCTTGGCTGCTCATGAAGTATTTGCCATCGAAACTCCTGGATTAAGTTCATCATAGTCTTTATAGACCTGGGTGCTAGTGTGGCCATCCAATCTCTAGCCTCCCTCTTGAGTGTTGGGAGGGATAATCTATACATCACTATATTTGAGGTCGCATAGAGTCTCATTAAGTCAACGAAGGTCAGCAAGTGGTCCAGCGGGTCTGTGACTCAGTCATATGCTTCTATCATTGGTTGATTGAAGTCTTTCGGTAAACGTACGGCCATGATTTTAGGGGTGAATGTGATCTTCCTCCAGAAACCATCTGCCTACGCAGGTCCTTTCTCTTGGTCAATGCGTCGTCTATCTTTTGAGTCATCATCTCATCTATCTTCTTTTCCAAGTTTATCATGGGTTAGGGAAATTCTGTGGAAAACACGCAACCATTTGAAGCTCCCATGTCTTCTGTTGTTGGCTGAGTAACAGGCAGGGTAACTGTTTGAGCCCCCGGGGTGGTTGCTTCTCACGACAGGCCTTCCGATGAACTCTGCGGAGGGGCTGCAATTTTCTGCATTTGACTTTGTAAGAGGGTCATCATGGCTGTGTTTCCAATACAGAATTGGCTCTGCGTTATGTACTGCAGTGGCGGTGGCGAGTTGTGACCCCTTGCGACACCCTCCGACTTCGTCTCTTCTGTATTCCCGACCATATGTGTTTCACTCCTAGTCCGTCTCCTTGACATAGCTTTTTTGTTCAGTGGTTTCGCACAGATGGCGCCAATGAAATAGTAGTGAGATTATCCTCCGTGTCTACCTTTCTGAATGCGATGGTCCGTCTGCTCCAATCAGCTGTTGCTAACTACAAAATGAGGTCGGGACTTTCTCCCCCATCGTACCTTCGGCGTGAGAATTATGAATCGGTTTGTAAAAGTGGGAAGTTAGTATAATGCGAATTCACATAGTTCGGGTTTCAAGAGTTCATACATTTCTCATCTTGGAGGTATTTATAAGCACGTGTTGCTACACATGCATTCAGCAATTGATGGTGTCACGTGTCCCACGTAAACCTCCTCACTTCTCACACGTTCCGGTGAAATGACCCCCACTCCTCAAGGGGTTGGTTGTACCCACATTTGCCGTTGAGTGGTTCATGTCTAGCTCATTGCCATTTGTATGGCTAAGTATAGCGTTGGCCTCATGGTAGTACACGGCCTATGTAAACGTATAGGGTCTCATGGTAGTAGACGGCCTCTTGGTGGTAGGCGGCCTCATGGGGGTCGACGGCCTCATAACAGTAGACGGGCTCATCGTGGTGGACAACCTCATGGGGATCGACGGCCTCATGCAGGTAGACGACCTCATGGGGGTCGACGACCTCATAGTGGTAGACGACTTCATGAGGTTGATGACCTCATAGTGGTAGAGGGTGGTAGACGACGTCATGGGGGTCCCTCATGGTGGTAGACAACATCATGGGGGTCGACGGTCTCATAGTGGTAGACGACCTCTTGGGGGTTGACAGCCCATAGTTGTAGAGGGTGGTAGATGACTTCATGGGGGTCGATGACCTCATAGTGGTAGATGACCTCATGAGGGTCGACGGCCTCATAGTGGTAATCGACCTTAGATGGTAGACAACCTATCATGTAGTGCTCTACATGGAGTGCATATCAAATGGTTCTCACCTCACGGCCATCTTGAATAATTATTAATGTCATCCTGTATCAGTAATCATTTCTTTTGTAGTTATATTTTAATCTGCCTAAACTTTTCTGCTAAGTCAGAGTATTTCACGTTTTTCCTACTTCAGCCATTGGGATTTCGAGTTGATGATACAAAATTAAAGAATGCTGGACTTGATTACTGGCCGTATCCTTTACCTTTCGAAGCTGAATTTATAGAGTGGTGAAACAATTACTTTCATACATCGACATTGTTAGTCACTAACAATGCTGAAGTTAAAATTTTCCTGTCTTTCACTCTAGACGCTCCAAGGACTGAAATTACGGTCTTGTATGCTTGTTCGCAGTTTAGTTTTCTGCCATTGTCGTTTGCTCATTCTAAATATATCTTTTCCAATCCACTATATATAAACTTTAACATGCATTTGAAACTACCAACAAACAAATTTTCAAGCATGACGGGTTTTGGTCATAAATTTAAAGATTGTTCAGCAATGGAAAGTTAGGTTTTTAGTTAATGTAACATGTTCCTTGATATACCAAAGAAGTTTCATAGTTCACGATTGATAAAATTTTCAAATGATTAACTCTCTACTTCAGATATGTAGTCATCAAAGTGCAAAGCTCGTGGTTGGAGTTTCGAGAATAATTCAGGCAACAGGGAGGGCCGGTCCTGTGATTTTCGGGGCCCGAGGCGAACTTCCAAAATTGGGCCCCCAAAATCAACGTAAATATAAAATCCAACAGTGTACAATACAGTTTTCAATACAATGACTATGTGCGCCTGTGCAATTGATCCTACAGGCTACAAGAATTATTCATATAAGCCGAGCCACAATTATATATGCCGACAATGTTTCAAACATTTTCATTTTTCAATATATTGGTTATCAAGTTAGGGCAAGCCATTGCTTACTTGAGAAGTAGAATTTCGATGAAAATTATGAAACCGCACACTTCAGAATTCCACCGTCACATCTCATAAGCCTGAAATCAAAATTTCACATTAACTACGACACCAATACAGAGTCTTAAGCTATGAAATTTACCCTTTTAATCAATAAAAGGTTAGAACTTTCAAAAGTCTAGGCTTTATTTCACACGCAACTTCAGATTAATCTAGATAAATGAAAAACGACTCTTCCATATATTTATCCCATTTTGAGGAAAATAGAGGTTAAGTTCAATATTAGTACAAACATGATTAATCCAATCATTTGTTTACCCATATTCTCTCAATAAATGAATAGACCTAAACGAACAAGTAGCATTACGATTAAATATTTCATAAATCAACAATGCACAAATAGTCATTCCCAAGACTAGCCTTATTAATGTGTTGTTATCACTACTCATTGATCATTTAGCCTAACACATAGTTCATAAACTTTATATGTCGAATTAACCACAACAATTCTAAGAATGAGATAAATAGAAGAAAGTCGTCTTACTTTTTTCTACAGAATTAGAAACATCATTCCGAAAAATTAAATGAAAATGTCAATGAAACCTAACATTTCTCAATGTCACGGAACAATATAGGGTTTGATTCAAGGAAACAAAGATCATGTCTCTTTGAGGTGTTTATGATCAAATCACAACTCCTAAATCATAAATAACTGATCTTTTGAAAGTTTTCCCACCAAAGTAGGCTACATTTTAGATCAATTCTCTTCCAATCAGCAGAAGAATCCATTTTAAAAGAAAAGAATTATTTTAACAAATAACAATTGCTAGAAACATATAGTGCACGAATTTCGGAACACAATTCAGCTATAGTTCAGTATCACTCATTCTTGTCACATAATTGTTTTACGTTCAGACTTCATAGTGGGACTAATATCAGCACGACAAGAATTTATCCAAGGCTTTAGCACATTTTCGTTACATCAAAATGGCCTTCAATATTTTGTCCCCTCCCTTCCCATAAAACATGTTTAAATTCTTGTCATTTAAGAAAATGCTCACTCAGTAATTAGAGGAATCAAGAAATCAGTTATATAGAAGCAAGTAAAAATTATTTTAAGATTAATTTTTTTTGATAGGTAAAGTAAAAATTATTTTAAGATTCATCATATACAAATACACTCAGTAATCAACAAATCAAATAATCAGGCACCAATTTCACACTTATTTACTGAGCAACTAATATCTGTGCACAAATCAATAATCAACAGACATTTTATATCAAAGAATCAGAGATCAAATAAGGTATTAGTGTTCAAGCTACACTATCCATTTTGGATTTATCTAGAACTCGGCTATTAGTGAACGAAAAATCAATTGAAACAAAACAAGAAATTCGAAGGGCGGACCTCGAACTCGAAGAGCGAACGGACGGCGCGGTTAGGGTTGTGAAAGAGTAAAGCCTTCAAAATTCGAAGGGAGGGAAATGAAAGGAGGAAAACAAGTGGAAGGAAAGTGGAGTGGAAATGAGGAAAACAACTGGAGACGGCTTCGATTCGGCGGTTGGAATCGTAGAAATGGACGAGATGGCTGTGGCCTGTGCCTCCGGTGAATCGTGGATAGAGATGAAGAGAGGACCAATATTGCAACTTAAAAAGCCCCTTAGTTTGGACCAGACCCAAAAAAAAAGACATTTGGGCCAAAATCGAGGCCTCCAATTTTGGGTCAGAAAAAAAAAATTGGGGTCCAAAAAATGAGGCCCCCTCCACTTTTAGGCTCGAGGCGCGGGCCTCATCCGCCTCTATGCAGGGCCGGCCCTGGCAACAGGTTATCTCTTCCTTTTTTTCGTAGGATTAAATTAAAAGATTCTTTTTTTTTTACTGAATGCATAAATACTTTCTTCATCACTCAGGTGTAGTGATGGCAACGGGGGCCCCGCCTTTGACGGGACAGGGCGGATTTTTGCCCCGTTTAATGCCCCATTTAGTTTTTTTTTTAAACCAAAAATTTCCAATTAAATACAATTCAAAATTTTATAATCCAAAGCAAATAATACTTAAAATAATTACATCAATATCCAAACCAAACAATGTCCAAAATTAAATAAACAACGTTCGAATTTTTTTTTTTTTTTTTTTAACTAGGCGGGGCAGGGCACCCTCGCCCCACCCCGCCAACCCGTCGGAGCGGGTTTTTTCGCCCCATTCGGGGCGGGATGGGGCGGGTTTTTTTTCCATCTCTACTTAGGTGGGAGAAAAGAGGCTTCTAGCATTTACCAAGAGAGGGACAAATATCCACTTTGTTGTTAACATTTTCGAGAAATATTGATCCGTGCTCAGAAAAACCAACCAACCAACCAAACGAACACCATAACTACCAAGGCTCAACCTAAACTTCCATCACTTTTGGTTGCCCCATTTACCCTCTTCGGTTGCTCTCTACTTGATATCCATAAAGGACACAAGGTGGTGACTACAATGTGGAAGAAATGATGAACAACAATTGTCGAAATCTCTCCCAGTTCCCCCAAACCCGGCTACCCTTTTCTCACTCTCCCTTCTATTGTAGCGCACACACCACACAAAACACACGATTGTGCATATATGCAACTATTAGGTTAGATATTTGGGCCAAGACTTCACAACATGAGCCAAGTAATAACTCCATAAATGGGTTAAATACCATCTACAGAAATGGGCTACCAAAAGCGTTGGTCCCTCCAAAAGCGTTGGTCGTTTTCAGATCAAGCCAAATCCATGGTGTCAATAAATTATTCGACATCTGTTTTAAATAATCGCCCGAATTTATTAGGATCAAAATCTAACAAATCTTCACTTTGATACCCAATCAGCCTTCAAGCAAATAAAACACAAAGTTTATACTTGAATAATCAAGGTAACCACTAAAATTGAGATCATAGACATTACCTCGTGTTTCGAACACAAAACACATATCATACATGCTCTATGTACTCACCAGGACTGTAACAACCGAAAATAAATGTTCATCTATTTCATCTTGACATGTTTTGTTAATTTTGAGATATTAAGGGATTAATTTAAAAATAAGTTTTCATGTTAATATTTTAGTTATTCGGCCAGGTAATCATGTATTCATTTAGTGAGAAATTTCATATCAATGTTAGGCTTGTTTCGACACTCTTATTAAATGGGGAATTTTAGACTTCAAAAAAAGTTATTTCGAGTAAGTTAAGCCTAAATTATTGTAGTTCAAAAGAAGTCCTATTTTAGTTAAGGTTGGTAAAGCATTTGGCTAGTTTTAGCAACCACCGTGAGTCACAGGAAATTGAAATTTGACATTTTGATTTTGGATTAGGATGAAAGCTTTTAGAATTTGTTTTAATTGATTTTCATTGAAATGAGTTATAACCAACTTAGTCGTATTTCAGCAATTCACGTGTGGTTTCAAAAATTGACTAGGAAACCATTTATTTATTTAAAATCATTCCTTATCTCATCTTTGAGAGTTACATGGCTAACGACTCCTAACGACTCATTAACTCTTATTGATGATAGCTTACAAGTTATCCTAGATACATAAAATACATAGCACACACTGAATACATATCATATGCATATGGTAGCCACACAAAATTATAGAAAAGTAGAGAATACTTTCACGTTGAAGATTCTAAAGGAATATACCGGTTGACGTAGTCACTATCGTATTATTGTGAATAAAGGTAGGATCCTATGCGAAATTGTTATATGAATTAAATTTTCATTTAAGCGTGTTATTCGTTATATTTGCTCATAAAGTATACGAAATGCTTTTGAGGGTTTCTCTTAAATGTTGATGCAAGAAAGATTACATGTTTAATTAATGGTTACAGAGGCTCATCAAAAGTTTAAGTTTATATGTTTAACTGGTGGTTGCAGAGATTTATTAGAACTTTAAGTATATATGATAAACTGATGGTCATAGAGGCTCATCAGAACTTTAAGTAGATCGTTTGATTATCGATTTGCAAATTTATGAAGGCAATATGTAATGATGCATAATTAAATGATTACTATGTTCATATAACATGTGTAGCCTATTAAGTATTTCATTGAGATGCTTACTCCTATTTAACATTTTCAGAGTAATCAAAGATCCAGTGATGGTTTGGCATGAATGACATCTGTTATTTTTTGAAAACATTTAATCACATCTCTACAACCCCGGTACATACCACAAATATACTAGCAAGTATCTATACTCCACATTACCAATAAATATCTCACTACTAATGCATAAGAAAAAAACTATGGCAAAACAACACATTGGGCAACCACAAATGTTATGGCTCAATTTAAATTGATCCACACATCACAAGGTTACTCCAATACCAATACTGAAAAAAGGTCCACAAAGGATTCATTCCACAAAGGGAAGTGTGAAGGTGATACCCATAAAGAGAATAGAAGAAAGCGTTGGTTACTTCACTACACTCACAAAGAGGAAAAAGATAACTTAGGCATGGCTTCCCCATATAATCTCACAAATCACACAGGCTCACAAAAATAAAGAGAAAATGGATGCCCATCTCTCTTCTCACTACCACACTCTCTCACACAACTTACAGAGCAAAAGGAGTATGACATAGATCTCAACCCTTTATGTATGCAAACACATTACGCAAAGTAATAAGATCACATCAAGTCATGTAGTTACACATTCAAACAAATTGAAAGTGTAACCTATCAACGCAATACAGTTTAGCGATCATACATGTAGAAAGAATTACACACAGAGCACATGCAGTAACTAGACTCACTCTTAATAAACCTCACTTTGGTCATAATTCGACCCAGTGGCAACATTCACTCCATCTCTCTTATTATATTTCCTCTTATTATACTACCTTGGACAATTTCTTTCAACATACCCAAAAAAATACTGAAGTTAAAAAAATCTTACTTCTTACACTTGCCTTAAACCTACATTTATCATTAAAAGTTTTACGAATTTCGTTTTGCTAAATTGAAAATTAACAATTTTTCCATTAGAAAAACACAACTCAAAATGTATTGTCATTTTATCAAAAAATGCACAAAATACAAAATGCAACCAGTGACGACCACAAGCAAAGTATAAACACAAGTTACATAGAATAGTCAAATAAACTTTCCTAAGATCACTTGCAATTTTAATAGTGAGAAATTAATTGGCAACAAATTTAAAAGGAATTCTAAGCAAATAATTAATAAGTAATTCCTAAGTCTAACAACAGACGATGATTACCCCTTTAGGTAACCCCAATCATAATGTCATCCCCGCACAATGACTTCTAATATGAAAAATAAATTACTACATTACACAATAGTCATAATTGCAATAAAAAAGAGAAAGAACATGATATCGAGCACATTACGTCTGAAGGTCCGTACATATCGAGAGATACGAATTCACCACTTTAGGACTACTACTATTCACCCTAAAACTTCCATCAACTACGGCAACATAAAATGGTTCCGACACCCGATCGTCTAAGGGAAAAATCAATCAAATTTCACAATATTGCTCAAAAATGAAAACGTACACCACCATAGGGTCCATCCCATCATTGGGAGAAAACTATCTAAAGACCACTTTACTAGAAGACGATCCACGTGACCTCACGTACTTCTACCAGTGTTGCAAATGTGCTTTAGGCACCAACGACACTCGTCGTCATCAGCTATGACACACCGAACATCACTCCAGTGGTCACCGTTTCTCCAAATTGAGAGTCGTTTGGCCGGAAAAACACCAAAATGGTTCTAGCAGGTTGAATTTCAAGCTGGACAGTTTATTCTCCACTTTTCTGCTCGATTTTCAACTCCCTTTCTGCTTTCTTCCAGTATAAAATAGAATTAGCTCCAGTTGATTAAAGGAAGTTTAAATATTACATCATTACATGTTAAAGGTTTCTTGATTTGGTAGTGGTTAAATTGGTTATTTTATATCATATTTCAAGTGGTGATGAAAAAATTGAAA
The DNA here is from genome assembly GCA_019097785.1 of Fraxinus excelsior. Classification (NCBI taxonomy): domain Eukaryota; kingdom Viridiplantae; phylum Streptophyta; class Magnoliopsida; order Lamiales; family Oleaceae; genus Fraxinus; species Fraxinus excelsior. The sequence continues at coordinate 19,919,574 of CM032639.1, read as the reverse complement.
AAAACTTATCGGCTTTCATAGCATGTAGCTTATCTTGAATGAGTGTAAAAACTTATTTTTTCAAAAATAAGTATTTATTAAACTTATTATAGATAAAAAATTTACTTATTTCATATAGTTGAAATGACAATATGATTTTCAAAATAAAAGGAATTTTATAATTTTCTTTTTCTTTTAAAAGTTAAATCCAATTCAGATAAATTATTTTGTTTGCATGTTATATTAATATGTTTCAACGTATCTAAAGTTATTCTTAAAATCATCTGAAAGTATTTTACTCGCTCTACACTGATGTGAATGGGTTTTCACGGTGCATACCAGTTATGGTGATTATAGTGTATGACCAGATTATAGCCTTCGGGTAGCTCTACACTTGTATGACCTGAATTTCAAGAGTTGATCATTTTAGAATTATAGAATTGAATAGCTTTGCCATGTACATCATTGTTCATCGATACACGAGTTTTGTTATTCCAAGAACCTTTTTGATGTGATTTTTCAGTATTATACAGTTTATCAGATTTCAAACTACGGAATTCAGTTTATTCGATTTACTGAATAAAGATTTTAGCTTATAGTACTATGAATTGATATTTTTATTCATATTATGGATGTCAAATTTATTATATCTGTTATATCTTACAGTTGTTTATTAAGCATAAAGAGTAAATAATTTTATGATTCCATTATGCCTTAGTCTTAAAAATATTGTTAGATTTCTGACTTTTTTAATGTTATAACAATATAAGCAAGAGTTTTCAGAAATTCTCCATATATGGAAAAGGTATACTTATTTGTGAAATATCAACTCACTAAATTACAAGCTCATATATTTTGTCACCAGTTTTCCTTATCAAATAGTAGTTGAGTTGAACAGCGTTGGACCCTGTCAATCCACCGAGTTGATCCGTACATTGTCATTAGTTGTATGACTCACTCTGTCAATTTATATAGTTCATATTTATTTTTGGGCTCATGGGCTCGCTACATATTTGGTATCTTTAGTGTATTTGATAACTTTTGTTGGTAAATAATAGTGAACGTCGATTTGTTAGTATTGTATTTTGAATAGTTCGTGTTTTGAGGGGCTGGTGTACCCTATTTAAATTATATGTATAGGTTTGAAGAAATTGATTATTGTTCAAGTGGTTTTAGTCCATATTAAAAAGGAAAGTTCGTCAAAACTCTTGAAAAATAGGTCACAACAAAAGCATGTCAAAGTTGCTTTTGTGGTGGGTCCGACACTTAGCTGATAGCTACCATTGATGTACGTCAAGTAGCAGGTCCACTAGGGTGATTCGGGACGATTCGTATCAATTAATATTAGAGCATGGTTATAGAGTCAGTAGACTTGCATCTATTTAATTTTGTTCTCAATATACTATACATATTTGTGAGAAGATCGTGGCTAGTGGTGGTAAGACTCATAGGCTCCCAGATGTGCCGTCTCAACCCCAAGTTACTCCTGATAAAGAGGATATTAGAGAAGATAGTAGGGTCGAAGAATCAATTTACCAGACGCATGAATAGTTATGACGAGAAAATGTAGCTTAGAATGATCTTATAGCTGATGGGATTGCTACAACTATAGCTTCTGCTTTACGTAGCTCAAATAAAGAGTATAGCTTAGAACGAGTGTTAGTGCAAAACCCACAAATGTACGAAATTGTTAACAAGTAATAGAATTGATGAGTTGAGAGTATCGTCCCAGAGGAAATAAATTCAATTCAAGTTTACCAATTTTTTATGGGATTCGAGTTAGATAAACAAAAGAGAGTTTGATTTTATTTTATGTTTAATTAATCCAAGAAAGTTGTAAAATGTGATTTTTATCAATTTATGGATCATTGTATTGGATCTCGAATCCGCCTATTGCTATCTATTTCAATTCTTGATTCGTAATCTAGTTCCGTTCATGCGTTCTTAACAATCGATAATTCTATTGTAATTAATTCTCTTTTCCAAGACAAATTAAATCTATTCTAGTCACGACACAAATATATTCCTACTCTGAATTTGAATGATTAGAATGCATTAAAATCTAGATTATCTATATTATTGCACATGTGATAAATGTTATTCCTAACATTTATTGCACATATGTTAATTTTGCCGCGTTCTAAATTTATTGTGAGCCTCCCAACATAACAAGCAACTAATTATCTAATTGGTGGTCAAACAATTAAATAATGCAATAGGTGTGCAAAATTAATCAAAAAATGCAAGAAATAAATTAAACTACTAGTCTTGAATTAAAACAAATAACAAATAGGTTTCATCTTTATCCAATACAAAAACAGATCTATCCTAGCATGTTACTATATAAATTACAAAAAGAATAATAAAAAAATCTCAACCAAATCATGAAATAAATCAAAAGAAATTGAGCTGCAAACCTAAGGTTGAATTCTTCAAAATCTTAATGTAATTGACTTTCAATTCCTTAATATGGCTTGAGCTCATCTCCCAAAATATGGTAATTATCCTTTTGTTCTTGATAATTTGATGATACAATTGTATATGAAGAGGCAAGAGAGAGTTTTTCAATATGTATCCCTCAATCTCTATTTATAAGAACCAGAAAATAGGTCAAAATCTCTTCCAATTTGGTTTCCAAAAGAGTTTGAATCGCGAAAGGAAACTAAAAATATGTCTACAAAAAAGGCCCATGCACGCACATCATTATAACTGTTGCGCGCGTGCCGTAGAACCAAATGGCTCTCGGGTTAGTGTACGCCATGAATTGTCTGCGCACACGCGTAGGTTTCATCTTTGAACAGTTTTCGGTATTTTGGTCATAACTATTTCTCAAAGTATCTGATTGAGGTGATTCAAAATGTGTTGGAAAGGTAATTCAAAGGACTACAATTCTTCTAGATATACAAATTTTCCAATTCAAATGATTGGTATCCGAAAAATGGGTCTCAAATTGAGGCTAAAAACCTAGAGCATTACTTTTTCAGCTGCAAATTGATTTGTGAAAATACTTTCACTATATCTCACTCATGTGACCTCCAATTGATCCTATATGATATTTAATTATCGCTTTGTGCTCCAAATCAATTATTGAATGTTTACACTTTGGTCCCAAACTTTGAATTTCCTTCGTTTTCACACATTTTTCGTTCCTTCATTCCAAATCCACTAATTTGCATTGAGTTCAACCTAACAAAAATAATTAACACAAGTTAAACACATCAAAAAATGCGGATTCTCCCTATTTTTGATTGTTTCAACCATTAAAAATCAATTAAGCTAATAATCTCTTGTCAAAAGTCTAATTATCTCAAATGAGTGTTCGGGGCTTAATCAAGACATATATAATTTGTTTTTTTTACTATTGTGCAGACTCCTCTCAATTAAACTTTCTAAATGACCATTGTAACGAGTTTTCAGCTGATGACTCCCAAGTCAAATGATCGTAGGGCACCGATTTTTAGATACCCTTGTAGACTTAATCACTTGAGTCATAAATGCTACAAAGAGAAGTTTCACAATAATATAACACCACATATTCATTATTCTTCTATGTTTTATTTTATTTTTTTCCTTTTTTAATGATCTGTGCAAAGCCCCTTCATAAGCACATTTTCAAAAATCGACCCTCAACTTAAGATTTCAACACAATTTTCATCTTATTAGTTTTAGACAATCCACACAAAATTTAGCATACATGGAATTCACATATATCTCAATGTCTGCCTACAATAGCTCAATCACCCCCAAACTATCCTTAAATTGGTTTAAAGGTGTATAATTTGGTGGTTATTAGGATTTAGCATCTAAAGTCCACTAATATTTTTACCTATTCGGATTTTGAATCAAAGTATTTCTTCATGATGCAAAACATAAATCTTGTGCGCAAAAATATCAAATTTCACATGAATAAGCATAAATTAACATTAACGCGTAACTTTTTCACAATTTATAATCTAATACATGATTCCAAATATAATATGCAATATATAAAATTAAGGGCAAAGAAGGGAACTAAGTAGTCCCCAGATATATATTTGTAGGTGGTGGATGGTCTGACTGAAAGTTATGACTCACTTCCTATGTCTTGTCCCTTGTCCAATGCGTTTAGGTAACATGTTCATTCAAAATAGTAAAAATCAATCATAACATGAACAATTTGAAGTAAGCTCATACACACCTTAAAGGGAAATATGGGGGTGAAGGTACCCTATACTACTAAACTTAATAAAAATTACTAATCCTAAATCTAAAAAATAAAATAAATAAGAAAAGAAAGAAAATTCGGTTGTCTCCCAATAAGCGCTTATTTATAGTCATTAGCTTGACTTTATTGTTTTGGTTATTTATGGTGGCTTGAAAAGAGAGTTTCGGCTGCACTGACAGTTGTTTTTTAAGTCATCTTTAAACCTCCATATTGTAAGATTTCCATTGTTGTCCCGCCCAACAATTCTACCTTCGTCCTTCCTATTCTTGTTAATTCCCCAATGATTGATCTTTCAACATTCTTGAATGTCTGGAGGTTGCTTGAGCGGAGAGCATTCATGATGAAACTTTGTTGTTTTTCTTCCACCCTTAAGATTATTTAACATTTTTCAAAATCCATTAATGCTCGTATAGTGAACAAGAATGGTCTTCTCAAAATTAACGACATTTGTTGAGCATCTATATCAAAGATAATGAAATCAGCTGGAAAGAAGTTATCTCCAACTTTGATGAGCACATCATCTACCACTCCATAAGGATGCCTGAGTGTCTTGTTAGCTAGTTGTAGGATTATTGAACTGAAACACTACCTACTTACTATTGGTCATAGGAATGTACTTTTCAGTTGAATTTCAGAGGTTGCTGGAGGTTAAGAAAGGTTGGACTACAAGCACATGAAGAGTACAAGGGCTTGGAGCAAGTACTTGGAATTCCGCTTAGAAAAGACAATTGCAGAAGATCTTGGAGTAGGTCTTGGAGCAAACCTTGGATTTAGCAAGAAATAGATTGGGAAGTTTAGTAGAGTTGGCTAGATAGCATCTGACTGTAACTCACTCCGTATTGTATATAGTGGAGGTAACTGGTTTGGTCCCGTAGTTTTTACCTAGTTGGGATTTCTCCGTCAACATTTTGGTGTTCGTTATTTATTACTTTCTTTTTTACTGCGGTATTCAAAATTAGGGAAATTGACTTGTTTGATTAGCCATCTAGAAACAATTAAAAGTTACTTATTGCTTTTGATTGATTAATTCCGCACGTAGAGTCAAAACTAAAAATGGATAATTAATATCCATTCAGTAACTTAATAGCCATTAATTTGGTAATCCGTAACTTTCAAGTGGTATCCATAGCGACACTCGATTTTTTTCAAAGGTGATCTAAGATTCATCATTCATATGGGTTTAATGTAAAAAGGAAAATTAATTTCCTCTTGTAATAATTAAATCAAATAGCCAACAGATTCCTTACACGAGATATTCCAGGTGGTTTTGGTTAGGGTATACTCGTTACGGAAAAGCCTTTTTCTTACTAAAGAAGTGATCTCTTGCTGCATCTTTAAACCCTCCTAACCGTCAAGATCAAATGACACAATTTTCATTTCTTAAGTTAAAGATTTAGTTTTCCTATTTCCATGGATACGTTTAGGGACTAAAAACCCAGAGCTCACAAATTGGGAAAACTATAATATTCTTATTTATTATTTTCCTTTTAACCTTTAACTCTTTCGGGACAGATTATGGATATTTCATGTTTGTCACCAACGACGCAGCAATTTGTCTATTGGAGGATTTTCTTCATATGCACGAGGATGTAAATTTTCTATGTTGGAGAATTAACTTTTTTCCCCTGATACATGCTTCTTTTGTAATCTTGCCTTAGAATAATCATGCACTCAATATCTAAACCTTAGAATAATTTACCTGGATCACATTTTTCATAAAATGGTTCATGAGTGCATGTTCCTGGCTCCATGCTATTGATATATTTATCCTTTTTTCATTATTTGTGAAATGATTTTTGGCAAGCACGTTCAGATTCTACACTCTCTTTTTCCATAGTCTAAATTCTAAATAATTAAGGATGTGTTCTGAGATTCGTTCATAAATATTTCTACCTAACAGTCTCACTTGCAAATAATATGAATTTCCTTTTAACTGGGGTTCTCTTCGCTCAGGAATATTCCTACAGGAAAAATTATTATCCTGACAAATTTCAACCCCTTTTTTAACTTAAAAAGAGCAAATTGATCCAACAAATATCAAACTAGCTCAAATCACCCAAACCCATAAATTATATATAACAATTTGTATGGTTCCGAGGTTTTAAAAAATCAAAAATCAAATAATTTTTTTGTAGAGTTACAAACAAACTATCTATGTGGAGCTCGAGTCTCCTTCTTCTTTGTTCTTTCTCTAATTTTACTAGGAAGTGATGCTAATAATGAACAATTTTGGATTGTTTATGGTTGTGATGAGGAGGAGGTTAAAAATTTTCAAGTTGAATTAAGGAATCCTAATGAAGATGATTTTCTATTGGATGATACAGAAGATGCCTTAGATGAAGATGAGTTTGAATTGGAGTTAGATAAAAAATTATACAATGTTTAGATTTTTTAAAGCTGATGTCCATGTCTTATCTATTTTTAGAAATTGATTATCAAGTAATTATAGTATTTATAATTCTGACCATTTTGTTTTTATTAAAAATTTGAAGAATATATGTATAAAGCTCAAGTAATAGTAGTATTTATAATTTTAAGAAATATATGTTTTTTAATTTAAAGAATATATATAAAGTTTAAAGAATGCTTTATTTTATTTATTTATCAGTTTAGAATGTTTAAAATAATACTAAAAATTGAAAAACACATAATTACGCATATGATTCGAATAGGCACACATATTCTTTTAATGTTTGATGCTCGATTGAAATGCATTTCCCCTCATTGCGCATTTTAGAATCTTGATATGAAGCTTCTATACAACTAAACTATGAGCAGCTCCAGAATGTATTAGAACCTTGGATGGATAGTGAAATGCCATTAGACTTTTTAATAAGTGATTATTTTTTTAGAATGTGTGGTTAAAAAGTAATAAAAAAAAAATAATTATTGGAAGAATGTATGATTTAAAAATGACATTGAAAAAAAAAAAACTTCAAGTTTTAAAGAATGGACTCAAACAAGAAATTTAGAAAGGATAAGTTATTTTTTCTCTCTATTAGATATTACTATTTTCTTGTGCTCTATATGAGAAATGATTAGTTGAGAAGTTTCTTGATTTTATAAAGTTTTTTATTCTTACATAGTTCTTCAGAGAGAGAGAGAGAGAGAGAGAGAGAGAGAGAGAGAGAGAGAGAGAGAGAGAGAGAGAGAGAGAGAGAGAGAGAGAATCATCGGGATCGTCCCCCAACAAATGAAATTCAAGTCTGAATTTATTTGATTGAGATATACTCAAAACAAAGTCTAATTTCTTGTGCACCACATCATTCCCCCTTAGTTGAGAAAATTTTGTCCTTGAATTTGGAGGAAAAGCAACGTCATCATCCGAATCATCTCCACGAAATGCCATGAGGTGCTTGACATTAAAAATGTCGGATATGCGAATATGATTGGGCAACTTCAAGGATTAATCTTCTTAATGATCTCCAATGGACCAATTTTCTTTGCTGCAAGGTTGATGTATTCATGGGTAGGAATTGATCGTTTGATTTCCCCCAACTGAATGGGATCGTTATCAAATAATAAAGTAGTTAATAGAGTGTAAAACCCACGAGGACTACGTGTTTGATCAAGTTAAAAATTAATTACAACTTTAATCGAATAGCAAACAACTTTTGTGATTTTTTTATACTAACCCTTAAATTATCAACTAAACTAATGAAAGCAAGTAAATGTATTTTTCAACTGTGTGAGATGCATTGTTAAGATGTCGAATCCCCCTTATTATTCCATTTTCAGCGTAACAATTAAATTGACAATTTGAAATCATTCATGTTGGTCAATGTTCCTAATTTAATTGGAAGTCTCTCTCGATAGCGATCGAATACATTTTCCTCATGTGACCCTTCTATCTCTCAATCAAAGATGCAAACGTGATAAATGCATTAACAAACACTAGAACATCTATTGAAACCACATAAAGCATAGAGATATATTTCTATCCTCTATCGAACCTTACAATATTTATTATAATGTGCTTAAACCCTATTGTCACTCTCGATAACAATAAAATTCACTAACAATTCAATTGGTGATCAAGCAATTGAAAAGAACGATAAAAACGATAATAAACATCCACAAATCAAATCAAATTAAAATCAAAATAATTAATTAAAAACTAAAATATAATAATAAGGGTTCATATCATCCTAGCAATGTATAAATTTAACCTACCATATTGAAATTACAAGAAATTATATTTAACTGAAAGATATAACCCGAATTTTTGATAAATTGAGAAGATGAAGATGAATCTCGAAATCTTGAATCTATTCAATGGTTTCTTAATAAATCTCCACTTCCATCTTTCTCTTCTTTGCTCAAAAATTAGGTTTGAATCTTTACTTGATTGAATTCTTGCAAATCTTCAATTCTCTCACAAAACTATGAATTTTCCTACCTTGATGATAATAATTGATGAATATTAGAGTATAATATGTATATGAGAGGTACCCCATATGTATTCTGCTATTATGTATTTGTAGGAGTCAAAAACTGGTTGAAATCAAGTCCAAATTGTCTTCCAAAAGAGTTCCAATCGAATAAGGAAAATTATATTCGCGCGCGGTTTTGTTTCTCTACATAACAATTAGTAGTTTGGTCATAACTTTTTCTCCCAATATCCGATTGATGCAATTCAAAGTGCATTGGAAATCTAACTCAAAGAACTACGACGTTTCTAGAATTGAATTTTTCCAATTCAAATGTTTACTATGCCAAAAATCAATTTAAATCTTGGACTAAAAATCTAAAATATAATTTGTGTGATTTGAAATTGATTGTGATTATATTCAATTCCTTTTTGAATTTTAATTCCATCCAATTGTCTCCTAAAAGTTTTTCAAGTATCATCTTTTGATCCGAATCAACTATTGAATATTTTAATTTGGTCCTCTGACTTTGGATTTTGCCCATTTTCACCAATTTTTGTTTCTTTCTTTCGATTCTTCGTTCAACCATTGAGTTTTACCTATATAACATAGAATACAATAATTTAGGATATATTTGGTCAAAAGAACTACCAAATATCGATATTTTAGGACCACAAATAAGTGTATAAAATACACTTATCAAATACCCCCAAATTTAAACATTTGTTTGTTCTCAAACAAAATTATAACCTAAATAACAACAAATACACAAACATGCAAAAATATTTGGTTAGACAATCTAACTTTTTATCTTAGTATTTGAAATTACAGTACTAAATCTACAAACTATTTCAAGGTCACAATTCCAAACTAATATCCTCTATTCCAATGCAAAACTGAAGTGTGTGTGTGTGTGTGTGTGTGTGTGTGAATCATTAAATAGACAATCATGAATTTACAAGTTGTTTCAATTCACAACCTTCTGTTGTCAAATATATCATTTCACCTCTCATATGATACACACCCCAAACTTATTCTTTTTTCATCTATTTCCCAATGTGTAATCTAAGGTTGAATTTTTCATTACTATAATCGCCCTCTTTAGTTTAGGTGGACTTTATCAATCGTAAGTCAACACATCAATAAACAAGGATTCTCTAATTCTTTGATTGCTTCGACATCCAAGATTCAATTAGGCTAATTATCTTTAATCAAAAGTCAAAATTTCTCAAATAAGTGTTCGGAGCTTAACCAAGGCATTTAGTACTCTCTTTTTTTTCTTTTTTATGCGCTTGGTTTTTTCTGATTTTTAAAAGTTTTTTTTTTTTTTTTGCATTATATCTTTTAAACTTTCTAAATGACCCATGTAACAGGCTTTAGGCCGATGACTCCCAAGCTAAACGACTTTAGGGCACCAAGTTTTAAATAACCTTACAGGCTTAATAACCTAAATCAAAAAGTCTTCGAAGAGAATTTTCACATTTAAAAAAAAATATACATTGATTAGTGTAATGTCCCTTATCAATCTCCTATTCAAGAAAACCGACCACCAACTTAAGGTTTTCACCCAATTTTATCCCATTAATCTAAGATAATCTAAACAAAAAATTTCACGCATGGAATCCCTGTCCACATCTATATCTTCCTACAACAACAAAATTATCCCCAAACTGTGCTAAATTTGGTCTAAGGATAAGTAATTTAGTATGGTTTGGATAAAGCATCTATGTCCAACTGTATCAACCTATCAATTATATAAATCAACTCATAGCATCGCGATGTCAAACTTAATTCTAGTGCACGTATAATATCAAGTTTTGCAAGATTAAGTCTCAATCAGTCTAGCATGCATCCTATTCACAGTTTATAAATCGGCATCAAATCTTAAATTTAATCATTATTGATGGTCAAACTATCTAACCTACACAAGCACACAAACCAAAACAAGAAAATATATAATTTTTTTATTTTTTGTGTTGAAAATTCTCAATTTGTTTTTTTTTTTGTTGTATTTTTCTATTATACTAAAGCAATAACGAAAAACAAACATAAAAACACGAAAAGTAGAAACTCTAAGTTTTTTTCACCCACAAACTTAAAACCAACATTGTCATCAATGTCATAAAGCATAAATAAGAATATAGGGAGATGAGGAAGAAAAAGAAGAAGGTACTCCCCAAATTTTTCTGTTGAAGGTATGAGGCATTATGTGTAACAGCTAGGCAATTTTTCCTATCATGTTTTTCCCTTGGTCTATGTTTGTTTGAATATTCTGCAATGTCATATTCCTGCACATATCAGTCAAATCAAACAATAAAAATCTAATAACCTAGAACATGTGTTACTTAACCCAAAAAATTGAAACAACCAACAATAAATTCAATAGCCTAAAGAAAAACATGATATGATGATGATACCCTATAAATTGAACCATACATATAACTAATGCAACCTATTAATTAAAAATAAAACTATGTGGAATGAAATACGAAAAACAAAATAAATAAAAGGATTAGAAAATTGGGTTGCCTCCCAATAAGCGTTGAATTTATAGTCTTTAGCTAGACTTTACAGTTTGATCATGTTGGCTCATGCTGGAATCTTGCAACCTTACACTCCTTGCAATTTACATCCTTGCATCCTCTTTTTGCCTCCATACTTTGAAGTCTCAATTCTCCACTCGTCCAAAGCACCCTAGACATTTAGGTTTTATCTCATTTGACCATTGTTGAACTTCTTCAACAATAGATTTAGCTTCCTCTAGGACTAATGGTTGTTTGGATGGATTATATAATTTAAAGATAGCATGTGCGTTCTCCACCCTTACAATCAGCTCACCATTTTCCATGTCAATCAAAGTTCAACTTGTTGCTAAAAAGGGTCGACCTAAGATATTTAGCATATCGTGGTCGTCTTTGAAGTCCAAAACAAGAAAGTTCGTCGGGAATATCAGCTTCCCGACCTTGATGAGCCCATCCTCAATTTTGCCCCATGGGTATCTGATGTTCCTATCTGCGAGTTGAACCGTTACATTCGATCATTTGACGTCCCCAACTTTTAATTTTCTAAAAGTAGATAAAGACATTAAATTTACACTTCAGCCTGTATCACATAAAGCATTAAAATGAAATTCTTTGCCTAGTGAATTAGGTAAAGTGGAACTCCTTGAGTCCTTGAGTTTTGGTGGCAACTTATTTTGTAGTCTTGCACTGCTCTCTTCGATTAATGTCACTTCTTCCCAGTCTGGAAGCTTTCTTTTCTTAGATATCATATCCTTCAGGAAATTTGCATACATCGGGATTTGTCGTATAACATCGATGAATGGGATATTGATGTGGAGATTTTTCAATATATCTAGGAACTTTTCAAATTGATCATCGAACTTTTTTTTTACAATATTTGTGGAAATGGGATAGAAGGCACATAGGGTTTAATAGGATTAGTTGCCTTAACCTTTGGATCCTCTGATACTCTTTCTTGTTCCTCATTCTAATCGGACTCTTCTAATTTATCCTCAACCGTGGTAGGTATTTTCTCTTGTGTAGCAGGGATCTCTTCACATTTATCTTGGGTAGCTGTACCCTACTGCAAGTAGTGATGGCCTCAATATGCTCTTCCTCCACAACCTTCACTACAATTACCTGCTGTTTGGGATTTATCTCAGTGTCACTAGGTAATGCTCTAGTGGTCTCCCTAAAAGTGCTTTCGCTATTTGTCACATCCGATTTTCCAAGTTCTTAATGGCAACTCCATGAACTTGCAAGGTTTTATCTGTTCTATGCATGTATTGAGTAGATATCTCAGCCAATTTAGTCACAAGGTCTTCTAATGAAGGCTTTTTCTCAGGTTGCTGGAAACCTGGTAGTGCAGTCTGAACCTTCTGATTATTATTCAATGCGAAGTTGGGATGATTTCTCCACCCTGGATTGTATGTATTTGAGTAATGATTATTTTGCTGCCTTTGAAAGTTTTGTGTGTAGTTAACATCTTCCATTGATTTGACAAAGGGACTACCTACAGTACAATCTATGCTCTCATGGTTCCCTCCACAACGGTTTCATTTCGGTCCCACTGTCTGAGTTACATTTAGCTGTTCCACTTTCTGAGCTAGAGCTACCAATTGTGCTGAGATTGATGTTAATTGATCCACCTCATGTATCCTATCTACTTTTTGCACGCATTTTCTCTCTGTTGGCCACAGTAAACCAATGAATGCCAAGTCCTACATGATTTGATAGACTTGATCCGCTGTTCTCTTCGTAATTGATCCATTGCAAGCGGAGTCAACATTAGCCATGTTTGTCGAATTTAGCCCAATGTAGAAATATTGTACTTGAAGCCATTCTTGTAGTCCATGTTGTGGGCACTGGTGGAGCAATCCCTTGTATCTTTCCCAAGTTTCATAGTAGCACTCCGAGTCAAGTTGAGAAAATGTAGTGATCTCATCCCTTAATCTAGCAATCCGTTTTTGTGAAAAGTATTTGTTCAGGAATTTATGACCCAGGTTGTTTTAACTAGTGATGCTGTGAATAGAAAATGTGTCCAACCATTTCCTAGTTGAATCTCTCAAAGTGTATGGGAAGAGCCTCATCCTGATTACTTCGCTTGAAACACCCGGATATTGAGATATGTGCATTGGGATTTTCTGTAGGTCGCCCAAAGAACCGTAATGCATTCTGGAACATATTGATCATGTCCATCCTCAGGTGGAAGTTTGCTTGACCAAACGCCGAATATACAATATTGGATTGGCTTTCCACGACCGGTGGAAACCATGTACTCTCCCATCAACCTAGCATTTTCGTTGGCTGCAACTTCACGTGGTTGCTCTACTATCATATTAGACTCGATGGCTATTTGATTAGGATTTTCTTTTACCATGTCTTCCTCTCTTTGTTTTTGATGTATTTCCAACTGTTGTCTTCTACGAAAGTTGAATGTTCGTTTGATCTCCAGGTCAAATTGAGTAAGATCACTGGTTCTCGAACTTCGCATACACGACCTCGAAAAAAAAGCAGGAAACACTATAATTTAATTATTTTTTACATTTTATAAAACTAAAAAAATAACATTAAAATTCAGATTAAAGTTAAAATTAACTAAACGTATCAAAAACAGTAGTTCTTGGCAACGGTGCCAAAAACTTGATTGTTTGATTTCTCGCAAGTGAACGCAATCGTTATGAAGTAATAAAGTAGTGAATAGAGTGTCGAACCCACAATGACTACGTGTTTGATCGAGTTAAAATTAATTACAACTTTAATCGAATAGCAAACAACTTTTGTGATTTTTTTATACTAACCCTTAAATTATCAACTAAACTAATAAAAGCAAATAAATGTATTTTTCAAACGTGTGAGATGCATTACTAAGATGTCGAATCTCCCTTATTATTCCATTTTTAGTGTAACAATTAAATTGACAATTTGAAATTATTCATGTTGTTCAATGTTCCTAATTTAATTTAAAGTTTCGCTCGATAACAATCAAATCTATTCCCCATCATGTGACCCTTCTATCTCTCGATGAAATATGCAAACATGATAAATGTATTAACAAGTACTAGAACATCAACCGATATCATATAAAGCGTAGATGTATATTTCTATCCTCTATCGAAGTTTACAATATTTATTATAATGTGCTTAAACCATATTGTCTTTCTCAATAACAATAAAATTCACTAACAATTCAATTGGTGATCAAACAATTGAAAAGAACGAAAAAAAATGATAATAAACATCAACAAATCAAATCAAATTAAAGTCAGTATAATTAATAAAAAACTAAAAATATAATAATAAGGGTTCATCTCATCATAGTAATGTATAAATTTAGCCTACCATATTACAAGAAATCATATTTAAGTGAAAGATATAACCCGAATTTTTTATAAATTGAGAAGATGAAGATGAATGTTGAAATCTTGAGTCTCTTCAATGGTTTCTTGATGAATCTCCACTTGCACCTTTCTCTTCTTCACTCAAAAATCAAGTTTGAATCTTCACTTGATTGAATTATTGCAAATCTTCTTCAATTCTCTCACAGACTATGAATTTTCCTCACTTGATGATAATAATTGATGAATATTGGAGTATAATATGTATATGAGAAGTCCCCCATATGTATTCTACTGTTATATATTTGTAGGACTCGAAAATTTGTTGAAAATCACATCCAAATTGTCTTCCAAAAGAGTTTCAATAGAATAAGGAAAGTTCTATTCGCACGCAGATTTTGTGTCTCTTCATAGCAGTCAGTATTTTATCCATAAATTTCTCTCCCAACATTCAATTAATGCGATTCAAAGTGCGGTAAAAATATAACTCAAAGAACTACAACTTTTCTAGAAATAGAATATTTCTAATTCAGACGTTTACTATATTTAAAATTAGTTTTAATCTTGGACTAAAAATCAAGAATATAACTTGTGCAATTGGAAATTGATTGTGATCATATTCCATTCATTTTTGAATTCTAATTCCATCCAATTGTGTCCTAGCAATCTTTGAAGTATCATCTTTTGATCCGAATCAACTATTGAATATTACAATTTGGTCCCCTGACTTTGGATTTTGCCCTTTTTTCCCTATTTTTTGCTTCTTTCTTTCGATTCTTCGTTCAACTATTGAGTTTTACATATATAACATAAAATACAATAATTTAGGATATATCTTATCAAAAGAACTACCAAATATCGATATTTTAGGACCCCGAGTAAGTGTATAAAATACACTTATCAACAATTGTTTGTTAACACCGCCCAAACAAAATCACCAACCTCAAACTCGACATGGCGATGTTTAAGATCTACATCATGCTTATATTTACCAATAGCAGTATGCAAATGCTCAAAAGTCTATGAATGAACTTGTTGTAGTTGTCGAATTAAGTCCTCCACTTTACAATATACTTTAACAGTATTAGAAACTTGAACCAAATCAAAAGGATTATGTGGAACCAGACCATACACCACCCGAAAAGGACTAAAGCATGTACTTTGATTAATTACATGGTTGTGAGCAAATTATGCTTGACACAATTTTCGAACCCAAGATTTGATGAAATTACCTACCAAACAATAAAGCAAATCACCCAAGAAACAGTTGACAACCTCTGTCTGACCATCTGTTTAAGGATGATACACACTGCTAAAATCTAACTGTGTATTGACCAAACGCCATAAATTACGCCAAAAGTGACTAAGAGAACAAGTATCTCAATTAGACACAATAGAAATAGGAAGTCCATGTAGACAATATACCTCACGAAACATAGCAATACCATACTGATATCTTCCGTAGTCTTTTGGCGGGAATGAAATGAGCCATTTAGAAAAACAATCAACCACCACAAAAATAGAATCAAATCCGCGCTAAGTCCTAGGAAGCCTCAAGATGAAATCCATACCGATGTCTATCCAGTGTAGGGTCAGAATAGGCAGGGGCATATACAAACTAGCATTTGTAGCCTTGCATTTAGCAATATCACATGTTCGAAAATGCTTCACGTACTTACTGATATTTTTGCGCAATGATGGCCTAAAATAAGAAACAGCAATAAATTGTAACATTCGACCACGGCCCACGTGACCCTCATTGTGTAACTCTTGAATTATCGTAAGTTGCAAACTACCCTTAGGAATACATAATTGTTTTTTCTGAAAAAGAAAATCGTCGACCCACACGAACTTTGAATGCACACCCTTATGCAACTTTCGAATAATTTGTAAGAAATATGGATAAGTAGCATATAAATAACAGACGGTGTCAAAACCAGGGACCTCCACTCGCAAATTTGTTAGAAGAGTTTGCCGCCTACTCAACTCATCCGCTACCTTGTTAAGGGCACCCACTTTGTGTTTAATCACAAAAGTAAACTGTTGCAAATGAGTAATCCAAGAAGCATGCCAAGCAGATGCCTTATCTTGAGTACCAAGGTGCTTAAGGGCATCATGGGCCAGTATACAAATTAATTCCTTTTGGAACAAGTAATGATGCCAATGTTGGACCGCCTAAACTATTGCATAGAACTCCACATCATAAGTACTATACCGAGACTTAGGACCAGTAAGTTTCTTGCTAAAATATGCAACATGACAATTGTTCGGCATTACAATGTAACTCAAACGGTTGAGTAAAATTAGGCAACACCAAAACTGGGGTGGTTATCAATTTATGCTTAATCAACTGAAAAGATGCATTTGCCTCAGGACTCCACTGAAAGTTGCCATCCTTCATACAGTCTATAATTGGTGTCCTGATACTACTAAAATGTGGTATAAGCTTACGGTAAAAGGAGGCAAGGCTATGAAAACTCCACACTTCTATAATAATCTTAGGCTGTGGCAACCGACTTATTGCGACTACCTTGGAGGCATCAACTGCTAATCCCTCTCTCGGCACCACATAACTCATAAATACAACTCGATTAGTTAGGAAGGTACACTTCTTGATTGCAGCATAAAAATTATCCCTGCTAAGGAATGAAAGGACTTTCCGAAGGTGCTGGACATGATCATCAGCGTTAGCACTATAAATCAAAATATTATCAAAGTAAATTACAACAAATTTACCGATGAATTGACAAAGAGCTTGATTCATAACCTGCATAAAAGTACTGGCGCATTAGAAAGGCTGAACGACATAACTAACCACTCGTAGAACCCTTCTTTTGTCTTAAAGGATATCTTCCACCCATCCCTAAGCCTTCTACGAATCTAATAATACCGACTCTTCAAATCAAGCTTTATAAACACGCAAGCACTGGTAAGCTGATTCAGTAAATCACGCAAGCTAGGAAAACGGTAACGTACCGTAATTTTATTGATCGCTCTACTGTCCACACACATACGAACGTGGAATCTTTTTTTGGTGTAAAGAGAGTGGGAATAGCCCAAGCACTAAGACTTTCCCTGATGTGCCCCTTCGCCATAAGCTCACCCACTTGTCTACGAGCTCCTCATGCTCAGTAGGGCTCATCTTATAATGCGCCTGATTAAGAAGAGTAGCATTATACACTAAATCAATCTAATGTTGAATATCTTGCAATGGTGGCAACCCATTTGGAAATTCTTCTGGGAAGACCTCTAGAAATTCTTCTAGCAACGGACGAACTCTATAAAGAACCTCCCGCTCAGTATTGACTGGCTTACCTACTAACATATACACTATACCAAATTCTACCATCTTTGTCTAAAACCTTGTTCTAGTTAATAAATTGGTACTGTCCCCAACGGTTTTTATTGATCTCTTATCGGGTAGCAACACCATTTTCTTTCCCCCAAACAGGAAACTATACTTGTTGGTATATCTATCATGCAATGAATGTTGATCAAATTGCCAAGGTCTTCCTAATAACAAATGTCATGCATCCATCTCCACTACATCACACAAAACTTAGTCTTTGTAGGTAGATCCAATGGAGAAACTGATTAAAGCTCATTGGGATACTTCAACATGGTTGCCTTTCTTCTACTGGGCCAACTTATGTGATTTGGGTGCTTCTCAATCTGTAAAACTAGTTTTTTAACAACCTCCTCAGCCACTATATTCTCGCAACTCCCAGAATGAATAACAAAATTGTAGATTTTTCCCCAATAGCACATGTAGACTAGAGATATTATTACACAACCAATCATTCTCACTCTCTATAGGAGTCAAAAAACTTCGTTTTACCACCAACACTTGACCCACAACACGACAACCAATTTCTCATCCTTTGTTGCTTTTTCAGCGTCTCTACTATAAAGATAGGTGCCCCTTCAAAATATCCATACACCTCATCAACGAAGAGTCTTCAACGAGATTTTTTGGGGCATTCTGATTGTCTATGACCTATATCTCCGCAAGCAAAACAATGAGTACTACTTTTAGGATGTGTTGACTGT
The DNA here is from genome assembly GCA_019097785.1 of Fraxinus excelsior. Classification (NCBI taxonomy): domain Eukaryota; kingdom Viridiplantae; phylum Streptophyta; class Magnoliopsida; order Lamiales; family Oleaceae; genus Fraxinus; species Fraxinus excelsior. Next base: position 19,901,132 of record CM032639.1, on the reverse strand, counting down.
AGAACATTATTTGTTCTAGAAGAACCAATTAGGCTAGGATTGTTAGGATAGGTTGTCTACTGCTATGGATTATTGGAAGAACCCCCTGCAATTGGAGGACTTATATTTCGTCTGGACTGCTATTTCTCTATCTTTATCGTCCTTTGATGCTCTTCAAAAACTGTCATGATATATTTAGTGTGTCCTGTATTTGAGGGCGAACATCATCCACATATCGTGACATCAACTGTTCTTCCATCTCCATTACATCATTCATAGTAATCAACATATAAAACATTGTCGTATAGTAATCAACTGTCTTCATGCCTTGACGGAAATTCTACAACTGCTGATATATGGTTCGAACATAGTTGTAGGGCATAAATTGCTTGTTCATGAACTTCTTTAAGTTATCCTAAGATGCAATTTTAGACTTTCCTAATCTGGATTTGTCACCTTTGTCTGCTACCACCAAGCCGCTGCTTGTCCACGAAATCTAGTTGCAACAAGAGGTATACGTTTACCAACAGGAACCTCCTTAAATTCAGAGACCTTTTCAACTACAGTCACCCAATCCAAGAATTCTTCTGAACTTAATCTACCATTGATTACGCACAAAGAATAATGCGGTAGTTGTAGCATAGCTTTGGGATGTCAATTCCACAGGGAGATGGTTGAAATGCTTAAGGAATCCAAATGATGATTGTTCTTTTGAATGTGTAGTAAAATTTATTTCTTGAGTGGGATTAAAATCAATGTTTGAGATAGTGAAGCGTTGGAATTCCATCAATTGGATTGGATCAATCACATCAATAATTCATTATTTTACTCAATTAGAGATGTTTTACCTAACTCTCTAACTAGAAGATATAGCGTTAAAAATCAATTTAATTCAATTATTATCATCCTATAATCTATATTTCCTATAACATAGTCACACTCTTTTTATTGAGATAAGATTCTAAAAGCAACCATATACATCTAGCATAAAACAGGATCAATCCACCAATAAAATAAATGAAATTAAAACTCAACAAATAGTTCAATTCTTCGATAGACAAAGCATGACTGAGTCTATGAAAAGTTTAATAAAAGTTAAGCCAAACTCAAAATAAACTTATGAAAGAATGTCTAAACCTAGGATTGTTCAACAAAGAAAAATCAAATTACATGAATAACTGATGTAAAATCACCAAATCCAACCGAGTTCCTTCGTAGCTTCATCGAAATCTTTAGTTCCTCATGAGGAATTCTTGAGCCCCAAGGGAGAAAAGATGTGTATGGAGGTGTCATTCGTGTTTTGGGAAGTGCGAGGGTTCAAATACACGAATCCCCACTTGTTTCCATAAGTATTTGAATGAGATTAGGAAAATGAATATTCGACTACCGAACATAAATATGCGACTGCATAGTTCATTTGCATGCTATCGCATAGTTCATGGAAAATTTGCACTTAAATTCCCTGAAGCAGTGTATGCGGCCGCCATAGGATACAACACTATGAGACCGCATAGTGTTATGTAATTCCAAAATCTGTATTATAGTCCTCCAACTTAGGTTGCTCGACTCTTGACCTCTTTCATTGTTTCTTTTTTATCCAATGGTTTATTCCTTAACTCAATTTGACATCGACATCTTCGCATCTTCATTTTCTCTTCCTGTTCATCTTTTGGTTATTTGCATCTTGGTCCCTGAACTTTACTTTTCCTTCATTTTGGTCATTTTCCCACTTGTTTCTCCTTATTTCTGCTACATTCATCATGTTGTCCTGCAAACGTAAATTACATAGAATTAAGTTATATCCCAACATATTAATCAACAATTAGCCATGGTTTAGTAGTGAAATGAGTGTGTAAAAATGCACTTATCAAACTCCCCCAAACTTGAACTATTATTTGTTCTCAAACAAAATTATAACTTCACTCTACATAAAACATGGTTTAACAACTTGTCGTGTCTCAAGATTGGAATTTTGTAATCAAACAAATGAACTATTTCAACAGTGCAAAAATGAAATCAATCTCCACATGTTACATGCATAACCCGACGTGTGTGTATGTGGAAACACATGTCAACATATCAATCTTTTACTGATGTCTCCCCAGTATTGTCAACCTGCTTCTCATTCTCTTATTCAGAACACACCACTTGCTCTTTATTTGCACCCGACCTCTTAACATGTATCTCAGGCAGCTGAACTCCACTTCGTGTAGTAATGACTTGAACATGCTCCCTAGGATTGATTTCTGTGTAGCTCGGTAATGCACCAAGTACGCTCCCTATCATAGAAAGAGCTAACTGTCCCACTTGAGTTTCCAGATTCTTAACAGCTGCACCCTGATTCTGGAAGTCTGTTTCAATTTTCCTCATGAATTGATTTGTGGTTTCCATGTAGTTATCATCTTTTCCACGAACTTTGCAAACATGTCTTCCAACTTAGGTTTCTTCTCCTGCTAAAACTGCCCCTGAACTTGATTATGATTCTGATTGTGATTCTGGTTTCCACCCTAAGAGAAATTTGGGTGATTTCTCTATCCTATATTGTATGTTTCAGATAAAGGGTTGTTTTGTTGACGTTGACCCCATTGAGCAAAATCCACATGTTCCATTCTTTGTGTAAGTATAGGACATTCGGCTATGGGGTGTTCTGCTCCACATTGCTCATAAACTAACTTCCTGACTTGTGCTGAGCTCACCATCTGTGTTATGTTCTCCATCTTGTGAAATAATGAATCAATTTTTGCCGACAATGCCGAGTAGCTATCCACCTCATACATTCAAACTGCTTTCTTTGTGCCAACTCGATCGAACGACCACGGCTGATGTACTCGCCATTCTCTCGAACAACTTCCAAGCTCTCTCTATTGACCTTGTAATTAGGGAGCCATTTGATGAAGAATCCACCATGCTCCTGAAAGTTGGAGTTAGTCCCAAATAGAAAAATCTGGCTTATGTTTTCTTATCGAACCCATATTGAGGACACTTTCGTAGCATGCTCTTGAATCTATTCCATGTTTCATCAAAGGATTCGGTGTCATGTTGACTAAATATTGATATGTCGTGCCTCATTCTCGCCACTTTGGCTGGTGGGAAGTATTTAGTACAGAAATTTTTATTTCTTTCAAACAATGTGGCCTCAAAGGGCTTACAATGTTTTATATAGCGAAAACCCGAAGAAAATTCGAAAAAAAAATTACATTATAATAATAATAAGAATCCCCAAAAATGGAAAAAAAAAATCGAGATAATGACAGATTTTGAAAGTCTCACTTTGCCATAACGTCTAATTTCTTTTGCACCACGTCACTTTCAATGTGGTTTTTCTTTGCTTCTTGTTAGGCTTGTAAAATCCATTACTAACAACATATGCGTCAAAAGATAATTTGATTGAACATAAACTTTAGGAATATTAATCTAATCCTAATGCAAACCATATTTATTATTGGAGAGAGACTTCCTCAAGTCAATACGAGAACGTAGGGGGCATTGTTTTCTTGGAAAAATAGGCATTTGACGACACAACCTCACGAACAAAAGATAATTATATTGCATTGAACAAACTTAGAGAGACAATGGGCCAAGTCAGCTCAGCCATTAACACACCCGAGCTTGGCTCATGTCCACAAACAAAGCTCTCAACTCAGACCAATGGCTCATCTCAATACGAGCCTGAGCAGGTCTTAGGTTGAGACAGGACGAATCTCGACCCATTTAGGCCTTAGAAGAAACTGAGTGTCTTAAACAAGCCTCCTAATTGTATTAATAAATAACATGACATAATCCACTGAAATGGTCTTCTCCAAACATAAAACCAAAGGTATAACTAAATTGGAATCTTTAAAAACAAAAAAAAGTAAATTTATTCTTCATCCTCAATAACTTGGGTGCCCAATCCCTTCAACCTACCCTCTGGGATTTCTGCAGCGGTTACCAAAGAATAAAGCCCATCTTTAGCATCTTCATCATCATTCCTCTTGTGAGCAATGCAGACCTAAATTTTCCTTGGCACACTACGAATTCCACGGCTCCATATCTGGTTGTTCAACTTGACATTAACTCTAACATCAGTGGTTCCCATGGCCTTATGAGCAAACTTCCTGATTTCCTTGATAGCTTTTGGAGCCTTCTTTTTGAAGGTGCTGCGCATTACACAACAAATAAAACATGAATATTTTTTCCCTGAAACAAATATAATCAGATGTTGTAGATATAGCATAGCCATCTATGAAAAGACCAGTAGACGCATGCAACGAAGTTCCAAATAATGCAACAACTTCAAACCCTTTTGAGATTATCAAGAAACCGCTTTCACTTTAATAATAGTAGAATTTGAGCCAGATTATATAAATATATATAAATTTGGAGGATGCCATTGTTATTAGAAGAAAATGGAAATCTCTTCTACTTGCTTTACTACTAAAGGTTTCTGTTTTAGCAATTTGTGGTTATAAGAAAAATTATATTTATCCAACTTCAGAAAGACATATTTTCCTTGATTGAACATCTTAAAAACCAGGCATTTTGGAGTTTCGATCACAAAACTTTAAACCACCACAGATGCATCTTTTTTTGCTTCAACCAGAAAATTGTTCCACAGAACCAAGTTTCCAAATGTGTTGCATAGATACTTCAATTAAGGTAGCGTATCTGTATTCGACACATGTTGGACTCTTATCAGATACTAACACTCTACCATGGTCATTTTCTTCACGTATCAGTAATATTATATATTTTTAACTTTAAAATTAATATTAAATAATAAATAAATACCCATATTTAAAAGATTTTAATAAGAAAAATTAATAAGAATTAAAAAACTAAATTTATACTATTTAAATAAATAATTTTAAAAATTGTAATCACTATTTGAAAAATAGCGGGTTGGCATGTCCAATACGTGTGGAGTAGGACTCGCATCCATGTCGGTGTTTGGAGCACTGTAAGATAGCCATAACACTATTATGAGTTTTGCTCCCTTACCATGGGGGTTGACATAGGAGGTTACCGAATGGCCACGTGGAAGTAGCAAAACTCCACTATTATTGCATATTAACCTGTTTTGACAATTGGGTGATAGCTTTATCAATGAATATTATCAATTAGATTCCTTGGATTTTACACTCTCTTCATAGATAGATATACACTCATATTTATATTTCCATTTGAAATTCGAGATTCATCGACAACAGAAGCTCATTCACTTGGTTTACATCCTTAATTATCTTGCTTGTAAGTACAATAAAAATAATTCAATTATTACACCTTTCAAACATAAAGGCTCAAAGGTAAAAAAGGTGCTGTAAATTCCACAAAAGCCAGCTGGCCATTCAGCAAAAAATATTAAAACTAAATACAAAAGTGGATTTTATCCAACAACGAAATTGTAGAAAGGCAATTCAATTCATCAAACTTCATCCCAAAAGTTCAAAAAAGTAAGAAAAAACAAATCTAGAAACATAAGATACATGAATTTGTATTCAAAGTGAGAAAAAGTACCATTACCATCCATGGAGATGTTTGTGTAGATTAATTGTGTACTCCCTTGAGACGACCTCCTCTTTCCTGGCCTTGCTACCTTTATCCACCATTGTGGCTACCACTTTCTTTGTTCGAGTTTGGGACAACTGAGAAGAGAAGAGAAGAAGAAACCCTAATAGCTATAGGTTGGATTTGGGTTGGGCTGGAGAGAGGTCGAGATGAAGAAAGCCCTATGGATGAATAGACGCAATGTCCTCATGATTTTTTTAAATTGCCATTGGCCGATGCAAACATTTTAAATTTTAAATTAGAGAGGCACAATTAAATTTGTGAAAAAACCTATGAAAATCAGACTTAATATACAATAAAAGTTGATAATTATTATATTGGGTGTTCGGACTTTATATTTACAAGATTGGGTCATTTAATTTATATATGGTTCCATCAAAATTTATTAATTCATTACAAAGATTAACTCTTGTAAAACATAGAATATGAATAAATAAATTTATATCCTTTTTAATAATTAAATATTTAGATGAGATAATTTAATATAATATTAAAGTAAACAAAGATCTTAAAATCAAATTTGGGTGCCACCCGCAATAAAAATAACATACGAGTAAAATCATGACATAAATTAAATGAGACTTGAACTTGAAAGAGTGTGTTGAAAATATAATTTAAATAAATAAATATAAAATCTAATAATTTAACTTTTGAAATTAGATGATTTAGTACCAATAACACACTCAACCTTGAAAAATTAATAATAAAGAGATAATTAACTAAAAAAATCTCATTATGATACCATTTTCCCATGTACTTTAAATTCAAGTTACTATATATCACATGGCGAATTTCGTAAAAATAAGAGGAATTGTTAAAAAATCACTAATTCATAAATTTTAGAGGAATTTCTTATTTGTAACAGTGAATGGCTATTTTTTATATTTTTTTTTTCCAATTTTTTCAACCTTGATTTTTTAAGAGCAAGTCAAAAATATTGACATATAAAATCATCTCATTTAATTCGTTAAAAATTGAAATTGATCACTAGATTTTTTATAACAAACGAAAGGAAAACGGAAAATGGAAATTAAATGATGGATGAACTAAGAATCTGAACGACTGTTCTTTTTGTATTTCAATTTTGTGTTTTGTGTTTTGAATTTTGAATTTATTTTTGATTTTGTGTTTTGAGTGTACATTTTGATATTGTTGAAAATATGTTCTTTTTGATATTTTGAAAAATTGTTTTGAAAATTTTGACTTGATTATAATGAAAACACCCAAAATTTCAGTTTTGTGTTTTGAATTTTGAATTCATTTTGAGTTTTCTTTGTAAATTTTTGATTTTTTTCAAAAATGCGTTTTTGAAAATAGAAAAGAGAATGCGTTTTCACTATTTTGGATAATCGAAAACAAAAAACGGTTTGAAAATAATAAAGAGAACATGCCCTAAGATATTAAGATGACATATGCTTAATTCATTGGAGATTTATTACATAATTTGTGATTTCAAAGACAAAGTAAACACCATGAATCAAATTTATAATAATAATAATAATAATAATAATAATAATAATATTGAGTAAGGAAAAAATAAAATCCTCTTTATAAAAATAAAAAAACTGGTGGGACATGGACCCACCATGCCATTTTTTTCATGAAAATATGCCAATTTTTCTCTTTTTTAAGAAAACGTTTTATTTGGTAAAGGTAGATTTTCATTTTCCTCAAAACAAGGAAAATATTTATTTTTTAGGAAATATTTGTGATACCAATCAAACATACCATTATTGATTATAAATTTAGTAATGCTACTAGTACATAATTGTATACAAATTGAATAATGTTGTAAATGGTAAGATATTAATGAATGACAATTGTACCCCTACAGCTTTAAAAATTATTACTATATGTATCCTTGATCCTTCCTTACAAATATAGGGATTTGATTCTCATTATAATACACACAAATTTATTGACTTTATTATATCTTCTCTTTTTCTTTTTCTTTTTTCACAACACGTTATCAGCACGATAACTTAATTTTTCAAAGTTTAGTGAATGTAGTAATTGTATAAGCATAATCATTTGACACGTGTACCAAAATTAATTTGGTGGCATGTGAATTTTTTAAGGATAATTGCAACAGGGGTCCCAAACCTATCACTTTTTGCAGACTTTACCTTAACCTTCACTTTGTGCCACCCAGAGTCGTAAACATTTCAAAAATTAGCACATGGGGTCCAAATGAATGATTTCTGCTAGTTTGACCGTTAGTTGACCCAATAAATTGACTTTGACCAATGTTAAAAGGGATAAAATGATAACTTCAAATTAAAATTAAATAACAAAGAAGAAAATCAAAAACAAATCATTGTTCATCTTCTCCTTCTCACCTCTTCCTAAACCCAATCTGTAACGAATCCCCATTCCAAAATCCACCGATAAATAAACAGCCCCAGAACATAAATCAAGAACTAGATCCAATGGGAAAAAAAGGAAATATTATCAAAATAAAATTTGAAAATTCACATTACACATAGAAAGAGCACCAAAAACAAATGAGCCGAGCTGCTCTATTCCCTTTCTTTCTTACGAGCATTTCCTCGAGGCGCAGAGAGAGGCGGTGCATTTTACACGATGAGAATTAGCCAATGAGCCGAGCTGCTTTACTTGTTTCAGATTTGTACTAAGAATAACCATGTACTTTGAATCAAGATACCCCAAGTAATATTTTGGTGCTCTTTCTGTGTAATGTGAATTTTCAGATTTAATTTTGATAATATTTTTTTTTCATTGGATCTAGTTCTAGATTTATGTTCCGAGACTATTTATTTATTGGTGGATTTTGGAATGGGGATTCGTTACAAATATGAGAATTCCTCACCATTTTTTACATCACACCGTTTTAATGTCTTAGCAAATGAATTTGATTGGGTTTTGGAAGAGGTGGGGTGGGAAGTGGGAGAGAGAGGATGAACAGTGATTTGATTTTGATTTTTTTCTTTGTTATTTAATTTTTTATTTTAATTCAAAGTTATTATTTTACTCCTTTTAAAAATTGGTCAAAGTCAATTTATTGGGTCAACTAATGATCAAACTAATAGAAGTCATTCATTTGGACCACATGTGCTAATTTTTTAAAGGTTTGAGATTGTGTGTAGTACAAAGTGAGGTTAAGGTAAAGTCTGCAAAAAAAAAGTGATATGTTTGGGACCGCTGCTGCAATTATACCATTTTTTAATATGCACAAACATCATAACGGTGCAGCCATTAGTCAAATTCCAACTTGATATTTCAATTCACATCTGTATACATGTTTGTTTACATGTCTATGTAGAATTTAGTTCATTCATGTATGTACATATGCATGATCTATGATTTATATCTTTGAATTCATGTCTATACAATCTTTATGATTTATACATGTACATAAAATCACATTTGTTTAATTAATAGTATAAAGTTGAATTCATCAGTTTCTGCTTAAGGACATGACTTTGAATTAATTCATGCTTGTATAAACTACCATCATGATTTTTGCATTAATAAATGTCTTTATGCATAAATATTTTACAGTGTGCTCCTTAACGTAGTTTATGGAATGTATTTCATTATACAATATTCTACCATTAAACTCGGTATATGAAGATTTTTTTCCTAATGCATGTTTGAAAGATTTTTTTGCTAATTAATTTGTCTATATAAATTCATATTATGTCTATATCGTAATTCAATATTTTTAGATGTTCTTCTATAAACTTTCAATTAATAATGTATTATGTTGTTACCCCTGAAGTAGAACGACATTATAATTAATATTCCAGAAAAATATTAATCGTAGATCTATCTATTAGTTGCTTCTGAAGTAGTACACTATTATCAATATTCTACTTAGATTTTACTTGCTCTCAAAGAGCATAATTAAATAAAATAAATTATATTTTAACTTCTGAAAAATAAAATTTTATACAATTTATTATTTCAAATAATAATATGTTATTGCTTCTAAAAAGCATGACACTCTGATTCCAATATTTCAAAAGAATATTGATGTATTGCTCTTGAAGAGTTTATGTTTCGAAATAATAGTTCATTGTTGTCCCTAAAGTTGCACCTCATAACTAATATTCCAAAAGAATATTTCTTACTCCTGAAGAGCATGAATTATAATTTTCAATATTTTATAAGAATATTAACATATTACTTTTGAATGAGCAATAATAAATACACCGTGCTCTCGAAGTAGCACATATTTCGAAGAATGTATCATTTTGAATTCATTTTTATCTCTGAAGGACAACATGTAATTAATGTCATGAGGATTGAGGACGTTGATTAGTTTGATTACTTGAATGATATATGATTATATAATGTTTAATCATACTCTTCGAAATTAAATAATTGAATTATATCTTATATTGAACCAGAAGTTCAATTTGACTTTATTGTTTAGCATAACCAGTTGGACTATCAGAGAATCAATAATAATGCAAAATTAAATATTCAAATGGATATTCAATGAAGAACCGAAAGATTCTTTACTCCAATGAAATCATATTTGATGTTTGTTCTCCTTATTGAAAATTGGTCAATGATCGTTACTAGTTAAATAAATATTGAATTTCCTATATTTCTGAAAATTAGGTAGGGTGATATATGGGGCCTCGTCTCCTTCCACGTTGATCATCTAAATATTATTTGTATCAAATAGATTTGATGTAAATATTAGATGATTGCATGGTATTCGCAACCTTTGCGAAAGTGCTACTTTAATTATGAACATATTTTCAAATTATACAATTAAGACATTGTGTCTTTTTAATACTAGCGATCCTAAATCTCAACTTTTTAGTAAGTGTTAGTTGAGATGTCGATAAAGAGTTCAACATTTTTGTTTGTTAAACGTCTCCAATTAATTTAATTGAGAACCAAATACTTCTCATTTCAGTTTAGGGAAAGCGATTACGCATCATGCCAATATCATAGTTCTCCTAGTTATAACTTGGCTTATGGTCAGAACCTAATTTTTTCATTAAATTATTTCGATAGTGCAATATATAATCTACCACAATGCACTGAGATGGAAAATAAAAAATGTTGAGAATAAATGCGTAGTATTAACCCTGATCTCAAATGGGTGATATTTTATAACTTCGTAAAAATGATTTTCAATTTGATTTGACAATTCTCCCAGCATTAGGGAGAAGAATTAAGAAGTTAAAAATAATATATAAATACATTGAAAGGCGCGTAGTTTGACCCTAACAACACCTAGAGGGGAGTGAATAGGTGTATGATACGGAATTGAAATAACTAACGAATTAAACAACAAGAGGTCACTTTTTAATTCTTTTCTAAATGATTATTCATACAAGTCAGTTCAGTCTTAAGTTTGCATATTGCAGTTTGTATGATCAATCAATATAACGAAAGCAGCCATCAACACCAGAATGATCACGGAGAAATCCAACTGGGAAAAACTCTGACACTTTGTCGGTCAATAAACTAAAAATGAATTTAACAAATTACATTCTACCAGACTAGACGATCTGTACTATCTGATCTCCCGATTGCACTCCTTGCAGCTCTCTCTGGACCCTGTGCTCCCTTGCACTAATCCTTAGTTGCAGTTGCCAAAGCTCTCAATGGAATCTGCTACCCTACATCACTTCAGGCCTTGTGAACTCATCTCTTTCCCATGGATCAACGAAGAAGACTTTGTTCTTCACATACTAGAACTCTAGTCAGCTTTCCCAAAACTTTGACCAATTGTAGAGGAAAGACAGTTTGTATTTGGATTAATGGAATGATGTTTTTCTCACCACAACTATCTCACAAGATGAAGGTTGAAGTACAAAAGTATGGGGGAATCTCTCTAATCTCTTTCTCTAAATGTTCAACCTTAAGAATTTTCGTACAGACGTGTTTTGGTATTTATAGGTAGGTTAAAAAATGAATGGGGCAGGTAAAAAGCTTTTAAATTGTGAAATAAAATTCTCCCAAATAACTACGTTACTTGAGTGAGAGCTCACCGACGGTCGAGCAACAACAAGTCGCTCGAGCGAACGTAGGGCGACATTCCAGCGACGATATTTCTATTTTTGCAACTCGAGCCAAACCTTGGTGACAGTCTACCAAAAATCCGCATCATTTTCCTTCTATTCCGGTTCTCGAAACCCCTAACCTAAACACCTAACTTTTAACTGTTTGCACATTACTCCTTGATCTTTTACAATATATCAATTTCAGTCATTTTGTTCACAGAATCGCCAATTACAAAACATATAAACTCTAACATACATCATTATCTAAATTCTCGCAAAAGACATTTCGAACTAGAAGTTCAAAAGATACTTCACTTAGATGCATTTACTGACCAAAGAGATTAACAATCCCACCCATTAGTTTTAAATGCTCTAACTCGAATTGACTCCTGGAAGGACAATTCATTAATATTATATTTGATAAATTCATGGCATGCTTGAAGCGTGATGATATTCGATTCTATTTCAAAATCTTCCAAACAAAAATGGAGCAATTGGTAAAGATAGTCTTATTAAGGAGACATATACTCTTAATGAGTATAACATATTATAAACTCCACAAGAGGTTCAGGTACCTGAGATAATAAAAATGTGACATCTCAATAAGTTATCTCATTATGTGAAAAGAAAATAGAATCGAAAAAGAAAAAAAAAAGTTGTCGGCAACATTTTTGCGCATAATGTACAGCTTCATATAGCGAGGATATCGAAATAAATGTATTGAAGTGTATCGATCGAAGTAATGATTGGGCAAATAAAATGAAGCACGTGATATAATCGCCTTAGTAACTACTTTTTGAAGGAATCCTATAAAAATGACGATATCTGTCCATGTGTTTTTAAAAAGAAAACATATATTGGATTTGCAATTGTGGTAGCTTATGTTGATGATTTAAATTTAATTGGAACTTCTGAAAAGTTCAACAAAACCGCATATTATTTGAAAAATGTATTTGAGATGAAAGATTTGGGAAAAATCAAATTCTATCTTGAATTGCAGATTGAACATTTCCCATAAAGATTATTTATTCATCAATTATAGAAAAAGTCTTAAAAAGATTTTGTATGGATAATGCATATCCATTGACATCACTATGGTTATTCGATCACTTGATGTAAAAAATGATCATTTTCGTCCATTTGAAAATGAAAAAAAGAAATTCTTGGTCCTGAAGTACCATATCTTAGTGCAATTGGAGCATTAACTTATCTTGCAAATTTTACTAGACCCGATATAGTTTTTCATATAAATCTCCTTGTAAGATATAGCTCTACACCAACACAAATACATTGAAATGGTGTTAAACATATTTTTCGTTACCTAAAGGGTACTATTGGTTTGAGATTATTTTATTCTCAAAAGTCGAGATCTGCTTTAGTGGGATATGCAGATGCGGATTATCTCTCTAACCCACATAAAACTAAACCACAAACAGGATACATGTTTACACGTATAGGAACAACTATATCATAGAGATCTATGAAGCAATCATTGCGGCAACATCCTTAAATCATTCTAAAATCATTGCAATCCATGAAACAGGTCGAGGATGTGTATGATTGAGGAACATGACACATCATATCCAAGTATTATGCGGATCAATTTCACAAAAGATAGTCCAACAATTTCGTATGATGATAATGTTGCTTATATTGCACAATTCAAATGAAGTTATATCAAAGTGACAGGACGAAGTATATTTTTCCAAAATTGTTTCATACATATAAGCTTAATAAGAATGACGACATCGATGTTCAACAAATTCGTTCAAGTGACAATGTGACGATTTATTTACAAAAAGTATTGCCAACATCTACATTTGATAAATTAGTTCACAAGACTGGAATGCGTCGACTCAAAGATTTTCAGTAATTAATATCAGGGGGGAGTAGTTGTACTCTTTTTCCTTTGCTTAGGTTTTATCCCGTTGGGTTTTCCTACCAAAGTTTTATTGAGGCAGCATTTATATCTTTAATACTTCAAAATAACTGTACTATTTTTTCTTCGTTTGGTTTTTTTTTTTTGTCACATTGAGTTTTTATCAAACAAAGTTTTAACGAGACAGATATTTTGTAATATATCATTCAAGGGAGAGTGTTGTAAATGATAAGTTATTGGTGAATGACGATTGTACCACTGCAGTCCTATAAATTATTATCATATGTATCCATAATCCTTCCCTATAAATATAGGACTTTGATTCTCATTATAATACACATACATCTATTGACTTTTATTCTCTCTTCTCTTTTTTTCTTTCTCTCTCTTCCACATCATCGATCTATAAATTAATTTGTACACAATTATATACAAATAGCATTACCCTTATTAATTATTATAGAGACGACAATGACCATTCTCTTTTTAAAGTCATTCTTAGAAACAAACATATCTTAAGATTTATTTTTCATCTAGATAAAAATCTTATTTAAATAAAAATATTGGTTTTTAGCTAATTAATATATGTTTATCAAAATTTCATAGTAATGATTCTTTTTTAAGAAAAAATATACAATTGAATAATTTATATGCCATTGTTTGGCTCCCATTATAATGAGAATTTGGGAAAAAAACTTATTTTTAAAGTAATTTTTTGGAGAATGTGTAGGTAAAAAAGGAATAAACAATTTTGATTTTTCATGTAATATTATTTTGTTGGAGAATGTGTGATTGATAGGAAAAGAAAGAAAAAATGAATTATAATTTTAATGACAAATAGCGGCATATAATATAATGTTAATTTCAAGTTGATTACATATTTTAAATCGATTAAACTAGTAACACTTTTTATAATTTATATTCTGGAAAATGAGACCAAAAATAGCTGAATAAAAAATGAATTTCTATAACAACTTAGCCCTTATTCTCGTTAGGGTAATTAGCATATAAAATCCACACATTTCATTGTTATTGTGGAAAATGTCCTTACATTATATATTTTTGGCATTTTCACCCATATTTTCACCTTTTATTGCACAAAAGATCATTTTCATATATTTTCTCAATTAAAAATTGTGAAATGACGAATATATTATTCTCTTTAAATAAAAAGAAAAGAAAAAAGAATAATTGCAACCATAATCCAAATTTTTTTTAAAAAAGTGCAAATGAGTCCCAATAAATTATTTAAAGGATAATTAGTACATAATATCTTTATCTTTCACCGTTATTGTAAAAAACATCCATACCTTTCAATTTTTTTAATATTTTCACCCTTAATTACACATTTGATTGTGCAAACCATCATTTTCATCCAATTTCTCAATAAAGAATTGCGAAATAATGAATATACCCTCATATTTAAATAAAAAAATATTTTTTTAATTTCTAATTCTTTAATAATTTATTTGTGACTCGTTTACAATTTTTAATTTTTTTATTTTTAAATAAACTTAATTGGGACTCGTTGTACTTTTTTTAAAAAAAATTATAATTTACCGAGGACTCATTTTCACTTTTTTTAAGAAAATTGGGACTGTGGTTGCAATTAATTCTTTAGTTTTTTTTATTATTATTATTTAAATATGAGGGTATATTCTCCATTTCACAACTTTTATTGAAAAATTAGATGAAAATGGATAGAAATAATGGTTTGCACAATGAAATGTGTAATTAATGGTGAAAATGCCAAAAAATAAAAGACATGAATTTTTTTTTGCAATAATAGTGAAGATAATAATTTATTTGAGACTCATTTGCGCTTTTTGAAAAATTTTGGGACCATAATTGCTATTAGTTTTTTCTTTTTTTTTAAAGAGAAGGTTATATTTGTCATTTCACATTTTTTAAGAAAATGGATGAAAATGACATTTTGCACAGTGAATGATTGAAATAAGAGTGAAAATGCCTAAAAATAAAATGTAAGGACGTTTTCCACAATAACAATGTAAGGTGGGGACGTTATGTGATAATGGTCATTTCTCCGTTATAACGACAATTTAGAAAAATATATATTTTGGAAATAACTTTTGGAGAACGTGTAGTTAAAAAAGAATGAAAAGTTTTGGTTTACGTGTAATGTTATTTTATTGAAAAATATGTGGTTAATAAGAAGAGAGAAAAATGTATTATAATTTCAATGGGGACCAAACAAGGGCTTAAAAACTTAGTGGCATGGAAAGAAATGATGGATGGAACTATGGCCATCAATGAGAAAGCTATGCATTTAGACGTTGGAAAATGTGAGTATTTGTCTTTAAGATGATGGATCATCCTCGTGTTTATTTTTTATTGAATGATAGATTCAATAATAAAATGTAGACAGTAAAAGAAAACACAATAGATAAATAATAAATAAATAAAATAATTAAACAAATTGAGTCGATAATAAAAGTCCATCAGAGTTTAAAAATCAATCATTATACTTAGTTTTTAATTTACATATAATTGGGTGGTGTGGTTATCAACTTTCTCTATAAAATATGACTCAGTGTCCATGAAAAAAGTCATAAGTGGAAGTGCAGGAGAAAGAAGTCCAAGAGAAAATCTAAAGTTTGGAGGAAGAGAAAATATTTCTCAAGTCCAATTTCGGGTTCCAAAGAGATCAAAGTCTTATTCAAATTCAAGTTCAGAAAATCAAACTCCTTTTCAAATCACTAAAAATCCAAATTCAAGTCCTAAAGTCTAATCAGGTTCAAGTTCTAAACAAATCAATCAAAATTTCAACAAGTCTTGAAGTCCATGATTCAAGCCACGTGATATCTCTTTTTCAAATACTTAGTGTTGGGAACCTACTTAATCATGCGCAGCGGAAATAAAGCAATTTCGATTCCCAAACAAGGATCTGCTTTATGTTTAGATAGAAACTGTGATTAGAATTGTACCTTAAATGAATTATGCAAACTCTTTTGCTGATTCACGAACTTCGATGATCACGATCTGCAATCCAAGCTGTCCAATTGTCTAGCCTCCAATGGTGATCCACACAGAGAACAAGAATGACGGGTAGGGTTTTCTTTTCTCGTGCTAGCAAGAAAAATGAAAAAAATCTCTATAGTTTTTCAAACCCTAACAGCATATTAAAACAAGTCCAAACGAGCTTGGCCCTTCTCTTAACTTAACCCGGTCCAACAGTTAATTAATCAAATTAATTAAATTCGATCCATGAATTAATTAACTCAATTAATTAATTCGGGCTTATTAATAAGCAACCCAATTAATTAATTATCCAACACTTGTCAATTAATTAATTGATAAATCTCATTCTTTTATTTTCTTTTGTGTGTGACTCATTAGATTCTCGATCACGATGCCTAACAACGTGAATTATTATTTTGATCTAATCAAAATTGATAAATTAAAATACCCCTTTTAATTTATCATCAATTCACATTCGTCGTCCCAGATTGACATCTAGTAATGTGTCGGGCAATACATGTGACTGGAAATGTCACATGGCATGACAAAATCAAACTTGTTCGTTTACCGTGAAACTATAACCTCTTCGTCAATATGATCCTATCAATTACGAGATATGGATATGTGTCAATCTCAATTATCGATCATATTTTTTATTCTACTGTTAAGTTAATGTAAGTCGAAAACTCTTTTTCGACTTATGAGTTCACCTTAACCAAGGATTTCATTATCAACTTAACTGGATCAAAATGTAGATCATAATCTCTTACTATCTAAGAGTGACGAATCATCTATTGATCATTCACAACCTTCATATGATTCTTGATATACCCGAACGATGTTGTATTAGGGACCCTTAGCAGAGTAACATCCAACATCACCAAAGTACGATTGTCCTCATATAAGGCACTATGATGACCTCAAGTCAAATGATCAATTCCACTATCGAACGTTAGAGATTAACCACTGACACTTAGATAGTTATCCATATGAAATCTCCCAGCGGGTCTCCAATGTTTTATTCTATAACAAAACATCCACGTGTTCATTCAAGCGTCACTACACTTTGACTTGTGAGATCAGCTACTTACTTCACAAGTAAGAAACGCCAGACGTAATGGTCTATCTAGGGATGTCAACGAGCCGAGCCGAGCCGGAAAAAAAAAAGCTCGAGCCGAACCCGAGCTTTTTTGGACAGAGCTTTTTTTGGCCCGAGCCGAGCCCGACAAAAAAAAATGAGGCTTGGCCCGAGCTTTTGACCCGAGCCTTAGCGGGCCGAGCCGAGCCGAGCCCGAGCCGGCTCGGGTTTTTTTCTTTTCTTT